>CAIGQQ010003609.1:3334377-3379704 GCA_903798035.1 Danio albolineatus | reverse complement strand
AAGCCACCGGAAAATATATATATAATATAAGTCCTTTAATTAGCATAGTGGAATAATCATGGCCAACAGTAAGACAATTATTGCTTAACTGATATAATATAATATATAGATATAAGATATAATATCTGCAGTGGAGAAAACAAAAAAGATGTATGGAAAAAGCTTTCCTGCTTTTGTGATGACAGATGGATGTCTCTGATGACACTTTTTGTAATATTCTTAGACCAAAATTAGGACTGACACCCCATTACATTGAAGAGTTTCTCCTGTCAGAGCAACTTTTCCCCTTTAAGATTCACAAAATAAATAAATTCCTGACAGATACTTAAAAGAAACACCTTAACATTTAATAAACTCTATGCACAGGTCTCAGAACGCAGGTTTTTGAACTCATATATGATGTGTAGTAAACGCAGGGCCAAAGCATCAGCTGAACAAATAAACCAGTGTACTTTACCCTGTTTACTCGAAGCTTGGCTTCAGAAAGCATTTCTAAATAACACAGTGTCACAGGTTTTGCAATGGGATTAAAAACATGAAGCCTAATAAATAATTAGCATTCATATAAATGTAATGTACAATAATCATGTGAATGTTTCTGGATGACGGTCAGTAATGGTGAACGGTGAAGACTATGCAGTGTTTATAAAGCACTTATATTGTGTGACTGGGCTTTGCTTTGGTGTTGATTTGCTGCTCCTGGTATGTCCTCCTGATGTTGTCCAGCTGCTCTTCGTCTATATATTCATAATCGTGCGCATCGTTGTCACTGGCTGCGTGTTTTTCGATGGATATGTCGTCCAGACTCCGGCCTTTGGCACGAGCTGAGGAATCAACGCAAATACAATAGGTGGGTGAGAACACACAAGCCTTAAACCGCTTAAAGTACACATAAAATCAAAGCTAAGCATATTGATTTTGTCAGCTCGCATTGCTAGTTTTGTGGTGAACAACTCATCTGCGCATATCATTAATAAACAAAAAAATAGTCTGCCCTTGTAATCTAAAATGGGAATCTGAAAAATGCACTTCCTGTTTGTGTTCAATTGAATTCTCAGGCTGCGTCCGAAACCGCCTTCTACTCAGTAGGTACTGCATTTGAATTTAAACGTACTGCTCGGCCATTAGAAAAGTACGTTCTATACAGTATAATTGAGAGTTATGAATGGAATTCGGACGTACTACATCCGCCATTTTGTCATGGTCATGTGACCTACTGTACCTGCGTCAGTTGCGTCGCTTCACTCCCATTCATGAATTCTCTCGCGGGGCATGAATTCGGACATGATACTCGGCTTGCATACTGTTTTTAGCGTACTGTATAGTATGGAAGTGTGCGGTTTCGGACACAGCCTCAGATTAGGTCTTTCTGAGGTAGTGGGTGTGGCTAATATACTTAACCACGCCCCTCCAGCTTTCAGTTTATGATAGCTAACAGAAATGGTGAGCAGGAGGAGTCTGTTAGCTTGAAGTAACTCTCCCCAAACACTTTTCCCCATCTTTCTGAATCAAACGCCTACTTTACTACAGCCAATCAGCACGCAGCAGAAAAAACAAGCCACGCCCACTATTTGCTCATTTAATATTCTGTTTTTCTAGAAAATGCGTCACAATATGAAAAATGATTAATTTATAAAAACGGTAGCAGCTTCCAGTTCATGCAGACTTTAAAGGGTCACGAAACACCAAAACACATTTTTTGAGCTGTTGACAGTCATATGTGTCCCACGCTGCTATAAACACTATTAGGATACATATATCTCGCTAAAGAGTGAAAATTGGTTGTTTTTGTGTCATTTAGAGACGCCACGTTGTGTTGCCAAAACGAGTGGAAGAAGAAGAATTGTTTGCAGACACAGGTCGCCAGTGTTGTGTTTATAAACGTGCTCCAACGAAAGTTTTGCTTTCATTTCCCCGCTATGAGAGCGCAACTGGACTCACGGTGGACTACAGCGCACGCAACAGAAATGCGTTTCTAAGGAACATTTTTACCCGAGAGCTTTCCGCATCTGGAAATGGTGAAATCACGATTTGCAGCTCGTCTCCTTTTCAAAAAACAGCCGCAGTCCAGTTGGTGTTGATTGTCCTGTCTCTACAGATGTGGTGAGTGAGAGAATGCTGCTCTCCGAGTGTAAACATATAAACACCCTAATCAAACGGTTACCGTCGTGTAGAATCTTCGCCGCGTTTTGTGACAGGACAGTCTAAACACACGGTTTTCTGACACTGCTTACCGAGGGCGTCTAAGTTACTGAGAAATGCGGAGGTTTTTTTCTAACATACGCCGTGCGGTCTAACACACTCCATTAAATCTATACTCCTCCAGCAGTTACTCACATTTAATATCTCGTTTGTCACGAGGGAAATGCAGGAAATCTTCCTGAGTGAAAGTGCCAAACTGCAGTTAAATTCGACAAATTAATAATTTGGCTAATAATTGGATGACTGATGTCCATGTAAACAGTCACTGTCTTTCTCCCCTGCATCTGTGTTTGTGTGTTGCAAAAATGAGCGCGTGCACAAATGGAAACTCCCATTTTTATGCAAAACCTACCCTCTTTCCCTCCCCCGACACTCCCACCTAAACAGAGCTGGACACGCCCACTTTCCTGAGCTTTTCCAGACTGTAGGTGTGAGAACACCCTGCTGAGACAGGGGGGCTTTGTGGCCCTTTAAAGGTTCAAGAAACCCTGTGGTGCTTCTGTTTTTGAGATTTTACCAGATTTGTGTGTGTTGAGCATCAGTTAAGACAGCGTTAGCTCCTGTCAGCTTTAATTGTAGGGAAAAAGTTGATAATTTTGAGCTTTTGTAAGCTAATTTCATCTAAAAAACTTTTGGGGCGAGATCAAAGAAATCGGTGACGAAGCGCAAATCTGCTAGTGGAGTGATGACGCGGCGATTTATCATTATTACTGTACGTTCACACCGAAAGCAGCAAAATGGCAAAGTAGCCAGAAATCATTCATTTTCAATGGAAGCCGGCGGCGAGGAGCAGGGCGGCACGTCTTCGCCAGTGTGGGCATCGAAGACAGTTGAAATCAAGTCAACATTATGGTAATGAGCTATGACACGGTTCGGCGGCTAGCAATTAGAATGTAAAAGTCCACTGCTTGAGAGGAGTCCAGATAACACGGTCACTGTGAACTTTGGTTTCGACCACACTTGTTCTCAAGGGTTTTAATATTACGGTCGCCGGATTTTCAGTTATTTACAATGTTTTCTTACAGGGATATACATTTAAAAAATTAGTGGCGAGTTACTGATGTGCATTAATGTTGTCATATATATATTTTTTTCTTTAAAAAAGCAGGAATTTCATGCAGCAAATCAGTATCGCTGCTTCAGGATATTTCAGACATATGGACACATAATAGACGACTTAAACAACTTGATCTTCCATTGTTAAATGAATCTGATAAAAGCGGGCAACATTTTATGCTAGAAAGCATGTTTATATGTGGGAATGCCAGTGATTTGCTGATAATACTGCAGCGGCTCCTTTAAATACGAGATCAATGTAGCGAATGTTGACGCTCTCGCCGCCGGAGCTCTGAAGGTAGACAGCGTTAACGACAGGGCGGCCAGAGCGAACTTTGACGCTTCATGGCCCTTTAAATATCTGCTAAACCTCTTGAAGATAGATGTGAAGATCAGTCTACCTTTCTGCAGGCTGGGTCTGGGTAAAGTGACTGGACTGACAGGAATCTTTTGCTCATTTCCATTTCTTGGGTCACCGCATAACAATAAGCCATCTTGCTTAAAAGGCTCAACATGAAGAGTCTGTTAGATGGAGAACAGAACATTAGCAAATGCAAATAACACACACACACACACACACACACACACACACACACACACACACACCGACACACACATGCATATTTGATATATTTGTTTCTGTATTATTTCTAATTTTAGCAGTAAATTAAACCCATTTAGTGTGCGTCTCTGTGTTCTGGTCGTCTGTTAGATCCATTTTAAAAAGGCAGAACAATCTGTAAAGCGCTGATAGAAAAAGCATGTGACTTGCTCCAAGTGATTCCACTTTCGGTGGTGGGTAACTCTGGAAGGCATCGAGGCGTTAAAAGATACACCATGAACTTGAATCTACTGTATCTATGTTTACACTTTTGATATTTCTCCTTTGTTTTGCCTCTAATTTACTCCATCTCTAATTAGTTGTATTAAATACATATGCTTGTGCATTATGCATCTCCTTTAATTTTACTTTTTAACAAAGTAAATAAGCTGACAACCTTATCACAGCATTTTTAGCTATTAGCTATATATTCAAGCTCTACATATTTTAAAAAGAAAAGTAAATGTGAATGATGACTGTTAGCTTTTTTTGGGTGAACTGCCCCTTTCTAGAGTTCACACTTAGCTGATGATTGGTAATAAGCTTGTTTGGCATGCTGTTCCAGGAGAGAGCCTTGAGCTTATAAGATCCTCAAGCCCGGGGCTCCCTCCCGATAGCAGGGAGTTTGAGCTCAGGTAGATCTCGATGAACTTTGGTAATTTCTGGAGATATACAGCTTGCTAAGAGCTTGACTCTTCCATTGTTTGTGTTTTGACCAATTTGCTGCGCGTTTCTTTCGTTGTTTGTGTTGTGAGAATTTGTAACAGGTGTGCTGTCAAATTGATGAAGATCGTTTCTTAATTTGCTGGTGTTTTTTGTTATTGCATGTGCTTTCCAGCGCGTTAACCTCTCTCGGCTACCGTAGTTATTAGATCTAGATAAACATAACAACGTAAAACATTCATGTACACGATAAGTGCATTATACCAAATGATTTTAACATAAGAACAGAAGTTCAGGACACTTAAAAATTAAGTAGGTCCCATGTTTTATCTTCAGTCAATATCAATAAATGCTGGGGAAGATGGTTTAGTTTGAGTACCAGTTCACACCATTCACCATTGGTTTATTACCTGCCTATTACAAAGCTATAAAGTGTTTATTAGCACTTATAAAGTCTGATCTTAATCTACATTCCCTATCTTATCCGATACCTAAAACCAACTACAATTAACAAGCAGCTAATTAGTAGTTTATTGAGCAAAAGTCTTAGTTAATGGATAGTTAATAATGTGATTTGTACATTAAAATAAAACACAACCAAGTCAACTAATACAGCTTAATGTAAAGTGTTACGATCATGTCATGCTTTGTTGCAAATGATGAATTTGCTCACATAGGTCAACCGAAACAGGAAACTCACTACGCTCACTGCAGAAAACACATGTGTCATTGTTCACTGAACTTAAGCATGAACCTAAAATACCACACCGGGAACAGGAAATCGCATACGTGGGCTCAATTCTCTGTCATGCCGTTTCCTATTGAAATGAGGTGCGTTTTAAAGAGCAATGGTTGGAAACAGATAAACAAAAAGCACTTTATGGAGAACTCACTTTCATTTCTGACTCTCATCACTAAGAATCCATTTTTATTTGATGTAATACATACTACAGCAGAGCTTTAGTCAGCTGCAACATAAATGTACAATTCTATTGAATTTTGTTCAGGTTTCTGTAGATTAGGAATTGCGTATATGCCCAGCTTCATGGAATAATACATCTCCATTAATTATTGCTAATTATTGAGATTTTTAGGGCGCAAACACAGCTAAATCTGTCTCTTTTAATGCAGGGATTTATAAACAAACATATTCAACCCAGGATAATTCTGAGAACGTAGTCCTAAGTACGTTTCTGGAGACTGCGGAATATGTCTCGGGAGGTACATATATTTGCACTTTTTGTTTTCGCGAATCCACGAGAGGCCACTGTGTACGCTTTTTGAGATCTTAAATGTCTCTCGCGAGTGCTGTTCGCGTCTGCTGTTCTTGCATAAACCCACCAGAGGCCACTGTCAGCTGACTGTTTGACTGACTGAATGACTGGCTGACTGACCGACCGACCAATCGACTGACCGACCAATCGACAGACCCACCCTCCTCCTTCCCTAAACCAAACCAAAATTTTATTGACTTACCCACCCACACACTTCCCGAAACACAACCAACAACTTACAAAAAAGCAATCCAGAAAAAAGAAAAGCCCTCGTCTCATTTTTACCACGTTTTCAGACTTTACCACATTCTCATCCTGTTATTTGCTGGTTTATTTGATTTTTTGGATTCTGTTTTTGTCTTGCCTGCCTTCTGGAACCGCTCCTCACTGGACTCAAACACTGTCATCGTGGTCAACTCTTCTCTACGTCTCAAGTCCGCCGACGAACACGGCGAGCTAACGGGACATACTGGTTGCAGTGGGAAAGTCGTCCACAAGGAGGCGATTGGTCGGCTGGTAAGCGCGAAAACGAACGGCGTCACACCGCCCCCGTAGCGTTCGTTTAAAAAAAATGAAACGCAGCCATTCGTACCTCAAGGAAACGTTCATGGGATTACGTTTTCACAATGAGCCTGTGTTGAACGTATTCGTTATCAAGTACACAACACAAACTGCTGGCATAGAAGTAGCTCTTACGTAAAAACGATGGCTTGGAGATTTGATTTCAACAACATTCAAAACGAATTAGGCATTGTTTTCTCTTTTACCTGGATGAAAATCCTATCGACTAATACATCATGTGTTAAACTCAGCATTAATGACAGTTGTTATAAGCATACAAAAAATCTTATTACTAGTCTTGCTATACTTACTTAATCTTACTATACGATGTCCTATGAATATCCCTTCAAATAAAGTGTTACCAAAAATAGTAAGAGCAATGGTAAACATGACACAGATTACTGTAAGCAGAGCTATGAACATGAAGTTATAGGGAAGCAATATTCAAATGGTTTACCTTTGGCGAGCAGCTGGAACTCTCACTGTTGGTGCTCTCGGACCGGGATGTTTTCGGGGGTCGTGGCGGCGGCTCCTTGGGTTTTTTGGGAGGCCGTGGAGGAGGTGTAATGGTAGCGATGGCGTACCTCCTGAGAGTGTAGTAACAGTCTTCTGAGATCTCCTCAATGGCTGATTTCACACTAAACATTGGACTCTCTCCGTCCCAGCGCTGCTTTACGTTAAATATCAAGTCGGTACGGTTTACTGGCACCTCCTTGAAGTCTGAGAGGTCTGTGTTTGAGACCAGGACACACGGGTCCGAGATCTCCTCCTCGATGTGCAGACTAGGCGTTCCAGCCAAGATGTCCGCCTTCAGAGAGAGGTCCCGCACGGACACTTTGACGTTGAAGGGCAGCGGGAACCATCTGCATATTTCTGCGATGGTGTACTGACGCTTGTCTTTAACTAGCTCCATGAATCCCCCCTCCAAACACATGGGGAGACGCACAGGCTCCTTCCCCTCTGCTTTCACTTTCACACATTCAAAGGTATCCGCCACTTTCTCAATGCCGTTGTGTGAAACGGCGCAGCTTTGGCCTTTAGTTACTATAAACTCCTCTCCAGCCTGAACCGAAGCCAGCCCACTGTACACAGTCTCAAAGTCTCTGGTGGCGACCACCCGGATCTCCTCGGTCTCACTGCGTGCCCGCTCCAGGTCGTATGCGGTGGAGAACTGTCGCGGGCGCCGCTTGAAGCGTCCGTTGTAGGACTCCGGGATGAGAAAATGTCTTGCTGACTCCTGGCACATTTCCGAGGCCAGTATTCGTTTGGCTTTGAAAGCGTGATGAATAATCACCTCTTTATTCTGGAAAAGGGACTCCAGTTCTGGAGAGAGTCTGAAATGGTTTTCGCATGACAGCTTGGCCAGCACAGGGAAAAACTGGGGCGGTTTCTTGAAGACGTCCATCAGAGATAAAGGCTGCACAAACGAGTCGCAATCATACTGTTCTGTCACGTCCTTTACCTCCACGTCCAGGTTGGATGGGATGAGCAGAACCTTCTCGCTTACTGTGGGAAGAAAGAGTTCAGGTTTAAAGGAACACTCTGTATCAGCAAAGACTATAGAATATACAAGATGTGTCCCTCGTGTAGTTTTGAATTGGGGAGGTGTAGTGGACAATATGAAGAATGAAGCCCCGCCTTCTAGTGCAGGAGCCAATAATCGATCGATATAGACTGATGGTTCTTTAGGGATCAGTCCAGATGTGTGTTTTTATGACACCAACTACATGGTTTTGTAAACTGTGTGAAACTAATGCGAGAGTCATTCAGTTCTAAACACACATCACATGACCTAATACTCACAAACTTGAAAACAAAGACTCGCTGTCCTTTCAGTAGGAGATTTGCCATCAAGACCAATTTGGGAGTTACTTCAGAAGAGCAGCAAGATTGGACAGGGCATAATTCAGAGGAATGATAATGTATAGTGTAAACAGATACAGCCATAAAGAAGGTTTGTGTCGTGATCTCGTTTCCTTCAAGTAAATATGAGCATTAGTTTGGGCAACCTGAAAAAAAATGCTGATTTTGAACGTGAGAAATGAATCTTAACAGACAGTTGTTGTTTAATTTTATTGGTGATTCTGAAATTAGAAAGTAATCGTGAGCTTGTGAACAGTTTTGGAGAATCTGATGTTTCCCCATTCAAACAGAATGCCCAAGAGGCGTTTCAAAGATGGACGCCAAGTGAAATGACTTGATCTTTACTCTGACATTTGATTTAAGGCGTTAAAGAAACATTGATTGTTAAGACCCACACAATGCTGTACTACAAGTAGCTACACCAGTGCCTCTTGACACAGGATCACACCTATATTTGTACAGAACAACAAAAAAGTTGTACTCATGTCTGGAGACTGCGTACAGGAGTTAATTAACATACAGAAATTAAATACAGATGTAATTAACAACTTTTTAATTTCATTCATTCATTCATTCATTTTCTTGTCGGTTTAGTCCCTTTATTAATCTGGGGTGAATGAACCGCCAACTTATCCAGCATATGTTTTATGCAGCGGATGCCCTTCCATCTGCAACCCATTTCTGAGAAACATCCATACACACTTATTCACACACATACACTACTGACAATTTAGCTTACCCAATTCACCTATACCACATGCCTTTGGACTTGTGGGGGAAACCGGAGCACCCGGAGGAAACCCACGCAACCACGGGGAGAACATGCAAACTCCACACAGAAATGCCAACTGACCCAGCTGAGGCTCGAACCAGCAACCTTCTTGCTGTGAGACGAACGTGCTACTCACTACGCCACCGAGGCGCCACTTTTTAATTTCAGTGTAAGTTAATATGTACTAAGGTGGATAATAAACCTTGACCTTGTGTTGATGTTTTAGAGTAAGAAATTTACCGAATGTCTTGATGGAGCTTGATCTTTACTTAACATTTGAATGATTTAAGGCATTAAAGAAACATTGATAATTTAGACCCATACCATGCAGTACAGTTGGCTATTCCTACAAGTAGTGCATCTTAAAGGGCCATGAAACCCCCTTGTCTCTGCAGGGTTTTTTCACACCTCTAGTTTGTACATGTTTGTTACAATAATATGATTAAGGTGTTTACATGAGTTGCTTTTTTGGATGTTCCTTTCATGATCCCTTTTTACATGTTATAACACGCAATTCGATTAACATCATTGCATATTTGCCACGCTATCCACATTTCCTCTGGAGTTTCTTGTAGTTTCAGGTGTTTCATTATTAATTTCATTATTAATCTGTTGATTTTTAACTGCAGTTTCACTTTCATTCAGGAACATTTCATGCATGCCCCCCGTGACAAATGAGATAATGCGAGGAACTGCTGGAAGAGTGTTGTTTTAATGGAATTTTTGATACTGCATGTCGTATAGGAGAGAAAAAAAAACCTTCTGCATTTCTCGACAGATGCAGACATTCGTTAGGTGCAGAGAATAGCGTCAAGCAGCCGTGTGTGTATAGACTATCCTGTTAATAAAGTTGCATCTCGTTCACAATAGAGCGCGCTGATTGGTTTGAAGTCTTTCTCATGAATTGATGCACATATATGCTGAAAACTCAAAGACGTCACGTTGTACCGGCCGGTCCAGACAGCCAATCTGCATGTGACGTAGCTTCAAAATTTCTAAGTGAAGTTTCACAAACTAGTTTCGAGAGGAGCAAGTGATATGATTGACTGCAAAAGGTCCCTATCACAAATCATAAGCTAGTCAATCAGATTATCCAACTGAAAGAGATCTACAAATCCGATTATGAGAGAACTTTTATTTTGAAATTTGACACGGGCGCCGCCATTATTTTTCTCCGGTGTGTGCGATGAACGCAGGCAGGTAAAGCAGAGAAAAAAGGCGAGTTGTGACAGCACTGGTGAGCTTACGAAGAATGTGAAGTTTTAAAACTTTTTGATCAACTTAAAAAGTCAAATTTAGGCTGATGACATGCATCAGAGCTAAATTACATTGCTTCTAAGTCGCGTTGCTTTTAAGTCTCCATATAGTTTAACGAGCCTGTTATTATTAGTGACGCAGCAAATTTTACGTCGTGCTCGTGAGAGAAGCGCAACAACAGGCCTGCTGTTGAAGTCATTCGGGTTATTCATGGCTGAAGTTTAATAATCCCGTGTCTTTTTGTGATTTACATCTGGATTTTTGTTAGTTCAAACGAACTCAAAACGTAGTGGAGGCTGTGTGGCTTTTTTTTGCGAGGAGTTTAAACTTGCGGTGGAAAGCATCGTGGGTTCGTGGTTTTCCCTGGTTGATCACCGTTGGACGAGATTGTTGCCTTGTTGGATCGTGCTGCGCCTTTCAGGATCACGAGGGCAATCGTTAAAGCAACATTACCCTGCCTTTCCAGACTCCTTTCAACGCTCCGTCCTGGACCCAAGAGTGGTAATGTACAATATTTTGTTCACTTTTCCTTGAATGTTGATAAGACAATCTTTCATTTTCACAAAGGATAAAAACAGAACTGTGCTTTAAAGAAACTCACGTCTGAGAGACTGTGAATTGTGCGTTTCCCCACAAAGAGACTCATATTTTTGTTTGACAGTCTATGGACATTTCGACACTTGGGTGGACTGAGTATAGGTTTTTCTGAAATTTTAAAGTGAATTCTTTCTAATTTGATGTGAACTCATTTGATTCAAGCTGACTGTGAATGTGATATTTTTCATTGTTTAAGGTCTAACTGAAACACTAAGACATTGCTTTTATTTTCTTTATTATTGTCTATATTTGATTTCATTCTGAGCTGATTGAATTTGATTGAACATTTCAACTTTTCATTTGAAGAAACAAAATAAAAGAAAACTCATTCAGTTAGTCTCATAAGGCTAATACTTTTTGTTTAAATAAATATATTTTTGATTTAATTACATTGAGTTAACTGGAGTCCTTTATACTAAGGAGTGGGGCCGTCTCATCTATCCTGTTAGATCTGGGAGGGTGGGTTTATCTGAGTTTTTACACACTCACATACACACTTCAGGCTACCACCGTGAAAAATATAGATCCTGAAGCCCACCTCACTTTATCTGTAGCTCCATATAGCAACACGATAGACAAACACATATAACCACTTGTTATACTGAGACATAAAACATTGGGTGGGGGGACTAAGATCCTGTTGCTCACTCAGGCCCCATTTACACTAGTGCGTTTTAGTTTTAAAACGGCGTTTTAGCATGAAAACGATCCTCACTAGCGTTTCACCCAGCGTTTCTGAACACATCTCTGTACACACTACTCCACCAGAAACGTATATCATGTGACCATTCGCGCACTCTGGGCATGCGCGTTCAAGTATAAACAGGAAGCACGTGTCTCGCTCGGCATTCTATATAGGACTTTCGCTGTGTGAAACGCGAGGGATTAGCGAGTGCTGGAACAGTAGCTTGCCTCTTGCGAATATATGCAGCTGTTGTAGTAAAAAAGGCAGAGTTTAACTGCACAATGGCGCCTAAAACGGACAATTGTGCAAACAACGCTCCCATTTCTGTCCATGTTGTTTACAGTGAAGGCTGGTCTGTGGTGTTATAGTCATGTGATAGGGGCTTGACGAATAAGTGAAGGTTACGCAATGACCCAAAAGCGAATCTCAGTAGCGAATCTCATCAGCCATGCCTCTGTTTTCAAATGTCTCCGTTTCCCTCCATCCACACTGAGACGGAGCAGCAGCGTTTTAGAATGAAAACGGCCTCTCCAGCGCTTCCAAAACGCTCCGCTTTCAGGGCTTGAAAACTCCGGTGTAGTGTGGACGGATGGCGTAACTGTAGCAAAACTTATGCGTTTTAAAACTAAAACGCATTAGTGTAAACGGGGCCACAGTCTTCCTTAGTCTAAAGTTTATTATTTGCCCCACAAGGCGGTGGCATATTCTTCTCCGCCACACAACCTAAACTTCCATCCCTATCTTTGTTTTGGAAGATCCCCTGCCCCTTTCCTTCCCTTCTCCCTCCTCCTCAAATCTAGGATCTGGTGACACAGCGACACAGTGGCTAGCACTGCTGCCTCACAGAAAGAAGGTCACTAGCTCAAGTCCAAGCTGAGCCAGCTGACACTTTCTGTGTGGAGTTTACATGTTCTCCCCATGTTCACTTGGATTTTCCGAGGTACTCCAGTTTCCTCCTACAGCGTAAAGCAGAGGTCACCAATCTCAGTCCTGGCGGACCGGTGTCCCTGCAGGGTTTAGCTCCAATTTGCCTCAACACACCTGCCTGTAAGACCTAGTAAGACCTTGATTGGCTTGTTCAGCTGTGTTTGATTAGGGTTGGAGCTAAAATCTGCAGGACACCGGCCCTCCAGGAACCAAGTTTGGTGACCACTGGTCTAAAGACATGTGACACTACTGAATTAAAATTATAGTAAAAGTCTTTAGCACCTAAGGCATACACCCTGGTTAGATTCCTAACATTTGATTCCCACGTGCTGTCCACTGTAAATACTTCATTTTTTCATCTCAAAAACATTTCAAGAATTTGCCCCATGCTGTCCTTTTCTGTGGCAGAAAAACTGATCAATACTTTCATTTTTTCCTACTTAGACTACTGCAATGCATTACTAGGCGGCATTTCCAAAAGTAATATCAATAAATTGCAATATGTCCAAAACTCAGCAGCCAGAATTCTGACAGGGACTAAAATTAGAGAACACATTACTCCTTTTCTGGAATCTCTACACTTGCTACCAGTCAGATTTCGTATTGATTTTAGAATCCTCATGCTTACCTACAAGGCCCTGCATGGTTTGGCTCCACACTATCTGACTGAACTTTTAACTTGGTACTCCCCCTCACGCGACCTCCGTTCCTCTGCCTCTGGTCTTTTAACAGTCCCCTCCACTTGTCTGCGTTCTATGGGTGACCGGGCTTTCTCATCTCTGGCTCCGAGGCTCTGGAACTCTCTCGCCATGACATTAGACACAATGAATCTTTTAAATTGTTTAAATCAACCTTGAAAACGCTGGCCTGTTTCTGAGGTGTGCATTTTTTTTTTTTTTTTTCAAGAATTCACACTTAGCTGATGATTGATTATAAAGCGTATTTGGTATGCTGTCCTGGGAGAGAAACCTGAGCTCAGAATATCCTTGAGCCCGGTGCTCCCTCCCGTTTAAAGGGCTAGAGGAGAGTTTGAGCTCAGGTAAGTCTCGAGAACTCCCCCCGCTTGTGAACGTGCTGAGATATACCTGACTAGAGTTGCTTTAAGATGCTATTTAAAAGTAGTCCATTTACTTGTGTAGTATGTTTTTTGGACGGTGGGAGGAAACCGGAGAACCCGGGGAAAAACCACGCGAACACGGGGAGAACATGCAAACTCCACACAGAAACGCCGACTGGCTCGGGTAGAGGCTGAACCAGTGGCGTTCTTGCTGTGAGGCAACAGTGCTAACCACTGGGCCGCCGTGCCGCCCTATAGGAGAAGGGGAGGAGTTGGGGTGGAAGGGGGGATTCTTCAAGACGAAGATGACCGGAGTAGAAAGCTCTGGTAATTGATTGTGTCAGGATTCGTCTGATTGGTGCAATATGCAGAGCTGATGTGGTACCAACTGTGTTCAATCATAAGCACGTGATCCTCTCGAAATTAGTTTATAAATAAACCACACTTGATATTTGAATGTTTTATCAATTTTAAATGTTTTAGCCTAAATGATTCATTTTTACTGTTATTCTAAACTGTTTTATATCGGTGTGTTCTTGTTTTTCTGTGTAAAGCGCTTTGAGAAAGAAGTTTTAAAGGTGCTAAATAAGAATAAATTATTATTATTATTCCCATAGAATCGTCTTACTAAGGTATAGGCTAAAATGAATCACGGGAGCTCTCGAGAACTTCCTGATCTCGTATCCCTCCAAATGCTCATTGAGCCTTGGGCTCATCTAGCTCCGAGCTCAGGGTTCTCTCCCAGGACAGCATGCCAAACCTGCCAACATAGTCAACTACCATCTAAGTGTGAACTCTTGAAACAACGCAAAAACAACAAATTTTCACTTTTTAGAGAAATACATGCGGTCCTAATAGTGTTTTTAGCAGCGTGGGACACATATATGACTGTCAACAACTCAAAAAATGCTCTTTGGTGTTTCGCGACCCTTCAACACTGGTATACATCTGTGTTTGTACATGAAAACGACACAAAAGTTGTACTCACGTCTGGAGACAGCCTTTAGCTCGTACACAGGAGTCAGCAGCAGCTCTCCACACACGTTCTCCAGCAAACCGGAAAATAAAAAGTCCTTCTTGGCGGGCGCTTTGACCTCGACGACGCTCCTCTTTCTGCCTCTGGGGACCTTCCAGTCTGCGATCTCCTTCAGCGTGTAGCACTGGTGGTCCTGGCACTCGCTGAAGGGTCCCTGCTGGCAGAAGCCGAGGCTGAAGCAGATCGGAGGCTCTCGGTGCAGGAGCTCGCAGTGCACTCGTCCGCAGTCCACCGCAGTGATCCTGAAACTGTCCCGTCTGCGCAGGACGAGGCCCGGCTCCAGATCCACATCCACAGCGCTCAGGAAGACAGGCTGTGCCACACGATGAGGCCCGATCTTTAGTGAATCTACGATTTCTTGGATGCTTTTGTACGGCTGACTGTCAACCACCAGTTTGAATAAACCTGTCATGCAGAAAACAACAAAACACACTATTAATATATAATTAATTATAATTAATATAATTAATAATTTATTTTTCATAGCCATATCATAGCCATATGACAGCCATATTACCCTGCAGCCAAGAGCGCAGTAACTGGTTACTCACTGAAGCTTAGCAGGGCTGATATACGTTTCTGGTGGAGTAGTGTGGAAGGAGATACACACTAGTGTAAATGGGGCCTTAGCGAGGCCAGCTGGGGGTGCTCGACCTATAGTCTGTGTGAGTCCTAATGCCCCAGTAAAGTGAATGGGACACTATACTGTCAGTGGCGCCGTCTTTCAGATGAGACATTAAACCGAGGTCCTGACTCTTAAATGTATTGAAATAATCTTTCTAATAAACAGATATTAGGGATTTTTTTTTTTATTGTTTATGTTTATTGATTTTGTTAGCCGCTAGTTTTGTGGTGAACAATTCATCTGTGCGTGTCATTAAGAAACTAGTTTGCCCTTGTAAACTTTAATTGAACGCACTTCCTATTTGTTTGGCCAACATATTTAACCACACCCCTCTATCTGTCACTATGACACTGGCCAATCCGCATACTATCCGTCCTAAATGGATGTGAAAACAGAATTACTATGTCCCAAATCGTAGTATGTTTAAAAGAGTATGCCAAAAGTTCCCGGATGGTTTAATATTTCTGGACAAAATTTTAAGTGTAGAAGCGTCCATACTCTAACCGCTGATATTGGCCACAGTACATTGTGCGTTGGACGTAAATTCGATAAGAACTACAAAACCGGATGAAAAGTGTAAACAAGCTACAAACATGATGGACGCTCGAGACCAACCGTTGAGGGTTCGGTAAAGATGTTTGTATGACTGTAGAATATTTAAATGCCGTTGTCTGTGTTATATTTCATCTGCAACAACAATACTGACCTTATATAAAGACGTGTTTGGACATTAACATCTGAATGCAGAATTATCCAAAGACCTGAGGAGATTTCTCTGCATGACAGACTCGTGAATGCTGCTGCTTTTCCAATAAGGTAGAAAATAAAATACGACAGAAATGTGGATGATTGACAGGGCTCTTAACTAAGCAACACCACCATCTGTTAACGAGGAAGTAGTATGTCCCAAAGCTTGCATACTCTTCTGTTGCACACTCAATAGTATATATTTTTTCATACTTTTAAAGCGTAGTATAAGTATGGGAATTAGGACGCAGCCCATAGTCAGCCTGGTGAAAGGTGTGTGTTTTTTTTTTTTTTTTTTCTCTCAAAATGTGGACCATTTGCAGGTATTTGCTTTATTTTTTATTTATGAGGTTTAAATACTGCATTTAGTGACATATTAAGCACTGTTTTTAGCTGGACTAGCTTGTCAGATGGTCTACGTAACCGTACTTTTTAATGGACTAAAAATATTTCCTAAAGATTTAGAACAAAGACATATGATGAAATAAATACTTATTTTTTAAAATACAAACTTATAACATCATATATTACCAGGGGAAAGCAATGGTAACACTTTATTTTGGTCCATTTGAGTATTAGTAGACTGTCTGCTTAATATCTGTTGATACTGACATTCGACAGACATTTAACTGACTATAAGAAACTGTGCAAGTACATCAACTTACACTAACCCTACCCCTAACCCCAACCTAACAGTCTACTTATAATCTAATGAGAATTAGTTGCAATGTAACTTAAATTCAACAAACGGACCATCAAAATAAAGTGTGTAAAATTTTATATATATATTTTTTATTTCATCATTTATAACATTTTAAATCAAGGGTCGCCACAGTGGAATAAACCGCCAACTTATCCAGCATATGTTTTACTCAGCGGATGCCCTTCCAGCTGCAACCCATCTCTGGGAAACACCCATACCCTACGGGCAATTTAATTTATTCAGTTCACCCATAGCGCATGTGTTTGGATTGTGGGGGAAACCGGAGCACCCAGAGGAAATGTGTGTGTGTGTATGTGTGTACCTGGATACTCCACCGGCAGCTGAATCTCTGTGCTGCTGGATGTGAGTGCATTGAATCTGCTGATGGTGATCTCTGTGACTTTGATCAGATCTCCAGTGGACAGAGAACACTCTCGTCCAAACACCTCATACACACAGCCTGCAAAACAACAACACACACATTTACATTTCACTACTGAAATCATTACTGAATCATTAGGATCAAGTAAATCACAAATTCCAAGAGTTCAGTCAAAGCCGGGTGAATCCGCCTTCAGCTACTAACAGGGTGCGAGTTATACACTGACGATCAGAGGGGTCTACTTTTTCGATAATGTTAGTTTTTGTAAAACATTCATTTAATCAAATACATGCATTTATTTATATTACATCTCATTTATTAATAAGTGTTGAGTGTTTTGTGGGATATTGTGTGTATTCTGACCTACAGTATCCGATTAGCTACTGAGGTTACTGCACAGCAAAATCCTCTGGGTACAGTTGACTCAGTTCACAGTTAAGCGGCGGTCACACTAGAGTTTGAGGTTGCGTAATTCTGTCGCTGCGAAAAGGGACAGGATTAAACAAGATGATTAGACTTTTAAAAAGCGAGCGATTGCGCCATATAACAAAAATTTCTGTCCAGAGAGGTCGTGATTTGATCTTCATCTGGTCTCACGCAGTCAAGTGATGTGATTTAGCAGGTCAGAGTTCAGCAAGCTCGAACTTTCAACGCAGCACTCTGCGAAACTTGACGCACAACCTTGCGTTTCCAGTCTGATGCATTAGCGTACATATGAATGGAAGTCTATGGGGAGACAAGTCCAGTGTGGTCGCAGGCGCAATAATGCATTCACAGTGGTATGAACCATTATAGGGGTGGTCAAATGTAAATTATAGTATTTTTATTTATTTTTTATAATTATTTTTTAGGGGTTTTCACCTTTATTATAATAGGACAGTGGAGATTTCAGACAGGAAAGCATTGGGAGCAGAGAGAGGGGAGGGTTCGGCAAAGGACCTCAAGCTGGGAATCAAACTCAGGTCACCATGAGCACGTCTGCTGTATGTCGGCGCTCAGCACCACTAGGCTTTATTATATTAAAACGACGTATATTATATTATTAATGAGATTTTTTATACTGATTTTAATAATTAACATTGTTATTTAAAACACAAAGCAAATTATATCTCAGTATTAAAGAGCTGACCCCCCATACATGTTGTTTTGATGTCTTTCAGGGGCGATCAAGCATTAATTAGGGGGGTCAATCCCTCCTAAACCCCCCTGTAATTCGCACCCTAGCTATTACAGTGTCCTGGCTAAATTCCCTCTCGGCCCTTAACCATCATGGCCTCTCAATCATCTCCATCCACTGAACTGGCTCTATCAATGTCTCTCTACTCCACCAATAGCTGGTGTGTGGTAAGCAGTGGTGGAGTTTTCTACTACAGTAAAAGTACCATTACTTGCCCAAAAATGTAGTGCAAGTAGAATAAAAGTATCTGTGGTAAATATTACTCAAAGTATGAGTAAAAAGTAGACCCTTTAGAAGTACTCAAGAGTAGTGAGTAGTGAGTATTACTCTGTATAAAAGTTGATGCCTTTACAGAATGTTACGTTTACACATCCCTGCACAAACAACAAGTGGTGTATTTAGGGATCTTCCTATTTTCGTTCGTTCCTTCCAACCTTCCTTCAATTATTTGTTCTCTCCTTTATTCATTCGTTTGTTCCCTCCTTCCTTCATGCACTCATTCGTTCGTTCATATTTTTGTTCCTTCCTACATTAGGTCCTTTTGTTCATTAGAATCCTTTCTTCATTTATCCTTCCTTTTATTTGGCCCTTCCTTCCATACTTCATTTGTTCCATTTAGTGATTGTTTTACGACTGTAAATTAACTTATCTAATAAAATAATAATAATTAATAAATAACTTTATCATAATAATAAATAATAATAAAAATTAATATTAATTAAATTAACTTTATCTTAAAAAAAAGGTGAACTTTAAAACCGCTGTCATTTGATTTACTTTGAATAAATCAATCTCTTAATAAATGATTGAGAGTTATTTATTAGTTGCAAGATGAAATGAATGTTTACAGAACTGATTGTGGTAACACTTTATTTCGATGGTCCATTTGAGTATCAGTAGACTGTCTGCTTAATATCTGTTGATACTGACATTCAACTCACATTTAACTGACTATAAGAAACTTTGCAAGTACATGTCAACTTACACTAACTCTACTCCTAACCCCAACCTAACAGTCTACTGATAATCTAATGAGAATTAGTTGCAATGTAACCTAAACTCAACAAACGGACCATCAAAATAAACTGTGACCCTGACTGTTTATAAAAATGATTGTGTATTGAAATGATTGTGTATAGAAATAGAGGTATTGTGGATTTTGGAGCCAGACGCAGTCGAACGGAAACCCACGACATTCTCCTCTGATGTCGTTTCACTGCACATCATACTTCAACACCTTTTCAAAGAGCTGCAGACTGTGCAGAAGCCTGTGCATTAATAAAAGCACCCACCAACACACACGCACATAAACCCAGATAGTAAGGCAAGGCAAGTTTATTTATACAGCACACAATGGTAATTCAATCACTTCTGTAAACGTTCATTTCATCTTGCAACTAATAAATAGCTCTCAATTATTTAAAAAAAGAGATTGATTTATTCATAGTAAATCAAATGACGGGTTTTAAAGTTTACCTTTTTTAAAAAGATAATACTTAATATTAAGATTTCATTGGTATACACGTTCCATGTACTTACTATAGTAATACCAAGTAATTATGCAGAATTACATGCAACTAACCCTAAATCCTAAAGATGACTGTTTACTGTATGGTGACTGAAATGGCCTTAAACACCCAACAGACACAAGACGTGGACATTGATGTTGTATCTCAATGTCGTGGGGACATTGCATTTCGTTTGGAATGGAAATCGATTTAGGCGACACGGTGGTGCAGTAGGTAGCGATGTCGCCTCACAGCAAGAAGGTCGCTGGTTCGAGCCTCGGCTGGGTCATTTGGCATTTCTGTGTGGAGTTTGCATGTTCTCCCAGTGCTCGCGTGGGTTTCCTCCGGGTGCTCCGGTTTACCCCACAAGTCCAAAGATATGCGGTACAGGTGAATTGGGTAAGCTAAATTGTCTGTAGTGTATGAGTGTGAATGAGAGTGTATGGATGTTTCCCAGAGATGGATTACAGCTGGAAGGGCATTCGCTGCGTAAAACAAATGCTGGATAAGTTGGCGGTTCATTCCGCTGTGGCGACCCTGGATTAATAAAGGGACTAAGCCGAAAAGAAAACGAATGAATGAAACTGTGTACCACAGTCACCCTTTGCCTGTGTGTGTGTGTGTGTGTTTAAACGTTAAACGATGTGGTTTAAAAAGTGTCACGTTCTTTTTTCTTGCATTGTTTATTTCAGTTTAAATTATTATGATATTTAGGTTCTATTCTTTATTTTGAGATGTTATTGTAGTTTTGTGTTTGTCCTCTTATTTCAAGCTTTGGCAATATTGCATCATTTACAGCCATGCCAGTAAAGCTAAGAAAAACCTTGAAGATATCAATGTGTGGCTTTGTTTGAATATTGTAGTGTAGCTACTAGAATATTTTACGATCATCTCAATGGTCTTTCAACAGCAGACAATAATTAGCGTCAATAAAAACGACAAGTGAGACGGTTAAAAACACATCAATGGAAAGCAGAATCAGAGCGAGCAGCAGTAGACATGAGCGTCTGTTATTGCTCATATTTCTTCATCATTTCATAATCAATATATCACTTCATTTCTGCTTGTTCAACCTACTTATTTAAAATGAGCTGAAACAACACAATATTGATGTTTCATTGGGACAACTTAATTCTTTTATGTTCAATCCACATTAAAAGTGTGGTTAACTTGATTTGTGTTGGGACAACATGAATGAATTGTGTGAAACCTTGCATTTTGTTTAGCGTATATGGATTGGATTTAAACAAACACATCAAATTTATTATATTTAATGAACTTAATTTGTTTAAATTAAGCCTAAATAAATAGTTTTCAACCACTTAAGTTCACAAAACTGAGTAAATCTGAGGAATCATCTTTGAATCGTTTGTTCGATGTACTTAATCCACGGCTTCTAAACTCAGCACATGCACACATTCATCACACACTGTGATAAATGCTGGGTACCACACAATCGATTGGTGTTGGGAAAACATGAAGGAATTACGCTAGCTTATTAGTTTTGACCAGTTTAAGTCGATTGAACATCCAACATTTAAGTTATCCTAAAAAACCCTGAAGGATTGGGTTGTTTCAGCTCATTTTAAATAAGCAGTTTTGAGTGTTGAGTGTACACATATATATCATGTAGAAATGTACGTCTAATACCCACAACAGTCACACACACCAACACCTCACATTGGTTTAATAACGGTTTTGTGCTTTTGTTTGCTCATGTTTATTGCTAAAATGAAAAATGCTGGGTTGTTGTAACCCGACGTTTGGTCAAATATGGACAAACCCAAAGTTGAGTTAAGCAGCATCAAATATTTGACCAAATTTACTTGAAAAGAATAATAAAAAAAATACAAAAGTAATATGAGCGTCTCTTCATACACTGTTGGGTTAAATAAAGCATACTTTAAATGTAATTGAAAAAAATGACCCAACATTGAGTTAAAAAGCATCATATATTTGATCAAATTTACTTGAAAAGAATAATGATAAAAAATTAAAATTAATATGAGCATCTCCTCTTACCCTGTTGGACAAACCCAACTGTTGGGTCAAAAAAGCATAACTTAAATGTAAGTGAAAAAAATGACCCAACATTGAGTTAAAAAGCATCCTATATTTGACCAAATTTACTTGAAAAGAATAATAATAAAAAGTAATATGAGCGTCTCCTCTTACTGTTAGGTCAAAAAAAGCATAATTTAAATGTAAATGAAAAAAAAATGACCCAACATTGAGTTAAAAAGCATCTCATATTTGACCAAATTTACTTGAAAAGAATACTAAAAAAAATAATAATAATATGAGTGTCTCCTCAACCTAATTGCTGGGTTAAAACTAGCATAATTTAAATGTAAGTGAATAATAAAAAAAAATAATAACAAAACAATTAAAAAGTAATATGAGCGTCTCCTCTTACCCTGTTGGACAAACCCAACTGTTGGGTTAAAACAAGTATAATTTTGATGTAAGTGAAAAAAATGACCCAACATTGAGTTAAAAAGCATCATATATTTGACCAAATTTACTTGAAAAGAATAATAATAATAATAATAAAAAAAAGTAATATAAGTGTCTCCTGTTGGACAAACCAAACTGTTGGGTCAACAAAAGCATAACTTTAATGTAAGTAAAAAAATGACCCAACCTTGAGTTAAAAAGCATCATATACTTGACCAAATTTACTTGAAAAGAATAATAATAATAATAAAAGTAATATGAGCGTCTCCTCAACCCAATTGCTGAGTTAAAACAAGCATCATTTAGATGCAAGTGAAAAAAAATGACTCAACATTGAGTTAAAAAGCATCATATATTTGATCAGGTCTACTTAAAAAAAAAAAAATAACATAAACATTAAAGCAATATGAGTGTCTCCTCTTACCCTGTTGGACAAACCCAACTGTTGGGTTAAAACAAGCGTAATTTAGATGTAAGTGAAAAAATGACCCAACATTGAGTTAAAAAGCATCATATATTTGACCAAATTTACTTGAAAAGAATAATGATAAAAAAAAATAATAATATGAGCATCTCCTCTTACCCTGTTGGACAAACCCAACTGTTGGGTCAAAAAAGCATAACTTAAATGTAAGTAAAAAAAAATTACCCAACATTGAGTTAAAAAGCATTCTATATTTGACCAAATTTACTTGAAAAGAATAATAATAATAAAAAAGTAATATGAGCGTCTCCTCAACCCAACTGCTGGGTTAAAACAAGCATAATTTAGCAAGGCAAGGCATAATTTAGATGTAAGTGAAAAATCGACCCAAAATTGAGTTAAAAAGCATCATATATTTGATCAGTTTTACTTGAAAAAAATAATAACAAAACAATTAAAAAGTAATATGAGCGTCTCCTCTTACCCTGTTGGACAAACCCAACTGTTGGGTTAAAACAAGTATAATTTTGATATAAGTGAAAAACATGACCCAACATTGAGTTAAAAAGCATCATATATTTGACCAAATTTACTTGAAAAGAATAATAATAAAAAAATTTAAAAAGTAATATGAGCGTGTCCTCTTACCCTGATGGACAAACCCAACTGTTGGGTTAAAACAGGTGTAATTTAGATGTAAGTGAAAAAGATGTGACCAAACATTGGGTTTGTCCATATTTTACCCCAATATATATTTTTTTTAAAAATAATTAAAAACTAAGATGAGAGTCTCCTCTTTCCCTGACCCAAACTCAACTGTTGGATTAAAAGCATCCTTTAAATTTAATTGGAAAAACAATAACAAAAACCCAATGACAGAACATTCGGGTTGTTGATGTTGACCCAATATAATTGAATAGTAGAATTTAAAATTAAATTGGAAAAGCATAATTCAAATTTAATTGGAAAAAAATGACCCAACATTGAGTTAAAAAGCATAAAATACCAAATTTATTTGAAAAGATTTACTACGTCTCTCCTCTTACCCTGTTGCACAAACCCAATTGTTGGGTTAAAAGCATCCTTTAAATTTAATTGACCAAAAAAAACAAAAACAATGACAGAACATTGGGGTTGTCGATATTGACCCAATGTACTTGAAAAGCATAATTAAAAAAATGGGTTAAAAAGCATTCTTTAAATTTAATTAATAAAAAAATGACCCAACATCGGGGTTGTCCAGATTTGCCCCAACGTTCTTGAAAAGCGTCATTTAAAATAATAAGAATAATGTGAGCGCCTCCTCTTACCCTGGTAGTATATGCCGGACTGGATGTGCAGCACTCGGGGCAGATGTTTCTCCTCCAGAGCGTGTGTGAACTCCTGCAGTGTCTGGGCCATCTTCTGCTTATCTGAGGCCCACAGATGGTCCCGCGGAGGCCTGATGGAGATCCCTGTGGCCCCGCTGA
The DNA here is from genome assembly GCA_903798035.1 of Danio albolineatus. Taxonomy (NCBI): domain Eukaryota; kingdom Metazoa; phylum Chordata; class Actinopteri; order Cypriniformes; family Danionidae; genus Danio; species Danio albolineatus. The sequence continues at coordinate 3,355,661 of CAIGQQ010003609.1, read as the reverse complement.
TGCCCCGCTGATGGGCCCGCTGATGGCTGGAGAATACCGACGACTGAGACAGGAGGAAGAGGAGGAGCGGAAGTTCAGCTCGAACACCACAACTCAAGTAGACCTGCAAACAATACACACACACACACACACACACACACATCCCACATCCTCTGCCTGACTGAGTGACATCAAGCATAAAACACAGTCAGGAAACCAGCATCCATACAACACCACACAGCATTTACAGCCTCAGCTTACAACTACTTTACGTATTGGATACGTCTGAAATCACATACTTCCATACTATTCCTCTCGTACGAGCGGACGCAGTGATTGGGAGCTTTTTTGGCTAGAGCCTTTAGCTCTCATTCACTTCCATTGATTTTCAGATGTTAAAAACAGCTGGTTCTGCTGCTTGATGTTGCTCACATTTCCTTATTATGTTATTCTATTTATGTATAGTCATGGACACACTTGTTTGTACGGCAATTCAAGAGTTCACACTTAGCTGATGATTGATTCTAAAGCTTGTTTGGCATGCTGTCCTGGGAGAGAGCCCTGAGCTCATAAGATCCTCGAGCCCAGGGCTCCCTCCCGTTTGCAGGGCGAGAGGGGAGTTTGAGCTCAGGTAGATCTCGAGAACCCCCCGCCCTCCTGCTGCTTATAAACTGCTATGAGGGTATGCTGCTGGTGGAATTTGGGTATGGTGCTGATTTGTTTAAGTCAATTTACTTATGTCTCATGTTTTGGACTGTGAAAGGAAACCGAAGGACCTGGGGAAAACCCACGCGAGCACGGGGAGAACATGAACTCTGCACAGAAATGTCAACTGGCTGGGTAGAGGAACCAGAGGCATTCTTGCTGTGAGGCAACAGTGCTAGCCACTGGGCCGCCGTGCTGCCCTATAGAGGAAAAGGGAGGAGAGGAGGTGGAAGGGGGGATTCTTCAAAACGAAGATGACTAAGGTAAGATGCTTTGGTTATTTATACTAAATTGGGAATCGTCTGATTGGTGGATTGTGCATTAGCTTGACTCTGGGCCAGCCGTGTCAATCATAAGCACGCACTCCTCTCAAAATTAGTTTATAACTAAACTTCACGTAGTTTGAGTGTTTTCAGCAGTTTATTACTCCTAGTCGATTCTCCCATAGGCAACTGAATCGGATGTTCTAAAAGAATCACGAAAACAGAATAAGGCAGAATAAGGTCAATATAGTACAATAAATACAGTATGCAAGGCGAGTAGTATGTCCGTATTCATAGTATTCGAAAAAACACAATGCGAAAAGTACTCCTGCTACGCTACACTATCCCATAAAGCCATAATAAGAAAATTTATGAATGGGAGTGAAGCGACACTACTGATAATAAGCGATAATAACTGATAATGGGCAGACGTAGCCCATCCCAATTCCTTTCATACTCACATTCATACAGTAGAACACACTGTTCTACCGATTGTGTGAATTCAAATGCGGTATCCTACTTGAGTAGGCGATTTCAGACGTAGCCATTGTCAGCAAAGTGGCTACGGATAAGCTGTAATACAATGTCTTTTTTTTAAGCCAAAGTGACGCTCTCTCCATCAGCAGATATACATATTTGCTTTTTTTTCCCTTTCAGAACAATGTCTATTCACACAAATCGTCACTATGGAATTATAAGGTTTTATCTGCGTTCTGAAGGATTTTAAGAAATTGTGCTTCAAAGTTTTTGCATTCCATATAGCAAACAGTACGTGTGTAACATTTGTTTTTTTTTAAATCAAAAGTCTTAAAATGTAAACAACTTATAAAAAAATAAACATCCCATAATTTAAATAAGTTGTCAATTAATAAGAATATGTCAATAACTCAATTTTGACAAAAATGTCAGATAAAACCTTCTAATTCTAAGGTGACGAAATGTCTATTGCGGAAAAGCTTATTCATACTTTTCATGACCTCTCAGTTAGATTACTGTAATGTGTTACTAGGCGGCTGCCCTGTAGGCCAAATTCACAAACTTCAGCTAGTTCAAAATGCAGCTGCTAGAGTGCTTTCTAGAACAAAGAAATATGATCATATTACTCCAGTTCTTCCATCACTGCATTGGCTCCCTATTAAACATTGTATACATTTTCAAATCTTATTGACTACCTACAAACTAGCTGCCCAGTATTTGAGGGAGCTCCTGGTGTATTACAGCCCCTCACGCCCACTACGCTCAATTAATTCTGGACAATTAGTTATTGCTAGAATATCAAAATCAACTCATATCTGGCAGAAAAACTCTGGAACAGCCTTCCTGGCACAGTTTAGGAGGCAGACACAATTAGTCGGATAATGTACATCCAGTAATATGTATTTACAGTAATTATTACAGTGATACTGCCACACCGTCAGCATGAAATAGACACATTCTTTCACATGTCTGTTTTGTATTTAATGTATTTGTACTATTTGACATTGTATTACAGCCATAAAGCCAATGCGGAATGCAGAGTCTTTTTTGAGCCAAATTGACGCTCTCTCCATCGGCGGTTATAGTTTGCTTTTTCCTTTCAGAACAATGTCTATTTACACAAATATCTGATGCGGAAAAGCTTATTCATGCTTTCATGACCTCTCAGTTAGATTACTGTAATGTGTTACTAGGTGGCTGCCTTGTAGGCCAAATTAGTAAAACTTCAGCTAGTTCAAAATGCAGCTGCTAGAGTGCTTTCTAGAACAAAGAAATATGATCATATTACTCCAGTTCTGTCATCATTGCATTGGCTCCCTATTAATCATTGCATAAATTTTTAAATCTTATTGACTACCTACAAATTAGCTGCCCAGTATTTGAGGGAGCTCCTGATGTATTACAGCCCCTCACATCCACTACGCTCAATTAATTCTGGACAATTGGTTATTGCTAGAATATCAAAATCAACTCATATCTGGCAGATAAACTCTGGAACAGCCTTCCTGGCACAGTTTAGGAGGCAGACACAATTAGTCGGATAATGTACATTCAGTAATATGTATTTACAGTAATTATTACAGTGAAACTGCCACACTTTCGGCATGAAATGGACAAATTCTTTCACGTCTATTTTTATTCAACGTATTTGTACTGTTTGACATTGTATTACAGCCATAAAGCCAAAGCGGAATGCAGAGTCTTTTTTGAGCCAAATTGACGCCCTCTCCATCGGCGGATATAGTTCATTTTTTTCCTTTCAGAACATTGTATAGTTACACAAATGTCTAATGCGGAAAAGCTTATTCATGCTTTCATGACCTCTCAGTTAGATTACTCTAATGCGTTACTAGGTGGCTGCCCTGTAGGCCAAATTAACAAATTTCAGCTGGTTCAAAATGCAGCTGCTAAAGTGCCATAGTTCTAGAACAAAGAAATATGATCATATTACTCCAGTTCTTTCATCATTGCATTGGCTCCCTATTAAACATTGTATACATTTTAAAATCTTATTGACTACCTACCAACTAGCTGCCCAGTATTTGAGGGAGCTCCTGGTGTATTACAGCCCCTCACGCCCACTACGCTCAGTTAATCCCAGACAATTGATTATTCCTTACTTACTCCCTGGGCCGTTTTATATCAAAGTTGATATTTAGCTGCACCATGTTGGTGTTTCGTAACATCTAATTTTTACGAGGTGGGTCGTTATCCCAACGCTTAACCCACAACCTGGAGGACCAGGACATACACACGAACATGGAGAAAACATGCAAACTCCACACAGAAATGCGAATTAACTCAGCGGGGCCTCAAACCAGCGACCTTCTTGATGTGAGGCAACTGCATATGTCACTGTGCCACCCCATTGATTATTCCTAGAATATCAAAATCAACTGTAGGTGGTTTATCATTTACCACACAGTTCAGGAGGCAGACACACTCTGTCAGATTAAAATGAATTAGTCGGATAATGGACATCTTGTAATATGTTTACAGTAATTTATAGTAATCTACAGTAATTAGAAACACATTCTTTCACATATCTGTTTTTTATTCAAAGTATTTGTACTATTTGACATTGTATTACAGCCATAAAGCCAACAACTACAGACAAAAAATACATAACTTATTATTTCACATGATGACGTTTGTTTTGTTTCGTATAAAATCCGCATCAACACTGGCTGCAGTCTTCTTCTTCGTCGTCTTCTTAAATTGGCTTTGCTCCTAAATACACTAGAGTCTAATACTGAATATATTTTGAATGCATACACTTCATTGTTTGTTTTCCTTTCTCCATTTCCAGCACGATACAAATGTGAAAACATCCGAAAAAAATAGAGCTCTTCTCTTTGCTCCTCTTGGAGATCTCCTCGGCAAAAAACATTATCCACCAAAAAACGCACAAAGATTTCTAACGAACCGATTTTCAAACACAACAACATAACAAATAAAATAACACTACTTCAACCTAGCTCATACTTAAAAAAAAAAAAAAAACAACTAGAAAGAGTGTTTGTGTCTGCAGTGTAACGTTCGGCTAATCGAGGAATGGCAATGATTGTTTTGAGCTTCCAAAAAAGCAAGTAAACAATAAATACAAACAATGTGCTTCATCCGTATCGACATATTTACACAAGTCTTTGGCTTATGGTCATCATCTGCTACCAAAAAAAAAGCAAACAAAAGTAACAGTAATACAAAACTCTGAATAAAAACAATAATAAAAACACAGCAAGTCAGCCATTTTAGCGGAATGCAGAGTCTTTTCTGAGCCAAAGTGACGCGCTCTCCATCGGCGGAGAAACATGTTTGTTTTTTTTTTTTTTCCTTTCAGAATGATGTCCATTTACACAAATACGAATATATATATGCTTATAAACAGGAACAGCGAGAGACACAGAGAAATAAAGAGCGTCTTCCGCATGCAACAGCTCGCTTTAAAATGGCTGCACAGAAATGGCTAGAAAAACTCAAATGTTTTTAAAAAACGAAACCAAAGGAAGGTGATGAAACGTTGAGTCAAGCGGGTGACCGTCAGAGCGGACGCGTAGATCTCCGTGTGTTTCTCCGACTGACACCAGGTCAGCTCAGACTCCATTATGAGGTCTCGATGAACTCCAGTGCCAGATCGTAGCAGAAGCGGTACTGCTCCTGTAACACAACAACACAGCGTGAGCTTCATCTTTGTCAACTATCTCAAACTATTTAACTGAAATTAGGTAATAGTTTAATAACTTATTTCTTTTGAGGACTACATCATATTTTATTAAGTATTCAGCTTAAAGGGCACCTATTATGCAAAAATCACTTTTATAAGGGGTTTAAACATAGTTTAACATAGTGAACATAGTGAATTTGATTATATTTATAACTCATCTGTTTTGTTAATGTTGAGTTATATTAAGTCTGCATAATTAAGGGCGTGGCCACTTCAGCGACAGCTAGGTTTCGCTGGTCGCAGTCACTTCACCTCGGCTGATTAGCCGCTGAACTCGGCATTTACGTTGTGTTTTTGTTTTGTTTTATGTGGCTTCACACAGTCAAACGCTTTCTGACGTATTATTTCTCAAAAACACAAGGATATTTTTTGCTTGTCTAGAAAATGCTTCTTGATTTCAGAATGTTTTTTTTTTACAAGAGAAAAACTCTAAATAAGAAAAGCATTTTGCTGATGTCTGTAACCAATGCTGCTCGTACCGGACTGTCCACCATATTGGGTTTGCTGTTGCGCAGACTCTTCACCGCATGAAAAACATCCACCACATTCTGACGCTTTATCATCTCACACACAATACTGATGGCACAGAACATCCCGCTGCGGCCTCCTCCGTTCCTGCACACACAGAAAGATGAATATATTTAAACATCTTACATACAGATTTCAATATATGCACACATCAAAGCATATTTGATTCCAATTCGGTTCACGCTAAAATACATTACTTTGGGTCATAAATGTCCTTTATGAACTATACGAATGATAAATGGAGTTTTCAGTTACATTAGACTATTCCTTCAAAATTGCTTCCCACAGCGCCACCGTGATGCCCCACCTGTGAAAAAAGTCATTATTTTTCTTTAGTTTAACTATCCAATTTCTAATAACTCATTTCTTTTGTCTTTGCCATGATGTCAGAACATAATATTTGACAAGTTATTTTGCAAGATACTCGTATTCAGTTTAAAAAGCAATTAAAAGGCTTAACTAGGATAATAAGGTAAGGAACTAAGAAAGTCATTGGACAACAGTGGTTAAAATAAAATAATAATATCTTAAGGGGTCTAATAATGCTGACCAGATTTTATTTCATTTTTTTATTTCAGACAAATGAAAGAAAATTCCATCCAAATAGAGAATAGAAGAGGACCAAGAACAGATCCCTGAGGTACCCCTGTGACCAGCTTTGGATATCTTTCTGCCCTCGAGGTAAACACTTTCTCCAGAATGAAAAATACAATAGAGTGGAGGAACTATGACGTCAATTTGTATGCAAAAACACGAAAGTGAGTTAGCATTTTAGCAGTTCCGGTTCCCTCGTCCCAAAGTCAATGTTTTTTTTTTCAATGGGATTTTTAAATTAAATCGCTTAACACAAACCACAAACTCAAGATACTTCCACTATTTATTCTATGACATAACACATCAGTTACATCACACTCTTGATTTTTTAAAAGCAGATACGCTTCTTTAGGACGGGTGCTATTAAGTTGCTAAATGGGACTACAGGTGATGTTGGAGACATTATACGTCATCGAGCTGAACTGGTCTGGAACGCAGCTCGCTTGCATTGGGCATTCGGGTTTGTCTGTTATTAAAGTATTTTCATGAATAGTATTTTACAGTTTGTAGTATTTTTCTAATTGGGAATTCATATTGTGTGTAGATAATGCCTTCACTTGTAGAGACAGATTAATTTGTTGAGCATTTATTTTAATTAAACGATATTATGGAGATACTGCTTATCAGTGTTGACTGTATGGGCTGCTTTCCTCTGACAAAACAAGAATTCTGAACGTTCTCTATCCATGATGGAACTAGCAGGCATATACACTTGTACCTCACGCCTCATTTCTGTCGGCCATTACTAGGGTAAGCTTGCTATAGGCATGTGAGCGATACACTAACTCAAATATATCTTATGATAATACTGTGTAGGTACATTTATAAAACACATAGTACATGTTTTAAAACTTTTACAACATTCGTAATGCAAAACAATAATGTATTTCCCACCTAAAAAAACTATCCAAAAGAGTAGATCTATACCAGGGATCACCAATCTCTGTCCTGGTTTAGCTCCATTTGTCTCAAAACCCCTGCCTGGATGTTTCAAGTATACCTAGTGAAAGCTTGATTAGCTTGTTCAGGTGTGTTTGATTAGGGTTGGAGCTAAAATCTGCAGGACACCGGACCTCCAGGAACAAGTTTGGTAACCACTGGTCTATACAAGCGTGTTTTTGCGTGATTATTTGTTTATAATATATAGCGTGGATTATAATGTAATAAACCGAGAGATTAAACATTTATCATGGACCATATTTCTAAAAATAAGCTTGAAAAGAAGTCTGTAGCAGGGTGGTGCTGACGTCACGGACGAGTGCCCTGAAGGCTCTGTAGGCTATCTTCGTAAAGCCTATGGGAAAATCCTATAGGGATTTTATAGAGGGAACCAGTTTTATGCAGCAGCCGATTGGCCTAATATGTGACATCATAGTTCCTCCACCCTGTAGGACAGGGATCACCAATCTCGGTCCTGGAGGTCCGGTATCCCTGCAGGGTTTAGCTCTGACTTGTCCAGAAACACCTGCCTGGATGTTTCAAGTATACCTAGTGAGACCTTGATTAGGTTGTTCAGATGTGTTTGATTAGGGTTGGAGCTAAAATCTGCAGGACACCGGACCTCCAGGAACAAGTTTGGTGACCCCCACTTTAGGAGATACTGTGGAAAATGTTTTCCTTAATCAACACTATTTGAGAAAGAGCAGAATTGCCTCTTGAGGGCTTTCGCTTTGGTCTCCAGCTATGCAGGTTTGTACTCACAGGCAGTGTATGATGGTGCGCCCGTCTCCTTCTTCACACTCCTCCTGCCATTTGTCCACCTGCAGAATCAGTTTGAGGAAGGAGCGCTTGGAGGCGGGAACCTCTCTATGCCCCGCCCATCCCAAATACTGGAACTGCCGGACCATCAGGTATCCTTCCTGAGGCTTAAACACACACACACACATATGAATATAAGTATACACTTCTGACCAAGATATGTGTCCCGGCTGAAACTCACCCTGGTCAGGTTGCATATCCTGAAAAGACGACTGATGACGTCACAGTCCATGGAGCAGGATATGCAGTCCACTTGGACAGGGCCGTATCGGAGCATTCCCTCCTCGGGCCAGTACTGTGGACAGCCCTACACACAACACAGACATCTGCATCAGCAGTCGAAGCTTCACACAGACTCCTAAAAATAGTATCATCTCATTACCACTTAGGAGTATGGTTCAGTATAATATAGAATGTGTGTGGGCGATGTGATCTTATATAGTCTTCATATCCTGATAACAAAATGATATCATATCTCTTCTGTAAAGTATCACTTGGTATGGATGAAGCCCGATTTATCCTTCTGCATCAAGTGATTGCAGTGTCTCCCAGCACATTCACTGGACGTAGCCGATGTTGTTCCAATAGGTCCTCTGCAGTATTTGGAGATGATTGGGATGCAGTTCAAAGGTTGATTCATCGGAAAAATCTACCTTCTGCCACTTTTCCAAATAATCAACTAGAAGTCAAGTTATTATTTGTTGCTCTTACAACTGGGATTGACTACAACACTTTTTTCAGGTAGTGTAAAAGGCAGGACAGAAAGAAGTGGGAACCAGCAAACATTCAACAACTTTCCTCGACGGGACTTGAGACTGGCTAAACAATCGGCTCCGCCCACACTCCTGACAGCTACACCAAACTGGCCAATCACAGATCTTGCTCTTTAAATCGTCAGAATGCAGTGCCATCTAGTGCCCTGTGTAGTCTTTCTTTACAGACGATATCCAAATATGACCGATCCACCAAGGTCAACCTTGATTCACTGTTGCACCAATGAATTATTACAGTGTCAAGTTGTCCAGTTTTCTCAATTCCTCTACTTGCATGAACAAGTGCCGATTCTCTGTAAATCAAGAAGCTTAACTATCTACTGTAACTAATCCAAGTCCTCTAAGGGATTGCTAGGTTGCTTTAATCAAGGGAACCGGGAACACTTCCCCCAAAAAATTGTCATTTGAATGACATCTAAGGTCATGTTAGCCTGCCTGTTTCTTCTTATCCTGAGGTTCACATAATCTTGAATCTGGTCTGTATCCAGAGCAGATGCTTGTTATATTCGTTGATGAGTGGTGAGACTGATTCCCGAAAGGCCTCAGTGACAGACAAGTCTTCGCATCTATCTCGTGGGCAAGCCTGAACCCCCTCCAGTGACCTACTCTGACCTGAAGCTTCTGCAAGACCAACACACATCGTGCTCAAACCCTCCAACATCTTTTAGACTGAAGCTCTGCCGTTTTACATTCGGCCAGAGATGAACGGGTCCCCCAACTGAGCCTGGTTTCTCCCAGTTTTTGTTCTTCACTTTCCTTGGTTTATGATGTTTTGGTTCTTGCCACTGTCATCTCTGGTCTGCTTGGTTGGAACTGGTGGAGCTACGCATGGGATTAAATGCTATGCATTAAACTGAACTGAATCGTCAGAACTACACAAGCACTTCTGCTCTACTCCCCTGTCTGCCTGATTTGCTATCTTTTTTTATAGCTTTTTATTCTCATTTCTTCTAGGTTTGACACAATCTACATTGCAAACACATTGTAAAAATAAAGATAACCTTAAGGTACGAGAATGAGACAAGACTATACTAGTGTGTCGAATTGTGTCAACTTCCCCCAATGGGATAAACATTGCATATGACCAGGGCCTGTGCGTCCATAGAGGCGATATAGTCAGCAGAATAGTCAGGGCGTCGTCCACCCACCCAAACCACCCCCTCTCCACTTTCGTCAAACCCTGCATCACCTTAGCACCCCCGCTCTTCGTTTTCATCTGCGACAAACCCCGCATCACCTCAGCGCCCCCGCTCTTCACTTTCATCTGCGACAAACCCCGCATCACCTCAGCGCCCCCGCTCTTCACTTTTATCTGCGACAAACCCCGCATCACCTTAGCGCCCCCGCTCTTCGCTTTTACCTGTGACAAACCCTGCATCACCTCAGCGTCCCTGCTCTCCGCTTACATCTGCGACAAACCCTGCATCACCTCAGCGTCCCTGCTCTTCGTTTTCGTCTGAAACAAACTCTGTATCATCTCAAAATCCAGCACCTCCCCCTCCCACACTTTTTTTCGGATTAAAGGTGGCATAACTTTTGGTTTTAGGGTGATAGTCTCGTCGTTTGCCTAGAGCACCAGTTGAGCTTGCTCCAGCCCTGCATACAACCTCGTCTTACAGCTAAATTTGTACTGTGTATCATACCTGCCAACACTCCCGTTTTTTCCAGGTAGTCTCCCGTATTTCAGACCCATCTCTCGCCACCCTCCCGTTATGTTATTTCTCCATTCATTTAACAGTGCAATCTTTGAACTCTCATTTTTAAAACCAACATTTCTTCATAAGAGACACTTGATCTTTTGAACCTCACCTGAGCCAAATCGATCTCGTTCAGCATGACGATGGACGTGCATCCGTAATCGTACACCAGCCTCCAGAAGTCCTTGACGGTGTTGGGTAACGGGTGCTGGGTCACGATGAAGGCGGCCGGCTGCCTGTAGCTCTGCATAACACACAACACAATGACCTTCCAGCACACAGATCCGCTTTACAACACTCACACACAACCAAGACGAAGATGGAGCCGTTGTCAGGATGGCGGATGTGTCAATGTGTGTATGATCATGCAAAGAACACAGTGAGCATGAGAGAATATTGATGTGTGTCTTTTAATTGTGTGTGTGTGTTTATAAACGTATCCGCGATTAAATGCATTCATTTTTCTTTGCATGCTGTAGCAAACCCAAAATTGAGAAAGGTTGAATGGAAAGTGCTGACATACCACTAAAGCCACGAAACAAATCCAGTCTAACAGAGGCAGAACTGAATCAGAAATTACCTGGTACTCTTCTGACGGCTTGGTTAAAAAAAGTCCAAGAGTTTGTGAAGCGTACGAGGAAGCCATTTCAAAGTTATCCTCTAAAAATTACAACTTTCTGAGTGCACCTATCAGTGGGTGTGTGATTCTGGCTGCTGGAGCTCCATCTCCCAGGGTCGGAGGTCGCTCGCAGATGTACAGAGCTCTAGATTGATCACATTCATTGGCGCATCTAATGGACCACTAGGAGATGGAAACCCCGTGGCTCAGCATATCAACAAATGCACTCTCAGATTAGAAACTGAGAATCTCCTCGCCCTCATGTCACACAAAATCTGACTTTCTTTTCTCCATGGCAGACAAAAGGAGAGATTACTGGAGGAATCTGTAGGCAGCTGTTTTCCGTTTACCAAAATCAAGAGCCGTGCAAACACCTTAAAGACACCCAGAAATGAATATTCTTTCAACATTTACTTAAACCCCAAGCAGTTTTTTCCTCTTCTGTTGATCAAAAATGAAGATATGCTGAAATACACAGCCCTTGACTTCCATTCCACCATGGATGTCAACGGCTGCTTTATTTGGAATATCTTCATTTGTGTTCGACAGATGAAAGAAACTCCTAAAATGTTTAGAACCACTTGAGTCGGAGTAATTTTCACTTTCATTTTTGGGTGAATATACCTTTAACCGTAGTTCATACGACTCATGGCGCTTACTTGAGGATTAAATTTGAAGCCAAATGTGCCAATTGTGCAGAAGAAGGTTTGAAGTGTGTGTTGCATCTACTACTTTTACAATAATTTCTTGCACTTTTTAGGAATGTGACATTGACTTTTGTTGTGTGACCATTGTGCAAAATCTCATGTGTTCCACAGTAGGAAAGAAAGAAACACATTCAGTTTTGGATCGACTTGAGGGTGAGAGAAATGATGACAGAATGTTCACAATTTGGCTGAACGTATCCTTCAATAAATGACAAATTCAACACTTTTAGAGCAAGAGATGCACAGTTCCACTTACCTCACCATTTCCAATTTTGGTATAAAAATACGTTGGACTTTATTCTTTTTTTAAAAACCCAAATAAATTTTAAAAAGTTCAATTTATGACCATATAGAGCCACCAAGAAGAAATCATTCATTTACTTTACAGAAAGAAGCTACAGTCTTGTTTCCATTGAGCAGTATAGAACAGTACAGCAGTAGTTCTTTATCATCGGGCTCTGGTCTGGTACCGGTCCGTGGATCAATTGGCACGGGGCCGCACATGAAATCACGAATTATTTCCGTTGTGTTTATTATCTGAGTCTGAACAATCTTTTATTATGAAAAAATGACCGTATTCTCTGGCTTACATCTCGGTCACTTGCGCGCCAAAATTTAACCCACAAGCAGCAAAATGAGTAAGAAACAGACGTCTTCGGAAAGTTTCTTTGCTAAAGGGAAAAAGCTCCGTGAAGGATCCGTGAACTACCAAGGCATGGATCCGCAACTCATTCGTTATCAAATCAGGTGAATCCACCATGGCTGTGCAAGAAGATCAACTGCTGGAGATCGAAAAATGACAGCGGCTTTTTAGGGGTCTTTCGCAAATCGCATCTTTTCTAGAGTTCGCACAAGTTTGTTATTTCCAATGGAGGTGCGTGGCGTGACATGCTGGCGCACCGTGAGTTGCGTGACAAGAACTGACCAATCATGTGCTGCGTCCCAATTCGCATACTATCAGTCCTAAATAGTATGTGAAAATAGAATTAGTATGTCCCAAATCAAAGAATGCTGAAAAGAGTATTTCCCGGATGGTTTACTATTTCCGGTCAAAATGTTAAGTGTAGAAGCGTCCATACTCTGACCGTTGATATTGCCCACAGTACTTTGCTTGTTGGATGTGAATTCGACTAGAACTACAAAACCGGATGAAAAGTGTAAACAAACTACAAACATGATGGACACTCGAGACCAACGGTCAAGTAGAGAGGCTTCGGTAAAGATGATTGTATGACTGCTAGTTAATATCTAGCCCACTGGAGAATATTTAAATGGCGTTGCCTGTGTTTTATTTCATCTGCAACAACAGTACTGACCTTAAATAAAGACGTGTTTGGACATTAACGTCTGAAAGCAGAATTATCCAAAGACCTGAGGGGATTTCTCTGCATGAGAGACTCGTGTATGGGAGATTATCCTGCTGCTACTTTTCCAATAAGGTAGGAAATTAGATATGACAGAAATGTAGATGATTGACAGGGCTCTTAACTAAGCTACACAACGATCTGTAAACGAGGAAGTAGTACGTCCCAAAGCTTACATACTCTTATGTTACACACTCAACAGTATTTATTTTTCCTTCCCAAAAAAAAGTACATACTTTTAGGGCATAGTAGAAGTATGCGAATTGGGACACAGTAATGGACAATGTGCAGAGCTGGGGGCCCTCCAGGAACGTGGTTGAGAAACACTGAACTAGAGAACAAAAAAAATTATAATAATAAGCTACTTTTCAGTCCTTTGAGTTTGTCAAGTTGTCAGTAGGCTGGAATATTTTCTTAAATCCGGCAACTCAGCTGATTCTACACGCTGAATTGAAATGAGTGAGTCCAGCTCAAATGTAAATAAATACATCCTGTACTATACCGTACCGCTCGGTGGAGATGCGCCATAATTAAACCAACTCAAGACAGATAAATCGCACACATCACAAACAGACTGATATGACACCACCACCATGTTGCGTGTCTGATGATAGTTTAGCTTTTAAAAAGTGGCTCACGCTAACATCTGTCCCCTTCACAGGACTTGCCACCTGGATTTGTCTCTAGCTTTCTGCATCTCCGTTCCAAAACCCACTGAGTTATTTGACTGTTTACAGTCCACCCTGACAGCTGCCCTCTGAAGCAACAAGCTAACACTAATAACTACAGCGTTGCACAAACATGAGGCCACAGAGTTTGATGTTAGCATGTTGCTAAGCCAACAGACCCATGCTTTAACAAGAATCTGCAATCCACGGCGCAAATACTAGAGTGGGATAATCCATTTTTAATGACTCTGAGCTGCTGTTGTCAAGACGTGCTTTCATTATAGAAGATATATGTGAACCTGGCCTACAAAACCAGTCATAAGGGTTCATTTCTCGAAATGGGGATTTACTCATCATCTGAAAGCTGAATAAATAATCTTTTCACGGATGTATAGTTTATCATGACACTATTTGACTGAGATACAGATAAATCTGGAACCTGAGGGTGCAAAAAATAAAAAAATAAATATATATTGAGAAAATCACATTTACAGATGTAGAATAATATGCAGAATATGTGCTTTATAACCAGCCAATATATTAATAACAGGTACTGTATAGCAGGCGAAAAGCAACGGCTTTTGAATAAGTCAGTCCTGTGCTATAACCTCATGATCATCTGTGCATTAACGAAGCATCATTAATCGTGTATTAGTGCCAGCGTATTGTAAAGCGCAGTGTGACGTTAGCCGTGTAAGAGGGCAGCGGTCGTCCGCTCAGCAGGTTTTGGAAACGGATCATCGCTCTGGCGTACAGGAGACGTACAGTACGGCGAGGCCTGCGTGTCAGGGTGTACTTACATCCATGAGCGCGGCGTTGATGTAGTTGCTGCTCTCTCCGTCGATGGTGATGAGGAAGGGCAGGCAGCGGTCCGGCGGCAGGTTGTCCATGAAGCGGTTCTTGTCGTGGTTTCGGGGGAGCAGAGCAATGCTGCAGTCTTCAGGCTGAGGCTGAGGCGTCACCGAGTTCAGCGTCTGCACGGGACACACAGGACATCAGCATACACATAACAGCAGACTCACAATGGGTGAAATAAGTATTGATCAAATCACCATTTGCCTTAGAAAACATATTTCTAAGGGTGTTGTTGACTTGACATTTTCACCAGATGTTGATAACAACCAAAGAAATCCATATATGCAAATAATAAACCAATACTAATTAGTTGAAATGAAGTAATGTGACACAGGGGAAAAGGTCTTGAACACATGAAGAAAGGAAGGTGTGGAAAGGCAGTGAAAGCCCAGACAGCAGCTGAAATCTCTCAGTAGTTCTTCAGCAACCCTTTGCCCTTCATCAGTGTAAATGAATACCAGCTGCTTCAGTACAACATCTACATTAGCAGGAGGATGGTGATGAAACCTAATCTTTTGAAATTTTCTTGACATATTCTTCAAATAACAGCTGAAAGGAAGGACTTTATTGGCTCAAGACGGCAATAACTTTTTTTTTTTACGTTCATTACTCTTTTTTATACATTATTTGTATTTAAATTATCCTTAACCCACTTGTTTGTAGAGCAAAATGTTTGATTGTTTACTGTTACTCCTAGTCATTTTGCCCACAGGCAAATGAACCTAGAAGTCCTAAAACAATTACAGAAAAGATAATTTGTTGTGATAAAAAATCCTAACATGCAAATAATAAACCTATACTAATTAGTTTACAAATGAAGTTATGTGTAATAAAATGAAACGACACGGGAAAAGGTATTGAACACATGAAGAAAGGAAGGTGTGGAAAGGCAGCGAAAGCCCAGACAGCAGCTGAAAATCTCTCAGTAGTCCTACAGCAACCCTCTACTTTCCTCAGTGGAAATGAATATTAGCTGCTTCAGTCCAACATCTACATTAGGAGGAGGATGAAGATGAAACCTTATGTTTTGAAACATTTACTTGGTTTTTACGTTCATTACTCTTATTTATAACTTTATTAGAAAATGAAAAACAAAATCCTACTTTAATGATAATAAGTAGGATGTCGTTTATTTATTTAAAAAGTCTATTTTATTTAAATGTCTACTTTTACAATTTGACACAAGCAAACCACTGCAGAAATGTTCAAACCAACAGGCCCGTGTCATATACAGCAGGCTACATTTCTTAATAAATAACCTACTATAAAATAAAATCATTATCGTATGCTATGCTTTTTGTTTTCACTAGCTTGCGAGCAATGACTGTCAAAATATACTAGCTTTGGAGACGTAACAAATCGCTCGGCTGTGTTCAAAATGACATCAATTTTTCAAAGTGCACTGCGAAGGGAGCGCAATTGTAAACATGAAGATCGCTAAGACTGAACTGTAAAAATGCTTTGAATGCAAATTACACCTAAGAGTGACGACTTTAATGCTTTTTTTAAAATAATAATTTGAAGTTTAAATGTTAGAATGTTCTAAACGAATAGGGCATAGGGGGGATAACTGGGAATAGAACACAACCAGGAACTATGCTTCTAACTACAGCTCCAGAGATGTAGTTGCAAGTGCCCAAGTTTGCGACGCAGTTTGTGAATGCTCGTTGAAACGACAGATTTGGGAAACGTCAAATCAACGAACTATGTTTGTCTGACCAAGTTTGTCGACGCCATTATAACGACACAGATCACTCTGCTTATTTTTAAAAAGTGATTGACAGGTGGTCATTTGTGTGTAACTTAAATTTATCTTTTATTTTATCTTTTATTTATTTATGATTTGGTTATGGGTAAAACAAAGACCATGCGGGTCATGTAGCTGAAACGGTCGGCAACAAATAATTAATTCACTATGAATTAATTAATTATTCATAAATAATTAATTCACAGCCGCCTATGACGACGATGCTATCGTTCATTGCAATGTTTCACATTAGACATCGTACGATGCCGAATTAATCGACATCGCCCAACTCTAGTAGAAATATTATTGTTTGATTACACAGATACATTTACTCAGTAGATAAACACAAGGACAAAGCGCATGTTTCTGTACCTGGAACTCGTCTTTGAGGTGCGAGGAGTTGCTCTGCGAGTCGATGCGGATCATGTCGTAATACGCAGCTTTAAACTCACACACAGGGATGGCCGTCTCGCCGCACAAACACGCCTCCAGGATGGCATCGTGGATGAAAATATACTGCTCCTAAAAGAGAGAACGCAGGGTTGGTGCGTGTCTTTCATGCAGATACTTACACTGGTCACACTTTACTATAAGGTTTCGTTAGTTAATATTTCTCCTCTGCAAAAATGCTGGTAACAGTTTATTTCGATGGTCCATTTGAGTATTAGTAGACTGTATATGTTGATACTGACTATAGGAAACTTTGCAAGTACATGTCAACTTACACTAACCCCAACCTAACAGTCTACTTATAATCTAAGGAGAATTAGTTGACATATAACTTAAATTCAACAAACGGATCATCAAAATAAAGTGTGACCAAAATGCTTTTCTTACTTCGAGATTTTGATTTAGTTCTAGTTCAAATATCAAATACTCTTAAATCAAGAAGCATTTTCTAGACCAGGGGTCACCAATCTTGGTCCTGGAGGGCCGGCGTCCCTGCAGGGTTTAGCTCCAACTTGCCTTAACACACCTGCCTGGATGTTTGAAGTATACCTAGTAAGACCTTGATTAGCTGTTCAGGTGTGTCGGATTAGGGTTGGAGCTAAAATCTGCAGCACACCGGACCTCCAGGAACAAGTTTGGTGACCCCTGTTCTAGACAAATCAAAATATTGTCTTTTTTTAAAGTAATATGTCAAAATGAAGTGAGTTTTTCTTTAAAACAAGCTATAAAATAATCTGCCAGTGGTGTAAGCTAAATAATCTTGTTTTTGCCTTGAAATTTGATTAATTTGCTTACACCATTGGTATATTATTTACTTGTTTTAAAGAAAAACTCACTCAAAAAATGAAAAATGATCTCAATTATGACTTTTAATATTAAAAATAAGACAATACTTTTTCCTCGTCATTGAAGCATCGAAAATGCATCTTGTTTTAAGAAGTTTTAGATATTTGGATGACAAATAAACTAAAAACTGCATTTTTTGCAGTGTTATCGTAGTTACTAAGATGAACTAAGCATGAATAACACATGTAGAGTATTGGTTGCACTTTATTTTGATGGTCCATTTGAGTATTAGTAGACTGTCTACTTAATATCTGTTGATACTGACATTCAACAGACATTTAACTGACTATAAGAAACTTTGCAAGTACATGTCAACTTACACTAACCCCAACCTAACAGTCTACTTAAAATCTAATGAGAATTAGTTGCAATGTAACTTAAACTCAACAAACGGACCATCAAAATAAAGTATTTATTCATCCTAGTGAATGTTAATTTATTGATGCGTTAGTAAAATTGTAAAGTTGTGCCTGTAAAATAAGGAATAAAGTACATCCAGCCGGTGGTTATCACAGAACAAATGTTTTAGCTTAAAATGGATGCCTTTTAAAAAAATGTAATACACTTTTCTCCATTTTAGTTTTAACAGCAGTGGCGGCTTCATACAAATACAGTCGTGAAAAAGTTAGCACGTTTTTTAACTTCATATTTTTCTGTATCAGGACTTGTCCTCGGCAGGTCTAAAAATATGTAAGATAAAGCCTCATATCATGTAATTACTATAGTCAAGATAGAAAAGCAACTAAGCAAAGCCAAAGATTTATCCATTTGAACGATGAAATGTACATCATTTGCGTAGAGCCCTTTCTAAAAGTGAAAATAGACCAAATATATATTAAATATAGTCCATTTTTTTATATTTACTCATGATTATGGCTCTTGTGATGATTTAAAGTGGTTCCATATTTTATATTTACTTACAGTTGTGCGCATTCTCTCGTCAGGTTTTTTTTTTTACAGCTCACAACCTTTACCTGAGAAGTGGTGCGCACACTTTTCCACCCCCATTTTTTGTGTACGCCATGTTCATAAATAAGACCCCAGATCATTTTTATGTCTAGATATGGAACACTTGAAATTTCACAGAGCGTCCAAACATTTTCACATGACTGTGCATGTAACTGTGAGAAAAAGATCATATTTAGAAGGCTACACACACACACCTCGGTTTGAACCATGTTGATTCGTCTGGAGCGCAGAGCTTTAACGCAGTTATAGATGTCCACCACTCCTTCTCTCTCAGCCATGTCCAGCATGATGTCGATCACGATGTAACATCCGGTCCGTCCGGCTCCGGCACTGAAACACACGCAAACACAGGAGAAATCAACACATATTGTGTGCTAACCAGTGTTGTGCAAGTTACTTCCAAACTGTAATACATTACAGATTACTTGTTACTGTTATTTAACAGTAATCCCTTACCTTACAATATTACTGTCTCAGAATTGTAATATATTACATGACTCTAATATACTTTTTAGTAACTTTCACCAAAATAACTCCAGAATTAGAACTGAACATTCTAAAATGACCAAATGTACTGCAGAGCTGCATGTACTGCATGTAAAATCATCCAGTAGAAAGCGAAGATTAAAAATACTATAGTTTCTATGGTAACACAACAAAGTGTGTGTAAACAAATTACTCAGTGCTGTTTTTTTACACAATATAGGGTATATTATACTACAATTCACCAGACTTTACTGTAGTAAAACTACACTTTGTATTTCGTTTTATCAGTTCACTATTCTTAATACTACATTATGCTGAAGCATTCATTAACAAGTTGTAAATAATACTAGCCTAAAACAGTATACCTAACACTCAAAAACACTAGAATTTACCTTCACCTTTTAGTTTTTTTGTGTATTATTAATAAATAGTGCAACAATATATAAACCATCTCAGCATTGTTGGGATAACCAATATAACAAGAGGATCTCTGGAGAGCAAAAGCACGAAACGAAAAGGAAACACAAGACACAAACTGTGAGTCTGCATCATCTGACGAAGCGAGAGCAGATTATTCGCACGTGAGCAGCCGGTGTTTTTAGCGCGCGTGAGAAGTTTTGTCCACGAACAGAAGAAACCGGCGCGAGATTCGCTCGCTCGTATTACATGAATGTTACATGAAATCTCAACATGTAATACAGCGCATACGACATTTGTCAGTAAAATAACGCCATATGCGCGTACGTCCATCTCGCGAATGTACTGTCTTTTGCCATTTTAATAATTAATAATAATAATAATAATATTAATTATCTCGAGCTCAGAGGCTGAAATCATTCCGTGTTCAAAGTAAAAAGTTCCAATAGCCAGAGTATATTCACACACCTATATTTATCTATATCCATCCATCCATCCATCTATATATCCAATCTGTCCGTCTATCCATACATCCACCTATCCATCCATCCATCTATCTCTCTCCATCCATCCATCCATCCATCCATCTATCTCTCTCCATCTATCCATCCATCCATCTATCTCTCTCCATCCATCCATCCATCTATCTATCTATCTCCATCCATCCATCCATCCAATCTGTCCGTCTATCCATCCATCCATCTATCCATCCATCTATCTATATATCCAATCTGTCCGTCTATTCATCCATCCATCCGTCCGTCCATCCGTCCGTCTATAAATAAACCTGCCTTGCCTTTTGTGTTCAATAGAAGAAAGAAACAAATAAGGTTTCCCAGAGATGGGTTGCAGCTGGAAGGGCATCTGCTGCGTAAAACAAATGCTGGATAAGTTGTTGGTTCATTCTGCTGTGGCGACCCCAGATTAATAAAGGGACTAAGGGTGAGTAAACGATGACAGATTTTCATTTTGGGGTGAACTGCCCCTTTAGGAGTCTTCCTGCAAGCGGGCACACAGTTTGAGAAGCGCTGGTTTACTTCAGCTCTGTCTCATCAGCTAATCTGCAGCTTTGAGAACAAAGACGGCGGCGAACAAACACCGTTAACCAGTTGAAAGAAGCTGAAAGCTGCATTATGGGATTGTTTTGCTGCATGCAGCTCTGCAGGCGAGACCACATCCTGTTCTCAGGGCACGAGCGGCAGCAGCGTGGTGCTATACCATGGTGAAATACTCCTCATTTAACACGTCTGGCAGAAGAAAACTGACAGACTGACCAACAGCGTCTGATGTGGACCGCTTGAAGTACAGTAGGTGAAACCTGTGCAGAACCAACCGCATATGCTAATGAGCTGCGGCCTTACCCTGAGAGCCGAACAGGAAGTGATGTCACTAGCCAATGACGATGCACTCTGCTCTACACCAGCAGACCGTTCTACATCACATCCTCCAGAGTGCACAAGCATCAGAGTCAAACGTCTAGATGTGGAGAGCCAATGATCTGCAGATCTGAGTCTGTGCTGTTCATTAAAGCAGGTCAGGCCTCTGAAACGTACGGTGAGCGCGAGGGGACATGCTAGATTCACGCAGGATAATATGTTGAGGCCACCACTTCTTATGAATATATATGAATATATATGAATATATATATATATATATAT
>CAIGQQ010003609.1:3207295-3242813 GCA_903798035.1 Danio albolineatus | reverse complement strand
TTAGGGCTGGAGTATCAGTACTTTAGGGTGGGGCTATAAGGACTTTAGGGCTGGACTATCAGTACTTTAGGGCGGGGCTATAAGGACTTTAGGGTGGGGCTATCAGTTCTTTAAGTTGGTGCTATCATTACTTTAGGATGGGGCTATCAGTCATTTAAGACAGGGCCATCTGTACTTTAGGATGGGGCTATCGGTCCTTTTGGGTGGGGCTATTAGTCCTCTAGAATGGGGCTATCGGTCCTTTTGGGTGGGGCTATTAGTCCTCTAGGATGGGGCTATCAGTACTTTAGGGTGGGGCTATAAGGACTTTAGGCTGAGAATATCGATCATTTAGAGTGGAGCTATCATTCCTTAAGGGTGAAGCAATCAGTACTTTAGGGTATGGTTTCAGTACTTTAGGGGGGCCTATCATTACTTTTATGGTGGGTCTATCAGGACTGTAGGGCTGGACTATTAGTACATTAGGGTGAGCCTATAAGGACTTTGGGTGGGGCTATCAGGACTTTAGAGTGGGGCTATCAGTACTTTAGGGTGAGGCTATCACGACTTTAGGGTGGGGCTATCAGGACTTTAGGGTTGGGCTATAAGGACTTTAGGGTAGGGCTATCAGGACTTTAGGGTTGGGCTATAAGTACTTTAGGGTGGGGCTATAAGGACTTTAGGCTGAGAATATCAATCATTTAGGGTGGAGCTATTATGCCTTTGGGGTGAAGCTATCAGTCATTTAAGGAAGGGCTATCTGTACTTTAGGGTGGGGCTTTCAGTCATTTAAGGAAGGGTTATTAGGGCGCATGTCATTTCTGCTTTGTCTTCATCCATCCATCTTACTTTTGTTAGCAACTTCTAACAATCCAATCAGTTCCCGAAGACAAAATCATTCACAGCCCCACTTTCATTTCAGGACCATTTAAAGTGGATATCCGTCACTACAGAGGAAAAAAGGACAAGCTTATTCTTTATCTTAGCCATATTACCCTGCAGCCCAAGACTGGCTACTTACTGAAGCGAACCAGGGCTGAGCCTGGTCAGTACCAGGATGGGAGACCACATGGGAAAACTATGTTTATGTTGGAAGTGGTGTCAGTGAGGCTAGCAGGGGGTGCTCACCATTGGCCTGTTTGGGTCCTAATGCCCCAGTCAAGTGAAGGTGACACTATACTGTCAGTTAGCTCCATCTTTCAGATGAGATGTTAAACCGAGGTCCTGACTCTCAGTAAAGACACTTCTCGTAAAGGGTAGAGGTGCAACCCCAGTGTCCTAGCCAAATTCTCACCATTGGCCCTTACCCATCATGGCTTTCCATTCCACCTATAGCTGGTGTGTGGTGCGGAGGGAACTGAATGTCGCTGCTTCACTCTGTTTGCATACTCTTGCCTCTCCACGTCTACATTTGTGCACAAGATTTGTGGCAGCTTCAGTCCTGCAATGTAAATCAGCGTACAGTGGACTGACTCCAGGTCATTGATCAGGAAAGGCACATGTTCTGCATCTTTGGCGGTCAGTAAAGAGTGTGCAGGAGCGCTGACTGAACTCCTGGAGTGTGTGCAGTAGATTAGCTTTCCTCTGATGGGCTAATATTTGCTTCTTTCTCCATGCCATGTTTTATTCATGGGGTTAAGAGGAGGGGGGAGTTCTGTAATATACTGGGGTTTTATTGTGCGAGGAGATTGAAAATGTTGAATTCAGATTCAGCATGTGGAAATAGGATGTGGTTTATGTGTTTTTTTGCCCGAGGAAGGCCGGTGTAGAAGCGGTGACAGATGAAAGGCCAGTAAAAGGTAAAGCGCGCCGCGTACCTGCACTCCAGCAGCATGTTCATCCTATTGGCTGTTTTGAAATTCAAATGAAGACTGCTGAAGACCTGATAAGCACACACACCTTAACCACTACACACGCACAGGATTATGGGCAATAAGGGCAGGGAATAAATATCATTATATGTGCACGAACCCACCTCAGCATGCTGGGAGGAAAACACAGACGGAGACATGAGGAGGGCTTTAAGAGGACAGCTCCACCAGAATAACAAATCATCTTCACGTTGCTCTTTACATACAATCAAAGTGAATCGTGAACAGCAAAACGTAGCGCTTTAAGTCTTGTAACTTATGCCTTGTTGCTTCCTATGAGGATACATCTACTCAGGAGAACTCAGAAAATGGAGCTTTCCATGAAATTGCATTATATTTGTGACCCTGGGGCACAAAACCATTGCTGCATGGGTATATTTGCTGCAATAACGTAGTCAAAATGACTGATATTACTTTTATTCGAAAAATCATCTGAATATTAAGTAAGGTCTGGGAAGACATTTTTGTAAATGTCCTACTTTTATTAGAAATATGCATTGTTGTAACGTGGGAGTGACACTGACAACAAGTGTGTGGATCCAAACGCAGGGTTTTATTAAACAGGACGGTCAGGCAAGCAATGATCGACACAGGAGCAAACAGATGTATAGGGGCAATCCAGAGTCGTGGTCGAAATAACAGGCAGATGGTCAAAAGGCAGGCAGCAAACAGGGATAAACAGAAAAAAACAAGGCGTGGATCAAAAAACGGCAAAGGCGAGACAAAGGAAATGCTTTGTAATGTCACTTTAACAGAAAACAAGACTCAGCAATGACTGTGCAATGAATATCATAACTAAAAACGTAATATATGAAACAAAAAAATAATAGCTATTTAACTTTTATTTAATGTTTACGATGCAAATCCAAACCTCATTTGGTAAACAAAGCAAGTCTCTCATATAATAGATCTACTAAAAGAGAGAAAATATTACTTTACAACCTGTATTGTACATAAATCATATGACAATTTTCATATTAGTCAACAATGTTACTGAAATTAATAAAAAAACTGAATAAATTCACACATTTACACAAGTAATAAATAGACTCGATGAGCAAAAATCTGCAGATTTCTGTGTGCGCAGATTCTGTGTGGGCCTACCCATGACTAGTTTTGCAGTGCACTTGTATCAGTTTATTTTTTTCTACATAATGACTTCACCCTAGACTCAACGATTGTGAAATGTGTAGGTTTTTAGCTAGAAGTGTCTTTCGCTTACGTAAAATACGCTATAGATCACGGTTTCTCTTTCTGTTCTTGAAAACGTTAAACTTCAAACTTGTTCTAGTCTTTAAACACATTTCAGCAAACTGGATAAACAGAGTCAAAACCTACAAAATTGTAAATGATTATTAAAGTGCTAAAAATCATAATTAAACTAATCACGTAATAGAAAAAAAAAATATTACGTGCCAGAATATCTGTCTTTGTTTTGGTCATTTAACCCGCCCAATGCCACTAGTAGCAGGGTAATAAATGTCATGTAAAATGGCCTTCAAACTCACATTATTAGCATTTAACCCTGAATAAAGCACATGAGCTGTACCTGAGGCGATCATTGTCAGTTTTCTGTTGTTCAGCTGTTAGAAATAGAAGCCATTTCTAAAATATATATTTAAAAAGGTGTTGGTTAGGACAAAAACTCCTTTTAATATGGAAAATATTCCTTCCATCGCAAGCCTTTGTTGGTGTCATCAATCTGGCAACCTGCTCTTGCGTTTGTTTTGAACCAGGGGTGCAATACCTAATTCAACCACCCGGTGCCAAACTTACATACAGCACCTTTAAATTGTAAACTAGATTAATACATGTTTGAATACTGGTTGGTCACGCCACGTCTAGAAAGATGAATGTTGACCAATGAGGCTTAAGTAATACAATCAATATTAAAATCAAAATTAAATACAAATTACAAAAAATTAAAATTAAATGGTCATTCCAACCAACTATAAAAAGCAGCTCTTTTGATTGACATTTCTGCTGTGTTGAATTACACAGCCCCGCCCATGCTGAAACCTCATTGGACGAAAGTACCGCTAATTATGAATATTAAACACTGACAAGGAGAGAAGGATTTTAGAGAAGCTAAAACGGTACGACAAATCCATAATGTGATCCGTAAACAAACAAAATCTGAAAGGTCATCAAAACAAAGAGAACTTTCTGATCGATGATGATTTTGCAGCATTTTCACTGTCGGCGTAGAAACTGGAAAGCAAAAACATCCACTGCTCGTGGCTGGAATATCGTTTGGCTTTGTTTTCATTTCCTGCAGGAAAGTTTGCCGGCTGTAGATATAGCAGCACAGCTCCATTAACCCGACATTTTTATTCAGAATAAATGGCTTACCCGAGCGTGTTTCTATGACAACTTTTCCCCCCATATAAAGCCATTAAAAGACCTATAAACACCTACGAAATGTTAAGAGTGGAGAAAACGATCTGAATGCCGAAAAGACAGAAGCACCATTAACATTAATACCCAGCGCCAGCAACGCGTGGCAACAAAATGCAGCGTGCGGCAGGAGAGGAAGTCATTTCCATTTAAATAACGTTCTCTGGACATAAACTGATAATCTCCAGGCTTTATGATGTTTGTCTGCGAGATCTGCCGACCTGCGCTCTTTTATGAGATAGGCTGAGACTCCGAATATTGAGTAAATACACAAACAGGGTCTGCGCTCCTACTGTAAAATAGCAAAGCCGTGGCGTGGAGCAGAAACCAGGACATGTAGGAGCTTCACAAAAGCTCATCTAATGAGAGAAACAAATGAGTATGTGAGAAACGCTGCGATTTATTGCCCCACACACACACACTCAAGGTACCTGATCGATGTCTTTCAAGACCTAATCAATCGTCTTAAACCACAGGCTAATGGGCTTAATGACCTCTTAAAATCTGCTATGGATTCAACGATAAAATTAAGGTTATTGGAGTTGCTTTAAAGGACTCTACGAGAGTCGAAATCATTAGCGGACAAAGCGCCGCACAGAACGAGTCCTGAGGTGGAGAACGTGGAGAATGTAGCAGACACGGTTCAAACGGTCAGGCTCATTTAGTCGAGCGCTAGCACAAACACACTTCATTAAGATTGATGGACAGAATAAAGTGCGCATGTAACAGAACAAACTCTTGCCTCAGAAACAAGCAATGATTTCTCTCGTGCTGGTGTGCTGGAGGGTCATTAATGGCTTCTATCCACTGTTCAGTACAGTACGGTAAGCATTTATTTCCGTTTCCACTGTCAGAAGAAGCAAAATACTGAGCCATACAACTTTTTTGTGGCCCTTTTGTAATGTTACTTATTAGAACAGTACAGTACTAAAGGGGCGGAGCTAGACTCACTGCTAAACACTGATTGGTTTACAGAGAATCGTCACTGTTGTTTTGAATCACAGCTGCAACGACACCATAATAATGCAGCATGGTTGACCTGTGTTCAAACAAAGCTTGTCTGTGTCCGAAATGGCCAACAACTAGGTAGGTACTGCATTTAAATTTGAATTGACTACTCAACCATTGGAAAAGTACTTTCTATAGACTATGAATGGAACTCGGATGTACTACATCCAGCGTTTTGTCATTATCACGTGACCTACCCGCGTCGCTTGCATCGCTTCAATCTCATTCATGAATTCTCATGTGGGGCCTCATTGGATAAGGTAATGTGCACCGAATGTGCATTTCAGAATCTTGCCGGAAGTCATCCGGGTACTCCTCAAACACTGTTTTTCGAATTCTATGAATTCTGACATACTACTCGGCCCGCAAACTGATTTTAGCAAGTAGGTATCGCTGCAGCCCGGAGACCTCCAAGTGGGAGGGATTACACCGCAAGTAGGTTGGGTGACCTCCAAGTGGGAGGGACTTAAACCGCAAGTAGGTTGGGTTTAGGTGGTGTAGGTGGAGCGGATATTCATAAAACACATCAGGTTACTGTGAGGTTGTGTTTAGGGTTGGGTTTAGGTGTAGACGTTAATAAAACACAACAGGTTACTGTGACGTTGTGTTTAGGGATGGGTTTAGGTGTAGACATTAATAAAACACAATATTGGACTCCGTGTCATGCACAACACATTAAATAAATAAAAATTCCAGGTTTTACAGCCCACTTGGAGCTCGAAGGCCCACCCACTTGGAGCTCAAGTCCTACCCACTTGGAGCTTAAGTCCCACCCACTTGGAGCTGGCTCCGACCTCCGTTTATACCCTTCTCGATTTTAGCATACTATATAGTATGGAAGTATGCGATTTCGGACGCAACCCTTGTCTCTTCTTGCGAAAAACAAACACAAGCCAAGAACAAAATAGTTGCTATTTTCTAGACCAATGTGGCTAGGAACTATACTCTTATTCCGGCGTAATAATCAATTAACATTGCTGCCGTACCATGACTGCAGCTGGCGCAGTGATAAACCCTTCACTTTCTGTTGGTCACAGTAGGCCTACACTGTGTATCTACAGAAGAGTCGAGCTTTCAATCGAAAATAATCGAAATCTTTCTTATGAGCGCAATGCTAATTCAATGATCTATGCTAAGCTAAGCTAAAAGTGCTCCTGCCAGACGAAGAGATCGGCTGATTGGATAAATATAATACAATTCGACTTTTTAACTCTAGGAGAGCTGCACAATCAGCCTATTTTCAATAAAGAAGCATCAGAAACTAGCATCAGTCCAGCATTACATGTCAACTCTCACAAACCAACGCGCTCTGCCATATGCAGCATTAGCATAAAATTATTAATCAAATGCATTTTCCACCACCTCTGGATGCGCTCAAACATGGACAAGCTCCAATCGTTTCACACTCTGTTTACACCGGTACTGATTGTTGTCCGCTTGTTATCAGACAAGCATGTTAATAGCAAGCTGTGCAAAAAATCTTGTCTTCTTTTAGAAATATTAATCCCATCGTTTTCCTTCAGCTTAGTCGCTTATTTATCAGGGGTCGCCACAGGGGAATGAACCGCCAACAATTTTAGCATATGTTTTATGCAGCGGATGCCCTTCCAGACGCAAACCATTAATGGGAAACACCCATACCCACTTATACACTACAGCCAATATAGATCATCTAATTCCCCGGAGGAAACCCACACCAACATGGGAAGAACATTCACACTTCCACACAGATTCCAGCAGGGATTCGAACTACTGCCCTTATTGCTGTGAGTGCTAACCACTGAGCCACCATGCCACTCCTTTTTCAGAAATAAATCAAAATTAAGCGAGTTTTCCCTTAAAACCAGCAAATAATCTGCCTCTGATATAAGATTAGTTTGCTCAGCCCATTGGCAGATTATTGGACTTGTTTTTAAGGAAAAACTAATTTAATTTTGACGTATTATTTATAAAAACAAGACAATATTTATCTACAATAATCATTTTATAATAGAAACAAGACAGAAAGTCATCTTTTGCAGTGTGGAGGAGGGAGAGCATCAGGCATGCAGCACAAGCCGTGTTTATTGTACTTACCCAGAAGGCTTCCACCTTGACGGACGATGACAATTAGCGATTAGATTCATCCAATCTCACGTTCTGCCACATAGGCAGAAAAACCTAGAAGCCGATGTTTCCTGAAATGGCCGATGTTCATTTGTGATGTGGCTTAATTGAAAATTGGCCTGCTAAATCGAGCATGCCATGCACGTGGGCCTTCGGAGAGGCTGCGTTCAGCACGATCAGCACTATAAGCGCACACTCATTTACTTCATGATAATTACAGCACCTTTTCTCTCACACACTCTTCCGCCTAAACACCACGGTCAAAGTCAAACAGTACAAAACGTACAGTACTGATGAGCACACACTAACACACAGACGCAGACAGAACAACAAAATCATGCCTGGTGTACCTCAGGGTTCGGTGCTGGGACCGCTATTGTTCTCAATCTACATAGTGACAGATTGTATGGCTTGTTTCATATGCCTGTGGCCTACAGGAACTTAAGAGTTGTGACCCAACCAAAGCAGTTGGGTAATCTCCAGGGGGTCAAATCCTTTGTTATAGTGTCTTAGTACATTGTGTTAGGTTACTTGAAGACGAGTTAACATCAATGATGATCAAAGATGCCACTCGCCACCAGTTTTGCCATATTTCAGAGCTGCAACATCACTGGAGTGCCCAAAAGCACAAGGTGTGCAATACTCAGAGACACGGCCAAGGTAAGAAGGCTGAAAAACCACCACCACTGAACAACACACACAAGCTGAAACGTCAAGACTGGGCCAAGAAATATCTCAAGACTGATTTTTCTAAAGTTTTCTGGACTGATGAAATGAGAGTGAGTCTTGATGGGCCAGATGGATGGGCCCGTGGCTGGATCGGAAAAGAGCAGAGAGCTCGTCCGACTCAGACGCCAGCAAGGTGGAGGTGGAGTACTGGTTTGGGCTGGTATCATCAAAGATGAGCTTGTGGGGCCTTTTCGGGCTGAGGATGGAGTCAAACTCAACTCCCAGTCCTACTGCCAGTTTCTGGAAGACACCTTCTTCAAGCAGTGGTACAGGAAGAAGTCTGCATCCTTCAAGAAAAACATGATCTTCATGCAGGACAATGCTCCATCATAGCGTCCAGGTACTCCACAGCGTGGCTGGCAAGAAAGGGTCTTAAAGAAGAAAAACTAATGACACGGCCTCCTTGTTCACCTGATCTGAACCCCATAGAGAACCTGTGGTCCATCATCAAATGTGAGATTTACCAGGAGGGAAAACAGTACACCTCTCTGAACAGTGTCTGGGAGGCTGTGGTTGCTGCTGCACGCAATGTTGATGGTGAACAGATCAAAACACTGACAGAATCCATGGATGGCAGGCTTTTGAGTGTCCTTGCAAAGAAAGGTGGCTATATTGGTCACTGATTAGTTTTTGTTTTGTTTTTGAATGTCAGAAATGTGTATTTGTAAATGTTGAGATATTGGTTTCATTATATTGGTTTCACTGGTGAAAATAAATCATTGAAGTGGGTATATATTTGTTTTTTGTTAAGTTGTCTAATAATTCTACACAGTAATAGTCACCTGCACACACAGATATCCTCCTAAAATAGCTCAAACTAAAAACAAACTAAAAACTACTTCCAAAAATATTCAGCTTTGATATTAATGAGTTTTTTGGGTTCATTGAGAACATGATTGTTGTTCAATAATAAAATTAATCCTCAAAAATACAACTTGCCTAAAAGTTCTGCACTCCCTGTATAGTCCCCTCCCCGTAAGAACTTTGGTCAGCTTCCTTATTTCATATATTAGAGCAGGAGAGTCCAAACTTGGTCTTGGAGGGCAGGTGTCCTGCTGAGTTTAGCTCCAACCTGCTTCAACACACCTGCCAGGAAGTTTCTAGTACATCTAGTAAGAGCTTGATTAGCTGGTTCAGGTGTATTTGATTAGGGTTGGAGCTAAACTCTCCAGGACCGAGTGCGGACACCCCTGTATTAGAGTAATCTAATACATTGGCGAGCCACCGAAGAACGGTTAGTCCAAATACAGCCAAATTTAAAGACAACATTCATTTGCACTCATCAGCCCAGCAAGACTTTGTCACTACCAATGTGATACATCCATCCAGTGCAAATATATGTACATCTCGAAAAGATTTCTGAGGATTAAGGGTCAAAGCTAATCGTTTTAGATATTCCATCAGAGCATAAACGGTTAAAGATCATTAATGGGCGTCATGCATTAAAGGATTAGACTAACAGACTTATGATTTCATTCAGAACCAGGATAAATCTTCTTGGGCTGCTCCGTTTATGTTTATTTAGCATAGTCTAATGTATTATTACTTGATTACAAAAAACACTTAGTCACTGGGCTAAAGGGCCAATTCACTATCTGTGCTGGAATGTGATTTCCATGAGATGTAATCTTAATTGGAATTTGGCTTCAGACACAGTCGCTCCGCTCAAACTGCTTTGCTTGCTGTAACCACGGGACTTAAGTAAGCCAGAGAATCTTCACACAACCCCATGCTAATTTAATCCTGGTCAGCAGTTTCCTGGTTTATGTCCAAAATTATTGAAGGCCAAGACTTGCTCTTCACATCCCACATGAACACACACACACACATACACTATCTGACAAGTGTTGTAAGTGCAACAAATAATAACTTGACTTTTAGTTGATCTGGGAAAGTGGCAGAAGATCATTTTTTCCCAAGAATCATCTGCATCCCAATCATCACAAATACTGCAGAAGACCTACTGGAACCCGCATGGATTAAGATTCTCATAGAAATCCGTCAAGTTTGGTGAAGTAAAAATCATGGTTTGGGGTTACATTCAGTATGGAGGCGTGCAAGAGATCTGCAGAGTGTCTGCAACATCAACAGCCTGAGGTATCAAGACATTTGTGCTGCCCATTACATTACAAACCACAGGAGAGGGCAGATTCTCCAGCAGGATAGCGCTTCTTCTCATACTTCAGCCTCCACATCAAAGCTCCTGAAAGCAGAGAAGGTTTCCAGGATTGGCCAGCACAGTCACCAGACATGAACATTATTGAGCACGTCTAGGGTAAGATGGAGGAGGAGGCGTTGCAGATGAATCCAAATGATCTTGATGAACTCTGGGAGTCCTGCAGGAACGCTTTCTCTGTCACTGTTGCAGGTGCATGCGCTCCTTCTGTCTTGTTATTGTCACGTAGGATTGTTTTGTAATTCCACGTGCCCTCTTGCGTGTGTGTGTTGATCATGTGATCTTTGATTAGCTGTTCTAATCAGCTGTACGTACTCAACACGCCTATATGTAGAGCTGGACCCAGCACCTTATTGTCAGTTCGTTACTTCTGTGTGTTCATGTTGTCTCTGTGTCTCGCCAGGATTCTCGTCTGCATGTTTTGACTCCCTGATCTGTGCTGTGTCTACGTGTCTCTTGTGTCCGGTGCTGGAAGCATCGTTGATCTTGTCTATCTTGATTATTGTTATTAAATCACTTGCATTTCGATCTATTTGACTTTGTCTACTATTCCGATCGTGACATTCTTTGCCATTCCAGATGACTTTATTAAGAAGTTATATAATCATTGCAGAGATGTGTGGATGCAGTCCTCCAAGCTCATGGGAGTCATACACAATATTAATTAGTTTCCACTGCACCAAGACTTTATATTCTACAGTATACTGTACATTATTTCTGTTAAGTGACAAGACTTTAGTCTAAGCAGAGTCAGACCGCACTGTCCGAATGAAATCATTCAAAATCAAGGCATGATCATATTTATTTTGGTAAAATTAGTGTAATCTAGAGGCCTTTGTCTTTCATATAAGCCACTTCTGATACCAAATGATCAACTAGAAGTCAAGTTATTATTTACTGTTCCTAAAACTTGGATAGACGACAAGACTTTTTTCAGGTAGTGGATATAGAAATTCTAAAATCATGACCGGTGTACCTCAGGGTTCGGTGCTGGGACCTCTATTCTTCTCTATCTACACAGCATTCGTTTGCAAGCAGTTTCTCCTATTTCTTATCCATTCTTTCCCTGCTTTGTGGACCACATCATGCTAACTTTATAACTCTTTTAGAGGCGCTCTTCTTGGCTTATGTGGCTGTCAGTTGTTGGAGCCACCCACTCCCTGCAGTCTATTATCAGTTCATGAACTAGACAGATGCTATAGCCACTTCTGGACACCTAGAGCCTTTGACTGTCCACATGAACGCTCACACAATTCTCCATCTTCACTGTTTACCGAGCTGCAGGTCCAATAACTGTCAGAAAAAAAAAACTAAAACATGCCAGCCACTCCAGCAACACGTCACCGTTATCTTATTTCCTGAACTGGTGGATGTATATTTGTCGTTGTGTGGTGCTGTTGATCGCTCTGTGAATTCCTAATCAGTTGGTTAATTAATCCCGAGCGTGATGCTCTGAATGAGCTCCTGTTTAGACTTGTGTAGAAGTTCGACTCCGTTAGCTACTGTTGGTGAGAATGTTCTGTCGTTTTAGGAAACGGTCAAAGAGACAAGATCAGCTAATTTCAGAATGACTTCCTTTTTCAACAAACAGTGCTTCCTTTATTGAGCCAGGAAAGGTCTATAGCAGGGCTCAGAGTCAAAAACAGAGTCAGGCGGCTATATTTCAACGACCCAAGCGTGATGTCTAAAGTGCATGTTGCAAAAGCAAGTGCACGAATCCACTTTGTGAGGTTTACTTATGAACTAATTTCAAGGATCACGTGCTTATGATAGATCGCAGCTGGTCCCGCATTACTCAATTTATGATTCACCAATCAGATGATTCCTAAGCCACTATAAATACCCAGTTCCATTTCACAACCATATTCGTTTTGAAGAATCCCCCCTTCCACCCCTAATCCTCCTCCTTTCCTAGATGGGTGGCACGGTGGCGCAGTGGTTAGCACTGTTGCCTCACAGCAAGATCGTCACTGGTTCTAGTCCTTACCAAGCCAGCTGACGTTTCTGTGTGGAGTTTACACGTTCTCCCCGTGCTCACGTGGGTTTCCCCCGGGTTCCCCGGTTTCCTCCCACCGTTCAAAAACATGCAACTTAATTTAATTGACTAATCTAAATCAACACCATAGACATGCTCCAAGTAAGTAGTTATCTTTACATAGCAATCACTATCTGTTCATTAGCTACTACAGCAGGGGAGTTCTCGAGATCTAACCAAGCTCAAGCTCCCCTCTCACCTTGCAAATGATAGGGAGCCCCAGGCTCGAGGATCTTATGAGCTCAGGGCTCTCTCCCGGGACAGCATGCCAAACAAGCTTTATTATCAATCATCAGCTAAGTGTGAACTCTTGAATGCTATTTTAAGGATGAAAAAAATATGTTCTGCGCCCCAGCGCATGGTCCAACAGGGTTATGCTTATTCTCTTAATGAGATATGGGTGTGTTTTGAGTCTCATATCACATTCCCTTTAAAGCTGTGTTCACACCAGACGAGAAAGCACCATCAAGCACGAGTGATTTACATGTTAAGTCAATGCAAAGACGCGAATAGACATCCTGAAGCGTGTTACGCACAAATGAGGCGACGCGAATGATGCGATTCGCATGAATGACGTGCGAGTTAAGGGTTTTGCGAGTTTGATGCACGTATCGCGTGTTTCGCACGAATTGCTCGAGTTCAAAAATCTGAACTTCAGCGGACATTCATACACTGATATAGTCCCGGAAAACTTTTTACAGAAATCTCATTTTGCATGCTATCTTCATCAAATTTGAAATATAAACTCATGAGATACTTGGCTGTATTTTTTTTCTAGGACATTACATTAATGTTTTCCTGAGTTTGCATATGGAAAAACAAATATTGAACACAATACAATTTTTTTTCTCATGACTTAATGGATAACTTTTTATATTATTTAACATGTAACTTCCCCATTTACTAAAGTGTTTGTAGCTTACAAGCGTCAGGAACTGTTACAATTTAAAGTTAGGTAGGTGTAAATCCCCAAAATTGAGTGCTGGCTAACAGGTTAACTAATCAGGAGCTTGCTCTTGAGGGTGTGTGATTATGACGTAGCGCCTGTTGTTAATGTCCCAGGGGAAAATCCTCCTGCCGACACAGTCTCAGTCAGAAGCGCCGCTGAAAGCTTTCATCCTCCAGGTTAAGTTTCTGGAGGTTATCTAATCGGCTTAAAAAATTGTTTAAAAACAGTAGAACGAACTTACTCGAAATAACGCAAAAACAACCAATTTTCACTTTTTTGTGACATATATGTGTCCGAATAGTGTTTATAGCAGCGTGGGACACATATATGACTGTCAACAGCTCAAAAAATGAAAAGTGTTATGAAGTTTCATTCAACATTTACAAATAAAATGTGTTGATTTTGGTATTAACATAAATATCGATATACTTCATTTTAAGCTGACGTCGTTACAAAGTAACTATTAATTTAACTGCGGAAAATGAATTAATTCCATGTTAATTACTATTAGACAGTGGGTTTAGGGTTGGTTGAATGCAACCATGCGTATTCATTTGAAATGACTATAGTAAGTGCATAGGACAAGTGTAACTACGTCACCTGAAGTTAAAAAGTATTACCAAAACATCATTCGTTAAAATAAAATAACAACAGCGATAAAAATATACAGTTGAAGTCAAAACGATTCGCCCTCTGTCCATTTTTTTCAATTATTTCCCAAATGACGTTGAACAGATTCAGGAATTTTTCACAGTATTTCCTATAATATTTTTTCTTCCAGAGAAAGTCTTATTTGTTTTATTTCGGCTAGAATAAAAGCAGTTTTTATTTTTTAAGAATCATTTTAAGGTCAATATTATTAGCCCCCTTAAGCAATATTTGCTTTCAACCGATCTACAGAACAAACCCCTTGTATACAATGACTTGCCTAATTACCCTAATTAACCTAGTTAAGCCTTTAAATGTCACTTTAAGCTGAATACTAGTATCCTGAAAAATATCTAGTAATATATTTTATGATATCATCATGGCAAAGATAAAAGAAATCAAAAAATGTGTCGAAAAAAACTCTTTGCATTAAACAGAAATTGGGGGAAAACATCTACAGGACGGCTAATACGTCAGACTTCATCTGTATTCGAGGATATTTTTTATATCTACGTGAGCCAAAAGAACGGAGTACGAATTTTCTACGACAAATTCTGCCCCTTGAAAGTTTTCATGCGCATGGTAGAGATTTCTGAAAAGGTGTTAATGCCCACAGTAAACATCTCTTCTGTCACTCGGCTCATCTAATGTGTAGAGTTGAATGTGTTTTGAGGCCGGTGTGCCTCATTACAGCCGCTGCTGGTTTCAGCTCGGCGTGACAGCGAGGGATTGGACTCGCGGGTGAAGAGGAGACGGTGTTTTTTCTGCTGTCAGAAAACTACAGTGTGGTGGTCTCCTCTGAAGGCACAGCGTTACAGACAGAGACTGACTGAGGGAGGCGGCGCGCGCACACACACACACACACTGAAAGCTGCAGTACCAGATGTGCTGCTACATCCGTCCTGCCCTCTGGCTATCACACACATGGGAATACGACTTTCAAACGCACCAGGACACACTGGAGGCTTTGCAATACACCGATTTTAAAAGTAAAAGAAAGCAGACAGACAGCAACAATTAGGCGACGGAGCCGTCTGTGCCGCAACTGGGCACGTCTGGACAGAAGATAACGTGTAGTTATTTTGACAGCTATCTGATTTGAACTGCGATACGCTTAAAAATCCAATTTCTACAGCAATATGGAAAATAAATAATGACTGTTATCACAGGGGTGTCCAAACCGATGCCAGACACTCCGCTGAATGCATTATTAATGTAATATAATGCAAAATGTAACTGGGGACGCTTGATTCTGTAACTAATAACTGACGTTGCACTGACTCGTACAATGATGATTGAGGCAATGTTTGACTTCTCATTCACTACTTATGAAGTAATGATCGATTTGCTACTTTATTTAAATGGCTTGACATTTGTATCCAATAAAAAGCGATGTTTTGAACATTGTCAACTCAACTCTCAAGTTCAACAGAAGGCAATGCTCCCGAAAAGAAAGATGGCTGCCGCTCTTGCTACTTTCCAGTTATAAAAGAGATTACAATCCCATGACATCAGGAGGAGCTGAATCTAGATCATGCTAATATTGCAGACGATTAAACCGAGAGCAAATGCTGAATCTGCTGTTTCTGAGCTGTCAAATATCCCAGTAGTCTCTCATGCTGTTCTCGAAACGCAGAATTCCCAGATTATAATCAGGACCGTGTCTTTTTGAAAGCTACGATATTACACTGAAAAAAAATCATTTTAGATTTGTGCCTAAAGGGATAGTTCACCCATACAAGTGGATGAGTAAATGATGGCAGAATATTCATGCTGTTCTCTAAATATACGGTATATGAGCTTCAAAACACACATCAAGATGTTTCTAATGAAATTTGAGAGGTTTCTACAGCACAAGTTAAAGATTAGCAAACAAAAATGTAAAAAGAAAATCATAAAGGTGTTGTGAAAATTAATCAGTTTTAAAGACCCCCTATTATGCATTAAAAAAGGGTCATGTTTTGGTTTTGGGGGGTCTCCAACAACAGGCTGATATGCATGCAAGGTCAAAAAACACTTTCATTGTCTTATAATGTGCATTTTTACCTAATTAACCCAACGACTCTCATGTGATTTGTTCAGCGATTCATTTGCTCCCAAACCCGTCCTTAGCGCTATGCTAATCTGCGCTGATTGGTCTGATGACCCAGTCTAATGCGATTGGTCAACTGCGTTCAGCGTGAGACAGAGAGAAATGCCCACCACAGCTTATCAACATTGTTGAAGTAGTCAGAGTGCAGAGTGTAAGTGTGAGCCCAGTGCAGGAGTGCATTAAAGCAGTGCAGTTTAACACCAGCATATGCTCTATTCTTAACCACGACACACATTCAGTATTAATCCACACAGTGGAAAAAGCTGAACTATTTTGAAACTTGCCCACCGCACGTGTGAAGAAACAGCTGATGGTGGCCAAAGAAATGACAAATGGCAGAGGATCGCGAGCTCACAAACACGTTTAAATCCGTAAACAAAGCGGCACATGCCATGTTT
The DNA here is from genome assembly GCA_903798035.1 of Danio albolineatus. Taxonomy (NCBI): domain Eukaryota; kingdom Metazoa; phylum Chordata; class Actinopteri; order Cypriniformes; family Danionidae; genus Danio; species Danio albolineatus. The sequence goes on along the minus strand of CAIGQQ010003609.1, from coordinate 3,226,425 downwards.
TCAACATGGTTTTAGACACAATATGAGTATCTAAAGAGTTAACTAGATACAGTACAAGCCGCGCAGAGCAGTTACAAGTAACAAAACACGATAAAAATACATTATTCGCAAGCTAGAGAAAACAAGGAGGCAACCATTTTAATCGCACTTAAGTTACTTACACTTGTGAAATGGAGGAAGAAACTGGTCCATGAACCGTGTACTGTAAAGTGCCTGTCAAGCTCTGACAAAGTCCCTACATCAATAGTCTTTTCTGATCCTTCCTTTAACAAACAGCCGACGAATCCCCTGTTGTAAGTGTGTAGATTGCTGAAGCACTCGTCAGAAAAATGACAGGAACACAGCACAAGGCTGGGGCTATAATGTATTTTAGCAAAATAAATTTCAACCACTGACTCTTCACATGTTTGGGTGGAGAAAATAACATTAACTTTCCCATCACACTTCAGAGAACAGCGTCTTCGGGACATGATTCAACCAGGATCTGCTGTGTTTCTCTTCTTTTTCTTTCTACAGTGTTTGTGGGCTGGGCCGGGGGTTTTAATTTTCACAGGTCTGCGCGGGCAACAAATGGGTGGGGCTTGAGTTCCATATTGACATCATGCTGAAATGGCTAAAGACTCGTTACCCCCACGATTCATCTGAAGCATTATGAGTCGACTCTTTTATAGATGAATCAATAGTTTAAAACACGGTGCACTTTCCAGATTTAAGCCAGACATTTCACTTCACATAGAGCTGTGTTACACACTGCATGGAAGGTCATTTTAAAAAACTCATAATTGGGGTTCTTTAATATTTTGGTATTGTAACACTTTATTGAATGTAGAAGTGCTGAAAAACATTTATTACCATATTTATTTCCTTGTAATAACCCATGGTAATTATTACAAAAGTGTCCTATAAAGGGTTATATTAGTAAATTAAAAAGGTTAAATAAGTTTTAAAAATATTTCAAGTGATCAAACAAGTTACAAGTTTACAAAAGACAAGTTTTGAATGATAATGCTTCAAGTGAAATGGATGTATTTTGTGGCAAAAACTTTTTAAACTTTAGTTACCTTGACTTTCAGTAGAGAGACCCAAACCTCTGAGGTTTCATTAAAATCTTCATTTGCTCTTTGAAGAATAGACAAGTAAATGACGGAGGGAAAATGTCCCTTTAACTTCACCGCAGTAAATCTCCCATGTTTTATTCCATTTGCATGTCTGAGAGCGGGGCGACTGCCTTTGAAATGAATGGGAATGCTGACGGATGGCATTCCTCTCCCGGACCAACCTGGAAATGTTCAAAAGAGAGGAGAAATGCTCTGGGCCACAGTTTCTCACAGCCCGAGGAGCATCGGCTGATCACTTTCAGCTTCAGACACTAACAATAATGATGAGCTCACCACACACCCGTTTAAATATATATATAAAATCATGACCGGTGTACCTCAGGGTTCGGTGCTGGGAGCTCTATTGTTCTCTATCTACACAGCGTTCCTCTGCAAGCAGTTTCTCAATATCATGCTGACTTTATAACTCTTTAATCCTAATTTAAGTTAATACCAATTCTAGTGTATTTAACATACACTCACCGGCCACTTTATTAGGTACACCTTACTAGTACTGGGTTAGACCCCATTTTGCCTTCAGAATTGCCTTAATCCTTCATGGCAGAGATTCAACAAGGTACTGAAAAAATATTCCTCAGAGATTTTGCTCCATGTTGACATGATAGCATCACAGTTGCAGCAGATTTGTCGGCTGCACATCCATGATGCGAATCTCCCGTTCCACCTCATCCCAAAATTGCTCTATTGGGTTGAGCTCTGGTGACTGTGGAGGTCATTTGAGTACAGTGAACTCATTGTCGTGTTCAAGAAACAGTCTAAGATGATTCGCGCTTTATGACATGGTGCGTAATTAGTACTAACGGGCCCAAAGTGTGCCAAAAAAAATATCCCCCACACCATTAAACCACCACCAGCCTGAACCACTGATACAAGGCAGGATGGATCCATGCTTTCATATTGTTGACGCCAAATTCTGACCCGACCATCTAAATGTGGCAGCAGAAATGGAGCCTCATCAGACCAGGCAACGTTTCTCCAATCTTCTATAGTCCAGTGTTGGTGAGCCTGTGTGAATTGTAGCCTCAGTTTCCTGTTCTTAGCTGACAGGAGCGGCACCCGGTGTGGTCTTCTGCTGCTGTAGCCCATCCGCCTCAAGGTTAGTCGTGTTGTGTGTTCAGAGATGCTCTTCAGCAGACCTCGGTTGTAACGAGTGCTTATTTGAGTTACTGTTGCCTTTCTATCAGCTGGAACCAGTCTGGCCATTCTCCTCTGACCTCTGGCATCAACAAGACCCACAGAACTGCCGCTCACTAGATATTTCCTCTTTTTTGGACCATTCTCTGTAAACCCTAGAGATGGTTGTGCTTAAAAATCCCAGTAGATCAGCAGTTTCTGAAATACTCAGACCAGCCCGACTGGCACCAACAACCATGCCACATTCAAAGTCCCTTAACTCCCCTTTCTTCCTCATTCTGTTCCTTGCTTTAAACTGCAGAAAATCGTCTTGACCATGTCTACATGCATAAACGCAGTGAGTTGCCGCCATGTGATTGGCTGATTAGAAATTTGCGTTAACGAGCAGTTGAACAGTATCTAATGAAGTGGCCAGTGAGTGTAAGCTCAATGCTACTGCCTAGGGCAAGCATGTCTCTGTCCTGGAGGGTCAGTGTCCTGCAGATTTTAGCTCCAAGTTGCCTCAACACACATGGAAGGATGTTTCTAGAAAGCCTAATAAGAGCTTGATTAGCTAGCCCAGGTGTGTCTGATTTGGGATGGAACTAAACTTTGCAGGACACCGGCCCTCCAGGACCGAGTTTGGACATCCCTGGTCTAGGGTCTAACCCTAGCCCTATCCCAATCCTCCCAGAAACAACTGTATATCATTACACACTTATAAAACATTTTCTGGCTCATTTATAAGTGAGGACCAGTGAAGTTTAAGATAATTCTAACAATAGGAGTGAGGACAAGTCCAACTAAACCTGTACACACACAGGTTGCTTTTTTGTGGTTTATGAGGACTCTCCATAGATGTTATTTATTTCATGTAGTAAAAAAAAACAAAAAAAACAATATGATGTGGCCTTCACTCACCCTAACCCCTAAACCCACCCCTCACTGAAAACCTGTGACTAGTTTAAATATCAAAAGACTCCATTGAGAATGATTTTGAAGCAAGGCTTTAAAACATTGTAATACATAGATCATACCCAGTGGTGTAAAGTAACTAATTATAAATACTCTGCACTACTGTAATTAAGTAGTTTTTCTCAGGAATTGTAATTTACTGAGTAGTTTTAAAAATGTGGACTTTTACTTTCCCTTGAGTACATGTTTAGTGCAGTATTGGTACTTTTACTCCACTACTGTCCTTCATCCTGCAGTCACTACTGTATTTCTGTCTTGTCTATGGTCATTGTCTACAGTAGAAAGATCAGTCCTGTGATTCCTGTCCAATTAAATCACACATAGAAAGTAAATCACATCATACTGAACAACCTCAAGACATGGGCGCTTTATAAACGCAGCAAACCTTTGGGAAAAATTAAATATGTCCAAGAAGATGTCCAAAATCTGCACACGCAATGATCCAGAGACTGTTTATAGACTGCATGTGACTGAAAATGATGGATGTCGACTGTATGAGGACTGAAATCACCAAACAGCCTTAAACTATCACTAAATGGAACGAATGAAGAATGGAAGAAAGGGCCAAATAAAAGGAAGGACCGAACAAGGAATGGAAGGAAGGATCGAAGAACCAAATAAATGAAGGAAGGATTCAAGGAAGGACTGAACACACTAAGGAAGGAAAGCAGGAACGAACGAATGAACAAAGGACCTAATGAAGGAAGGAACAAAATGAAGGAAGGAAGGAAGGAACGAACGAACAAAAGAATGAATGAACAAAAAGGACCTAATGTAGGAAGGAACAAAAATATGAACGAACGAACGAGTGAACGAAGGAAGGAAGGAACAAACGAATTAATGAAGGAAGGAGAGAACAAACATATAATTGAAGGATGGTTGGAAGGAACCAACGAAGATCCCTAGGATATACCACATATTGTTTGTGCAGGGATGTGTAAACGTAACATTCTGTAAACGCATCAACTTTTTTACACTGTAATACTCACTACTCACTACTCTTGAGTACTTCTAAAAGGGCTACTTTTCACTCATACTTTGAGTAATATTTACTACAGATACTTTTACTCTACTGCACTACATTTTTGGGCAAGTAATGGTCCTTTTACTTCAGTATGATTTTTCAGTACTCTTTCCACCTCTGGTCATACCCATGCCATTATACACATTTGTCCTCATGAACCAGATAAACAAACACTCACACGAGGTTTAAGAGCGTCTTTACATGTGTTTGGCTTGCACTCAGACACACACACACACACACACACACGAGCTGATGTTCATGAAGTTCCGCCTCTCTGTCGGCCTTTTCAAAATGCATCCCCACTACCAAGATAAACTACGCTGCCAAACATAATAATATTGATAAATGTGAAATATGCACGCGCCACACCAGCGCCAGACAATAAGGTTTAGCAGGAAACCAACCAACGACAGAGCGAGAGAGCAAGAGAGAGAGAGAGAGAGAAAATGTGAATTTAAACAGGGCACTCGGGCAGACTGGCACCAATCTAAATGTAATTGTGTAAATTCACCGGTTCCACTCAGTTCTCCCTGTCCGAGGTGAGATAAGCGTGTGATTGGCTAGAGGGAGATGAAAAAGCCGGCGAGCGCTCCGTCTAAAGCAGACCTGGAAAACGTCTTTTGCCCAAATAGAAAAAAAAAAAATGAAAGTTCAAATGCGATTGATGGGGAGGACGGGCTCCTGTTTGAATTTCAATCAGCGAGCGACTCTCACTGTGCCGCCGCTGGGACGCGGAGCGGCTCTGCGTAATGAAAGCATGCATACGCCCATCTCTCTGGTTTCCACTCTCCGGAAGACGCCTGTCGCTCCGTGCCTCCTCATACAAGCCGTATATCTGTCCTCGACGAGCACCGCCGCCCTTAATACGGGCTCCATGGAAACCCGCGGAGAGAATCGCATCACGGCGCTCCGACGCAGGCCCTTATATGCAGTGTGACTGACTGAGTGTTTGCTCTTCTGCGCTTCCAATTTCATAAGGGCGCTGGGTATACAGTGCATGCTTTGAGTCATGATTAACATATAAACACACACACACACACACACACACACGCGGCTCGCAAGTGTGAGTGGCATCAATGATAGCAGCTCCGCACGCTCTCTTGTTTACTTTATTTTCCAATTATGTTTCTGAAGAAGCTCCAGGCAATTATTTATGTGCAAATACAACACCGATGGAAGAACAGAAACTGCGTATATTGGAGGTGTGCTGCAGAAGGAACAGGAAGACCCTTGTTTTCAATGTCACTTGCAGATCGTAATGATACTGCAGCTGAACCTGAACCTCCGTTTGCTCCAGGGGAGCCTGCATTTTGTCCCTTTGGTGTTTGTTTATGTGTGCATAATCAGAGCAGGAGTGTATACACGGAAGAACACCTGCGTAAACCAGGCTAAGACTGACACAATGTGCCTGCTGTGTTTACACTTCCAAGGGCAGTTCACATTAAAACCAATGTTTTGTCATCATTTACCGATCATCATTTTGTTCCAAACCTCTATTATTATTATTTTTTTTTACATCCACAGAATGGAAGTGGGTGTTGTTTTGGACCCCGGTGACTTCCATTATGTGGACGAAATAGTTTTGTGTGAAAGAAGGTCATGCAGGTTTGAAAGAAATGATGACAGACTTTTCATTTTCGGTCCTTCAAGCGCTTTTCACAGCAAAACTCATTCGTTTTCAATCAGAATTGGCAATTAATCAGCCAACAAGCTTGTCACACTGAGCAATTCAAGGCTGATGATTTTTTGCTCATGACAAAAAGGAATCTTTTATGACCCCTGAAATTTGGGAGGACAGAAAGTGTGCACTTTCCTCATTTTAAAGGGGGAAGGGTAATGTTTACTAGAAGGGGGTGTCATGACACTCTGATTGTGACACCGATTGTGTCATTTTAAATGCAAATTTGATTTTGTTGAGATGTCTTTAGCAAAACTTAACATAAACAAATACATCATAAACTCTCTTTGGGGTGTCACGGGGGTGCAGTGGGTAGCACATTGTCTAACAGCAAGAAGGTCACTGGTTTGAGCCTCGGCTGGGTCAGTTGGCATTTCTGAGTTTGCATGTTCTTCCTGTGTTCGTGTGAGTTTCCTCCGGGTGCTCCGGTTTCCCCCACAAGTCCAAAGACATGTGGTATAGGTGAATTGGGTAAGCTAAAATTGTCCGTAGTATATGTGTGTGAATGAGTGTTTATGGGTGTTTTTCAGTAATGGGTTGCCGCTGGAGGGGCATCTGCTGCGTAAAACATGCTGGATAAGTTGGTGGTTCATTCCACTGTGGCGACCCCTGATTAATAAAGGGACTAAGCCGACAAGAAAATGAATGAATGAATGAATGAACCTCTCTTTTCCTTTATGACAACTGAACATTACCAAGACAACATAACTGTCATAAATCTGTCATAAACATGACCGTCATGAGGACATTATACATTTATTCACTCATCGGTAGGGCCAGACGGAATCTGCGGACAATTTTTGCTATTTCTGCGGAGTATTTTGTTATAAATCTGCAGATTTATGCGGATTGATTTTGGGAGTATCACAACTAAAACCTTAATATATGAAATAAAAGTAATACCTTAATAACATTTATTTAATGTTTACAATGCTAATCCAATTAGATTCACTTTATCCGGTAAACAAAGCAAGTCTCTCATTTAATAGATCTACTAAAAGACAGAAAATAGGACTTTACGAACTGTATTGTAAATAAATCATATGAATATTTTCATATTAGTCAATATTATTACTGAAATTAATTTTAAAACTGAATAAATATACATGTACACGCATTTACACCAGTAAATAAACAGAATCAATGATGGGCTAAAAATCTGCGGAAATCTGCGGAGATCCGTATTCTGTGTGGGCCTACTCATCGGCTTAGTCCCTTGTTTCATCAGGGGTCGCCACAGCGGAATGAACCGCCAACTTATCCAGCATTTGTTTTAGACAGCAGATGCCCCTCCAGTACTGGAAAATGAGGACATTCTAATCATAATTTTTGTCATCACTTTTTTTAATAAAACAAAGTTTGTTATTATAATTACTAATTACTAATTATATTGGCAACACTCTAATAATAACAATAATTTTATAACAGCTTCATTAATATTTGATGACACCTAATGACAAGTTTTACTTGTACCGCTGTAGTTGAGGTCAAGAAAAATATTAATAATGCTGTTAGAAAGTTTATGACACAATTATAATGGTCTAATGACAATCATGTTTATGACAGGTTTATGACAGGTTATGTAGTCTTGATAATGTTAAGCTGTCAAACAATTAAAATGACATAACTGAGTGGATGAGACTTATTGGCAGCTGTTATAAGCATGGTGTGCCGCCACGAGGAGGGTATTGGGGTAATACTAACTGCCAACAGGGATACTATAAGGGGGCCCAACCCCAAAAACAACCTCTCACCCCTACCCAGCCCTAACACTCGGCCCAACCCTCTCCCGGCTATTCTCTTTCACCCCACAAAAACCCACCCTGCTCCCCTTCCGACCCAAATGTTAAATGTCACCATTAAAGCAGAGAAGATGTCCTGACTGACCTGCGCACTTGGTTCTGGTGATGAGCGCGGGTCCAGGCTGTCCGGTGCCCCCCTCTCCGGGACGGGTCAGCAGCACCCGGATCTCGTACTCGGTGTCTGGGTCCAGGTGCCAGAGCTTGTAGTTGGGCGAGTTGACGGCGTGGGTCTCGGTCCAGCTGCCGGACGTCATGCGGTACTCCACCTCCTTCAGGATGATGGGCCCGTCCCCGAATATGGAGTTAGCATTGAGCTGGATCAGCAGGTACGTGGGCCCGACGCCCAGCAGCTGAGGAGGAGCGATGGGTCTCGGCGGCTCTGCAGGAGTACAGGAGAATTATAGAAAGCTGATCTCAGTTTCCACTGATAGACAGCTGGGAAAACTGTCAGAATTTACTCTGGATTTAAGGTTTTAATGAAAGGAAACTTAAATTCTTAGGTAATACGTACAAGTAAAATACACAGTTTCTTTATTTTATTTATTATATTATTTGTTCTTTTTAGTAATTTTTCATCAATGTCACAACATTAGTGATATTGTGCTTTATGTACTGTTATGCATATTCTTCTTTCTAAATGAAAGCACACACACAAGCACGAATGAACGAAGAAGCGAATGCACTAACAAACGCACAAACGCTTACTTGCATGAATGAACGAACGAATGAACCCACACACGCACGCAAGCACAAATAAATGCGCACACGCAAGCATGCATGAACGAACAAACGAAAGCATGCAAGCACAAACAAATGCACACACACACACACACACACACACACATGCATGAACAAATGAACAAATGAATGCACACACGCACGCAAGCAGGAACAAATGCACATACGCACACACGCATGAACGAAAAAACGTATGAACGAACGAATTAATGCACACACGCACGCAAGTATGAACAAATGCACACACGTGCATAAACAAACGAATGAATGAACGCACACACACACGCACAAATGCACACACGCATGAACGAACAAACAAACAAATGAATGAGAGAATGAACGAATGAAGGCACACATGCATGCAAGCACGAACAAATGCACACACGCACACATGCATGAACAAACAAACAAACAAACGAATGAATGAATGAATGCACACACGCGCGCATGAACATACAAACGAACGAACGTACGAACGAACGAACGAACGCACACACGCACGAACAAATACACACACACACACGCATGCATGAATGTACAAATGAACGAATGAATGCACACACGCACGCATGCATGAACATGCGAACGAGCAAATGAACAAATGAATGCACACATGCACGCAAGTATGAACAAATGCACACACGCACACATGCATGAACGAACGCACGCATGAGCAAACCCAAACACGCATGCACGCACGCACAGTTGCACGCTTGCACAAACAAGTGCATGCACTCACAAATTAACGCATGCACAAACACACAAATGAATACACACATGCATGCACGCACACCTAAAAGTATTAATTTAACACATTTGTGTCCAATAATGGGTTTTATTTCCGCATTAGTGATCGCGATGGTGAACGAATCGTTCTTTTTAACTGGATCTTCTAAGCAAACTGGTTGAACTAGTTCAGCAAATCAAACTAAATCATTTGAACCGATTCACGTCGCCAGTAAGCACTCATATCCACACTGACTTACTTTATGACATGCCTGATAATCCCTCTGACTTGAAATAAACCCATTTCCAGAGTTATTCAGTTAATAGAACAGTACACAGAGATCGAAATTGAGAATGAGTGAACTCTTAATAATGCGCATGTGTGATTCATAGACCCAAACACAAACAGTACATGACAGCCTGCTGTGACTGAACTAAGCTTGAACATCTGCAGCAGGTAAACGCTGAAAGGGGCTGGCGAAACGTACATTTATTTCACAACAGAAAGTCATAATGGAGTTTAAATGAGTGAATAATGCTTCAGTTGGGTTGCAAAACTTAATTTTAAGAAACTTTTCAGATCATGGTGATGTTTTAACTGACTGAAATTATGATTACTAACTACATATTTTTTGATATGTTGAGGCTAAACATGGGAGGATTGTCACGAAAGATCCGGAAAAAAAACTTTCCATCACTACTGTGTATCTAACCCCAGAAGCAGCCTTAAGCATATTGAACGGTACTTAGGCCTGTTTGTGGGCTGTTGTATTCAATAATTTATTATTCAAAAATAATTTGAGGATGGGTATATGGTAGTCCTCATGTTTCCTCTGAATACAGGTTGCAAAAATATATCTTTGGTTGAGTTATTATACAATAATCTGATGATTTTGTATATTGCACCTAACAATTATTCTAACTTATTAAAAAAAAACTGAAACTAATACTGAAAATAATAAAAAAAACTAATAAAATCTGTTCAATCTGCCTCTAAAAATTAATTAAAACGAATTGAATTTGAAAACAAAATGTCAAAATGTAATAATAACTAAAAATAATGAAAAATCCCAAACTATTATTACCTTGGTCAGTAATTTGGCAATATTTCGGTTTCAAAGTCACAGACATCGAACAAAAACAGGTCATTTGCAAGAGCTGTCGCAGAATAGTTCCCACATCATGAGAAAATACAACAACCAGCACCTATAAAAGCACCACAGGCTAAAGCAGAAACTAAAAGTACTGCTAGAGACACACAATCTAGTAGCTAGTAACACAGTTGTTTGCGGCAGTTACACCTTATGATAAAACATCACGAAGGCAACTAATGCCATAACTCACGACTGTTTGCTCCAGAGTAAAATAAATGTTTAATTTCTGAATATTTATAAACAAATCTGAATAAATGTTTGAGTTAATATCTTAACTGTTAATGCTCACTGCGTCTTAGCAAGAAGCTACGATACGGGATATTGAGCTGAAGCTTGTTTACGAAATTAAATCGCAAATCAAATCGAAATCGCAATTAGATATTTCCACCAAACCGCATTACAGAGGTCGCTCCAGTACAGCGGCGCTAACGCTTTACACACTCCCAGCAACAACAGCTCATTCAGAACTAGGGCCGAGCGGTTTGGTCTTAATGGAATGAAGCAGTGGAAGGAAGGAGTGAGAGTTAATTGATTTATTGTGTGTTCCTGCTGGAGGAGGTGCTGCTATCCCTGTGCAATCAAAGCCGGCTTATTTTAATACTGTAATCTGATTCTGCTCTGTGTGTGTGTGTGTGTGTGTGTGTTTGTGTTGTGTGACACCACTAACAGCAACACTGCAAAATTACATTTCACCAACTAATCCAATCACAACGCCGCTAATGCACAAGAGCACTGCCCTGACAGAGTTACACACGCGCACGCATGCCTACACAAAACCAAACACACACATGCTCTCTCACACACATATACATTCACTCACTGGCCACTTTATTAGGTACACCTGTCCAACTGCTCGTTAATGCAAATTTCTAATCAGCCAATCACACGTCAGCAACTCACTGCATTTAGTCATATAGACATGATCAAGACGATCTGCTGCAGTTCAAACTGAGCATCAGAATGCGGAAGATAGGTATTTTACGGGACTTTGAATTAGGCATAGTTGACGGTGCCAGACGGGCTGGTCTGAGTATTTCAGAAACTGCTGATCTACTGGGATTTTCACGCACAACCATCTTTAGGGTTTACAGAGAATGCTCCTATAAAGAGAAATTATCCAGTGAGCGGCGGTTCTGTGGGCGCAAATGCCTTGTTGATGCCAGAGGTTAGAGGAGAATATCATTTCTAAATACACAACACGTCCAACCTTGAGGCGGATGGGCTACAGCAGCAGAAGACCACACCGGGTGCCGCTCCTGTCAGCTATAGAACAGGAAACTGAGGCTACAATTCACACAGGCTCACCAACACTGGAAAATAGAAGATTGGAGAAACGTCGCCTGGTCTGATGAGGCTCCATTTCTGCTGCCACATTCGGATGGTCGGGGCAGAATTTGGCCTCAACAACATGAAAGCATGGATCCATCCTGCCTTATATACTCGCCACAGCCTACCCCAGTATTGTTGCTGACCATGTCCATCCCTTTATGACCACAGTGTCCCCATCTTCTGATGGCTACTTCCATCAGGATAACGCTCCATGTCATAAAGCGTGAATCCTCTAAGACTGGTTTCTTGAACATGACAATGAGTTCACTGTACTCAAATGGCCTCCACAGTCACCAGAACTCAACCCAATAGAGCACCTTTGGGACGTGGTGGAACGGGAGATTCGCATCATGGATGTGCAGCCGACAAATCGGCAGCAACTGCGTGATGCTATCATGTCAACATGGACCAAAATCTCTGCCACGAAGGATTAAGGCAGTCCTGAAGGCAAAAGGGGGTCCAACCCGGTACTAGTAAGGTGTACCTAATAAAGTGGCCGGTAAGTGTACATGCATGCATACACAAACAGACACACACATGCATTCAAACACAAAAACAGACACACAAATGCATACGCACACACACCGTTTCAGTCAGCTTTGCATTCAATGAACGCACGGATCCACTATTAAGGCGCAGAACAATGCTGAGTGTCTGACTCTCCAGTTCTGTGCATCTTTATTCTGAGATAACAACCTCTTGGATGTACTTTAGCTCTACCTCATGCATACGCAATAAATGAACAGCATGCAACATTCGTGACATCTTTTAAAACAAAAACACAGAACTCAGACGCACACACACATTCTGCATATCTCCAGAAAACTATGATTCCCACAAGCGCGGCTCAGTCAGAGCTCTTGGACGGGGATGACACGCGGCCTTCTGTGTGATGGAGAAGATGCTGTTTATTACCGCGTCCATCAACAGAGCTCATAAAACGCTGCGCTACATCTGCCTTTTAGCACTAATGAAGTGACTCGGGGACCAAAGGCACATCAAATATGCATTAATGTGTACGGCTGCGCTTGTTTGCCGGCGTCCGGAGGAAAACAAAGCTTTCGAGGGCAGACGGGCCTTTTTAAGAACAGAGCAAAGAGCCCTGTTCCTTTGTGCTTCAACTCGCAGACAAACGACATTCATCTCAATTCATTAGAGCCCCTGACACACACACACACACACATACACACACACATACACATTCAGAGAGCTTTTAGTGCACTAGTGTCTAAATTGGTGTCTGAATGGAGCGGTATTCATATATTAGCTGAGAGCATCTACAGTTCGAGAGCTGTTTGGCCGAACCACACTTTATAAACTCTCACTAGTTTAATTTAAGATATTTAAGATGGCAAACATGTATATATCACTCTGTCGTGTTTGAGAGAGGGTCAACAGCTAGTAAACAAGCACACTGTAAAAACAAAGTGTAACCAACTTAAAATAATAGGGCAACCTATCACACATACATTTTTGAGTAATCTCCAGTAACTCAAAATATTTTGTTAAAGCCCTTAGTTCTCCCGACAAAAGTTCATTCATTCACTCATTTTCCACAGCGAAATGAATCACCAACTTATCCAGCATTTGTTTTACGCAGCGGATGCCCTTCCAGCTGCAACCAATCTCTGGGAAACATCCATACACACTCATTTACACTCATACACTACGGAAAATTTAGCTTACCCAATTCACCTACACCACGTGTTTAGACTTGTGGGGGAAACCGGAGCAACCAGAGGAAACCCACACGAACATGGGGAAAACATGCAAACTCCACATAGAAATGCCAACTGACCCTGCCGAAGCTCGAACCAGCGACCTTCTTGCTGTGAGGCGAATGTCCTACTCACTACACCACCGGGGTGCCCTTAGCCCACGATATTGAGCCCAAACAATCACTGAGCAACCCCCTTGCTTTTCTCTGGCCATACAACTGTCAGGGTGCTACACGTCTTTGGGGCTTCTCCACACCATAACTCTCTTGGATTTGGGAAAGACAGTGAAAGTGGACTCATCAGGCAACAATACATGTTTCACATTGCCCACAGCCCAAGATTTCCACTCCTGGCACCATTGAAATCGACGTTTGGCATTGGCATGAGTGACCAAAGTTTTGGCTATAGCAGCCTTGCCATGAATATCAATCATGAGTAGTACAGTTTTGGTGGTAACAGGACAGTTGAGACGCACATTTAATTCTGCAGTGAGTCGGGCAGCTGTGGTTTCATGTTTTTTTTTTTTTTTTGATACAACCAGGGTTAGCACCCGGTCATCTCTTTAAGACAGCTTCCTTTTGCGTCCTTCTTCTTCTTGGTGCTTTGCTGATATTACTCTGGTTACCGCGGCTCTTGATCATCACAAAGTCTTGTTGTCTTGGTCACAGATGCACCAGTGAGACGCGCAAACAAACACAGACGCAGTGGAGAAAGACAGTGACTGTTTACATCAACATCAGTAATCAAATTATTTGCTAAATTATTAATTTGTCGACTTTAACTGCAGTTTGGCACTTTCACTTTTACTCAGGAAGATTTCCTGCGTGTCCCTTGTGACAAACGAGATATTAAATGTGAGCAACTGCTGGAGGAGTGCAGATTTAATGGAGTGTGTTAGACCGCACGGCGTATGTTAGAAAAAAAAAACCTCCGCATTTCTCGGTAACTTAGACGCCCTCGGTAAGCAGCGTCAGAAAGCTGTGTGTTTAGACTATCCTGTCACAAAACGCGGCGAAGATTCTACACGACGGTAACCGTTTGATTAGGGTGTTTATATGTTTACACTCGGAGAGCAGCATTCTCTCACTCACCACATCTGTAGAGACGGGACAATCAACACCAACTGGACCGCGGCTGTTTTTTGACAAGGAGACGAGCGGCAAATCGGGATTTCACCATTTCCAGATGTGGAAAGCTCTCGGGTAAAAATGTTCCTTACAAACGCATTTCTGTCGCGTGCGCTGTAGTCCACCGTGAGTCCAGCTGCGCTCTCATAGCGCGGAAATGAAAGCTTTCGTTGGAGCACGTTTATAAACACAACACTGGCGACCTGTGTCAGCAAACAATTCTTCTTCTTCCACTTGTTTTGGCAACACGACGTAGCATCTGTCTGCCATCTGAACACTGTAACAGGTAAACAATCTTCATGCATAATAATGAAGTTGCACCGCATACACAATAGAGCGCGCTGATTGGTTTGAACCAAGTCTTTATCATGAATTAATGCCGCACGCTCAGAGATGTCAGAATGTTCTCGCTGGTACAGACGTCCACTCTCCACGATGTAATACACGCATAGATCTCATCGGCGTGATGCAGCTTCAAAAATTAGTTTCAAACCGGAAGAACAAATTTGCTCGAAATAACGCAAAAACAACCAATTTTCACTCTTTAGTGAAATATAATAGTGTTCTTGTAGTGTTTATAGCAGCGTGGGACACAGATGACTGTCAACAGCTCAAAACATGTGTTTTGGTGTTTCGTGACCCTTTAAAGACACACACACACGCGCGCGTCTGGAGTGGTGAACAGTGTGATCATGCAGTTGTAAGCTGCTCTTGCCCTGGACTCGGCGTCTGCTGCTCTGAGGGAATAATCTCTTCTTTTTGTCATTTATTTGCGCAGCGAGGGCCCGGCAGGGATGTGTTTGATCAGAGCGAGGCCGCGGCGGTACAAAAGAAGAGGTAAAGAGGGAGACGGAGATAAAGGCAAGGAGAATATGTGCGGGAGGAGCAGCGAGAGCGAATATTTCCTGTGGGAAGAGTCGTCACAGCTTTTTTATTCGGAAGTTTTGATGGGCCTCGTGGAGGAGAGAGAGAGAGAGAGAGAGATGACAGACGAAGAGTGAATGTGGATCGGGAGACACGGCAATCTAACACCTGACGGACAGCGTTATAGAGGAAACACACACACACACACACACACACAATCCTCACACAAACAATCATCACACACAGACCTGACGGACAGCCTTACAGAGCAGGAGACACTCTGACTGACAGCACTGTAATCAGCTCTGCTTCACACACACACACAAACTCATCACACACACACACACAGCAGAAACCACTGTGCTGACCCTACAGAAGACCACCACACCGAGGTCTGAAATCATTCATTCATTCATTTTCTTGTCGGCTTAGTCCTTTTATTAATCCGGGGTCGCCACAGTGGAATGAACCGCCAACTTATCCAGCATTTGTTTTACGCAGCGGATACCCTTCCAGCTGCAACCCATCACTGGGAAACACCCACACATTCTCATTCACACACATACACTACGGACAATTTAGCCTACCCAATACACCTGTACCACATGTGTTTGGACTAGTGGGGGAAACCGGAGCACCCGGAGGAAACCCACGCGAACACAGGGAGAACATGCAAACTCCACACAGAAATGCCAACTGACCCAGCCGAGGCTCGAACCAGCAACCTTCTTGCTGTGAGGCAACAGCACTACCTACTGCTCCACCGTGTTGCCCCATGGTCTGAAACCAGTGTGTCAACATATTTTGAGTTTATTATGTGCAATTTTCCAACCACTTCCATTGTTCCACGTGTTTTCAATATTATTTCTTAAACAGAACAAGGACAGTCCGGCTAAAAATGATCTTAAAAGGGCACCTATTATGTAAAACTCACTTTAATAAGGGGTTTATACACAGTTGTGCGTCAGCGGTGTGTGAATATAAGCAGCTTCTAATGATAAACATAAATTAATTCCATAGTTTGTAATCAGACTTGATGAAAACAGTCTGCAGAACACTTTGATTGACATTCTCCCTTTATACGTGTCATCAGAGGGGCATAAGCCCCGCCCACTACTCACCATCCCTGTCTCTTTAGCATAAACAGCCCTGAGTGAGAAGCAGCCGTCCACTTTTAGTTTTGAATCTGTCGCTATGGCGGCACACGAGCATTTGTAGCTCCGCCCTCTTTTGAAAACGGCACAATCTCATTTGAATTTAAAGCTACCAAAACCGAAAAATTAGGATCAAAGCCTAAAAGGGTCAGTTTCAGAGAGTTATGAAACATTATTTGTGTGTTATTTTGAGCTTAAACGTCACACACACACACACACACATTCTTGATCCCACCCACCCCCATGTTTGTATTTGGTTTTGATTGATTCAAAATGAATATGTTTAGAGCTTGTGACTGTTATTACATAACATGCATGTTTTTAGACTATGGGAGGAAACTGGAGGACCCACGCGAACACGAGGAGAACATGCAAACACTGCACAGGGAGTGCAAACTGGCTCAAGGCTGATTTATACTTTATAAATATACTGATTTATACACACGCGTATGCCACGGCGCAGCCTGTGCGGGTTCACTGTGGCCGTCGCTTGACATGCACCTCTCATAAATGTAACTACAAGTCAAAACTGTGATTGGTCGGCTTGGTCGAGCTGATGAGTGTGGGCGGGGGTGAGAGCCGCACGAGCCCGATGGAGCGAGTCTTTACAAGCGTTGAGTCCCCTGAAGGTTTCCGCAGATTTCCGCAGATTTTTAGCCCATCATTGATTCTGTTTATTTGCTGGTGTACATGTGGGTAAATGCATATTTATTCGGTTTTCAAATTAATTTTTGTAATATTTTTGGCTAATATGAAAATATTTATATGATTTATTTACAATACAGTTTTTGTAAAGTACAATTTTCAGTCTTTTAGTTAAGATTTTATATAAAGGACTTGCTTTAAAGTGGATCTAATTTGATTTGCATTGTAAACATTAAATACAAGTTAAAAAAGGTATTACTTTTAATTTCATATATTAAGGTTTTAGTTATGATACTCCCAAAACTATTCCGCAAAAATCTGCAGATTTTTAACAAAATTCTCCGCAGAAATAGCAAAAAATGTCCGCAGATTCCGTCTGGCCCTGCTTATGATTAAAGTTGTTGCACGTCCGCCAGTTCCCGCCTCAAAATAAGCGAGTTTGAGCCACTAGTACATTAAGGTAGCGTTCAGAAGAAACAAAACACCAGCGAAGAAACTCAACACAGAGGAACATACACACCTCACTGCCAGCTAGCGTTTCGGAAGTGCTATTGCTGAGCAGTGCATATAGCGAGCAGAAGTATAAATGCAGGACAACGTTTGTTAAAAAAAAAAAATCCAATTTTAAATGTTAGAATGTTCTAAACGAATAGGGCATAGGGGGGATAACTGGGAATAGAACACAGCCATGTTTCTAACTACAGCTCCAGAGGTGTAGTTGCAAGCATAGAAGTTTGCGAATGTTCGGAACGACGGATTTGGGATACGACAAACCAACGAACTATGTTTGTAATGACACAACTTGCGATCTTAGTTGGCTAACGATGGTTTTCGGAAACGCACTCCAGAGCAAGAGGTGGCAGTAATACAACAAAAAAATTTGATGTCGACTACCGAAAGACAGGAAGAAGACGAAGAAATCGTAATTTTCGCCATCATATAGATTTACTTTCATTGGCTAGACACCGGCCTCACACTTTCGGAAATGCTGGTGCCGTCACTTATTGATCTGTGATCAGTAAATGTAGCTTGTATGGACGCAACTGTGCTACTTGACTAATAAAATAGCTTCGCTGCTGGAAAGCTTTTTGATTTATATAGTAGCGCCGCTACCGCCACGCTACTGAGAAATGTAGTTAAGCTAGTAGTTAAGCTAGTGCCTAAGATAGTAGCTATGCTAGTTCATCGGCAAAGAGGATTAACGTAATTGGTAGACGTGGTGCGCCTCAAATTCAAACCGGAAAACCAATCAAAAGCATCAGAATAGCAGCGCTTTATTAAATGTTATATAGCGTCGTGCTTATCAAAAACAGACAAAACAACAGATTAATATTATTCAACATATCCCAGATTTTTAAATAGTAACCACATTTGTAATCTTTAACATTTTCATAAGTAACCGTAATTCGATCACACGTTTCTTTCTCAGTAACTGTAACGAATTACAATTACATTTATTTGTAATTAAATTACGTAACGCCACTACATGTAACTAGTTCCTCCCCAACACCGCTCGTACCATCATCTCCAAGAGTGCATCTCAGGGAAATACATATAACGTGTGAAAGCGAATTAATCATTGATGCGTCTCAAAAACAGGAAGCCCATGCTTGTGACATTAACGAAAAAGCAGCGTCTCTCCGTCGCTCGTTCCCTCAGATGAAGCTTTCAGAGTTGTTGACATTTTGGTTTGTTTGCGTGTGTCGAGCGCGCGCGTCGTCATCATCAGACGATCAGGCTTCATCAAACTTTAACGCTCCGTCTTCAGCATCTCCTGATCTCTCGCTGTCTCTCCAGGCATATTTACCAGCAATCAGGAGACGTGTTTGCGCCGCTCACAGGAGGGTGACAGCCTGTTATCAAGTCATTAGAAAATCACGAGTAGCAAACAATCATCATCTCCACATCTCTGGCTCCGCACACACACACACACACACACACACACACACACACACACACACACAC
>CAIGQQ010003609.1:3186551-3207285 GCA_903798035.1 Danio albolineatus | reverse complement strand
CACACACACACACACACACACACACACACACACACACACACACACACCTGCACTGCGGGATCTGAGGCTTCGGCTGGCTGACGCTACACTGGCCACCGCTTCTGCCGGATTTAAATAAATCATGAAGTTAGATCGTTTACAGGCGGCTCTAAACTTTTCAGGGAGCCAGTAATATTCACTGGAGTTTAATGGTGTGTGTCTCAGACTTGATATCGATACAATTCGATATGATACGATACAATAAGTATATCAATGCATAGTCACCAATTCGATAAACAGTGGATCTGGAAAGTATTCATAGCGCTTTACTTTTTCCACATTTTTTTTATGTTACAGCCTTATCCACAATGGATTAACTTCATTTATTTCCCCAGTTCTACTCACAATCCCCCAATAATGGAACAAAGAGTTTTTGAAATTGTTGCAGATTTATTAAAAATAAACACCTGAAGAATCACATGTGCATCAGTATTCACAGCCTTTGCTCAATACTTTGTTGATGCACCCTTGGCAGCGATTACAGCCTCAAGTCTTCTTCAATATGATGCCACAAGCTCGGCACACCTGTCTTTGGGAATTTTCACCCATTCCTCTTTGCAGTACCTCTCAAGCTCTATCAGGTTGGATGGGAAGCGACGGTGTACAGCCATTTTCAGATCTCTCCAGACATGCTCAATAGGATTTAGTCTGGGCTCTGGCTGGGCCACTCAAGAACACTCATAGACTTGTTGGAGAGTGAATGTCTGTACCGGCGAGTGCATCGTGGCGTCTCTGAGCGTGAGGCATTAAGTCATGAGAAAGACTTGGTTCAAACCAATCAGCGCGCTCTATTGTGTATGCGGTGCAACTTCAGACGGCAGAGAGACGCCACGTCGTGTTGCCAAAACAAGTGGAAGAAGAAGAATTGTTTGGAGACACGGGTCGCCAGTGTTGTGTTTACGTGCTGCAACGAAAGTTTTGCTTTCATTTCCCGCTATGAGAGCGCAGCTGGACTAACGTGTGGATTACAGCGCACGCGACAGAAATGCGTCTGTAAGGAACATTTTTACCCGAGAGCTTTCTGCATCTGGAAATGGTGATATCCCGATTTGCCGCTCGTCTCCTTTTCAAAAAACAGCCGCGGTCCAGTTGGTGTTGATTGTCCCGTCTCTACAGATGTGGTGAGAGAATGCTGAGAGAATGCTGCCATGCGGTATAACACACTCCATTAAATCTGCACTCCTTTAGCAGTTACTCGCATTTAATATCTCGTTTGTCACAAGGGACAGGCAGGAAATCTTCCTGAGTGAAAGTGAAAGTGCCAAACTGCAGTTAAAGTCGACAAATTAATAATTTAGCAAATAATTTGTTTACTGATGTCAATGTAAACAGTCACTGTCTTTCTCCCCCTGCGTCTCTGTGTTGCCTGTTTGAAAATAAGCGCGTGCACAAATGGAAACTCCCATTTTTATGAAAAACCTTCCCTCTTTCCCTCCCCTGACACTCCCACCTAAACAGAGCTGGACACACCCACTTTCCTGAGCTTTTTCAGACTGTAGGTGTGAAAACACCCTGCTGAGACAGGGGGCTTTCGTGGCCCTTTACGTTACATCAACAGAATCATGAGAAAATCCTGATCTTGATTTTAAGCAAAGAAAATCATGATTCTCATTTAAGCCAGAATCTTGCATCCCTAGTTTTCAATATTCTTCAAAAATGTCTTTTGCCTTGAGTTAAGATTGAAGAGCGAATAAATGGTGTGAAACTATCCCTTTAAGCACTCATTTGAGTGAATTAAACAGTAGATATTCTGTTCTTCTGTGCTAAACCAAACCGCCTTCAGTCTGCCGTTCAAGCAGGTCTTTCTGCAGTCTGACTCTGGATCTCCACAGTGGTGAGATCTAATAAAAACAGGGCCGGCTTTTATCGACTGTTTGCATCTGAAAGTGTTTCTCAGCGCGCGTCCTGTCAATTCGCTTTATTCTCTACAAGCCAGAGAGGCCGTAATGTCATTACTGGAAACCCTGGGCTAAACATGCGCGCGCTCAGAGGCGACAACTGTGTTCGCTTGTGTCTGACTTTTTCTCCCTCTCCCATCCTTCTTCCCGCAGCTGGGGGACACGCGGATCGATACTTCTCCGGCGCAAGAATCCGCCGCTGAAATTTTCATTTGTTACAAAGCGGCCCCAAACAGCCGCGAGGCCCCGCTGTCGGCCCGCATTAGGGAGAGCGGGAGCTAATAAAGCACTAGCCCGGGGTCACGCGCGACAATAGGCGACTCAGTGCCAGCTCCCATTAGCGCACGCACAAATCCATGGCCCAAAAATTTCCGCTGAAATTACCATCTTTGGTATCCTTGTAGCAGGATGTCAGCTGGGGAAGTGTGCTGGAGATATCTGAGCTGTCAGTGTGTGTCCCTGCAGCGCTCCGGCCGCCGCTAACTCTCTCTCGTATACACGCACGCTCAGAGTCGCATCTGCAGACTCCAGCTCGGAGGACTCGCTTGCGGAGGAGCACTCGCCAAAAACACCCAGAGAGCTTCGTTTGCATAAACAGGTTGCGCATAATAACGTGGCGCCCGATGGTAATTGAAATAGGAATGCATTTGTATGATTTAGCGGCGCTTAAACAAGCAGATGGTCTCTGTAGCCGCGATGGACGTTTCTCTGGGTAGAAAAGCCTTCGGTTTCGGTAAACTTCAGTTCGGGACTCAGATTCAGACATGCTATTGTGTGTTTTCCATACAGCAGGGAGAACTAAGCATAAAACGAAGCTTCAAAAGCTACAATAAACATTTAACTGGTATTTTTTTTATCTATTATCGAACTTTAAACGTGTGAAAATGTGTATTTTAAGCTGCACAAAGTGTATACATGAATGCCTATATCTAATTTTACAATGATGTTTTACCTCTAATATGAAATATAATTATTCACAAAGTGGCTTATTGTCATGACGGATTGATTTAAAGATATATACTCAATAATTAAGACAACTGTAATGTGTGAAGTAAGTTATAATGAATTTAACAGGTTCATATTGGCCAATTAACCCAGACTCACTGGAAACATGTGGCTACACAAATGTAAAACACAAGCCTTCAGTTTCAGCACATCAACTCACAGTTCGGTTTGTGACTCGGATTTAAAGACAAAACAATTATTATCATTTAACTGATATTTTTTATCTATTATTGAACGTTAAACATGTGAAAACATGTGAACATGTGAGATCTGTTTTTATTAGATCTCACCACTGTGGAGATCCAGAGTCAGACTGCAGAAAGACCTGCTTGATCGGCAGACTGAAGGCGTTGTGGTTTAACACAGAAGATATCTACTGTTTAATTCATTCAAATGAGTGCTTAAAGGGATAGTTTCACACCATTTATTCGATCTTCAATCTTCACTCAAGGCAAAAGACGATATTTTTCGATGAATATTGGAATCTGGCATCGAGGGCTGCACGATTCTGGCTTAAATGAGAATATTAATTTACTTTGCTTTTTTTCCAGTGAAAACTTGTTCATGCTTTTATCAGCAGCAGGATGGATTACTGTAATGGACTCCTCACTGATAGTCAGACAGTTGCGGCTCATTCAGAAGGCTGCAGCCAAGATTCTGACCAGAACCAGAAAATCAGAGCACATTACACCTGTCCTCAGGTCTTTATGCTGGCTCCCAGTTACTTTCAGAATAGATTTAAAAAAAAAAAAACATGTGTATTTTTCAGCTGCACAAGTGTATACATGAATGCCTATATCTAATTTTACAATGATGTTTCACCTCTAATATGTCTAATATGACATATAATGATTCACAGAGTGGCTTAAAGTCATGACGGTTTGGTTAGAAGACATTAAATAATTAAGATAACTCCAACGTGTGAAGTAAAATATAATGGATTAACAGGTTAATATTGGCTAAAATAACCCAGGCTCTTTGGAAATATGTGGATACACAAATGTAAAACACAAGCCTGCAGTTTCAGCATATCAACTCACATTCAGTTCGTGACTCGGATTTAAAGACATAACAATTATTATCATTTAACTGGTATTTTTTCTCTATTATCGAATGTTAAACGTGTGAAAATGTGTATTTTCAGCAGCACAAGTGTGTACATGAAGGCCTATATCTAATTTTAAATTAATGTTTCACCTCTAATGTCTATTATGACATATAATGATTCACAGAGTGGCTTAAAGTCATGACGGTTTGGCTTGAAGACATTAAATATTTAAGATAACTGTAACGTGTGAAGTAAAATATAATGAATTAACAGGTTAATATTGGCCGAAATAACCCAGACTCACTGGAAACATGTGGCTACACAAATGTAAAACACAAGCCTTCAGTTTCAGCACATCAACTCACAGTTGGGTTCGTGACTCAGATTTAAAGACATGCTATTGTGTGTGTTTTCAATACAGCAGCGGGAACAAAGCATAAAATGGTGCTTTAAATGCTACACTTAACATTTAACTGTTTTTTTTTCTATTATCGAACATTAAACAAATTAACTTTTGTATTTTAACTTGCACAAAGTGTGTATATGAATGCCTATATCTAATTTTAAAATGGTGTTTCACCTCTAAAATGTCTAGTATTAAACATAATGATTAACCGAGCAGCTTATTGTCATGACAGATTAATTAGAAGATATACATTAAATAATTAAGACAATGTGTGAAGGAAAATATAATGAATAGTTAAGTATAGGCCAAATATCCCAGACTCATTGGAAATATGTGGTTACAAAACCCAAGCCTTCAGTTTTATTTTTCAGTCAAACTGCTGTAAACACCCACAATCTTCAGAAGTCAGTTTTTGACATATGCAGTTGTCTCTCTATCAAACAATAATGATTGATTTTATTTTAGCTCGGTTATGGATGTGACAGATGTAAAAATTGGCACTTGGGTGACTTTGGCAAATCAAATATAATTGTTTGAAAACATTGACATTTTTGATTATATTTACAGTACTATAGAATACAAATCTACACTAAAAACCCAAAAAGGGTTTCGTTTTTTGGGGGGAAACTTAATTTTGTTTCATGGAAAGATTGACAATTGCATGGAATTGCGTAATGCAGGAAATACATTAGGACCATTGGTATTGTTTACATCCCTCAAAATGCTCTATACACAAGAGACCTGCATTAGAAAGCATGCTTTACCTCTGACGATGAGTCCGGCGAAGTTGGAGACCCCGGAGCCCCTCTCGGACTGCGTGACGCAGCGGTACAGGTCCTGGTCCTGACTGCTGACCTCCTTCAGGCGGAAAGACGCCGCAAACTTCCTGTGGTTGATGTTTTTCTTCTCCGCCACGGGAATGTCCTCGCCATTACGCCGCTGTGAGGAAGAAGAACCAACGCATTTAATCCAGCCACTTCACCATTATAGATAATACTTTAAAACAACACGCATTTACTAACATGAACAAACAACAAACGACACATTTATTAATGAAAGTCTTTGTTAATGAAAGTCACACATTGATAGTTCATGTTGAAGGTGCAGTATGTAAGTTTGACACCCAGTGGTTAGACTAGGTATTGCACTCTTGGTTCAAGAAACACGCAAGTGCAGGTTGCCAGATTGACAACACCAACAGGAGCGAGCCTAATGTGAGTTTGAAGGCCATTTTACATGATGTTTATTGCCATGCTACTGAAAGCAGCAGCAGATAGTTCACCTCAGATCTGGAAAATAAAATAAACCGTTTGAAATTGAGCTTTAGAACTGTGACTCAGAGCAAGCCAACACATATCAGTGATTCAGCATCTACATTTAATATTATTGAAGAGGTTTAATATGTATTAATTAGATTATAAACTTTTCCATTTTGCTGGAGTGCACTGAGTGCACTATTCTGTGCGTCTGAATGGCTGTATTTACATTTCGTCTGGTGCAAACAGCCACATTGCTTACCACTGCGTATCTAGTCACATAGCGTGTTGTTAAGGACACGGGGTTACAATGTAACCTGCTCACGTAATGTTTACGTCCGTAATATTTATATCATTTCGTAATTAATAACCACCTCATGTGGAACTCTGAATCTGCATCTCATTTCAGAGCCTGCTACTGTCCACCGGAGGTCACATTTCAGTTACGGACGCACACTTTGAGAGCCTTCCTGACTGAATGAATGAAATACGATTTTTTCCATAAAGACAACTCGGGCTGCTGATATAACTGGCTAAACTGAATTTTAATAATGCATTCATTAATGTAACTATGATTAATTAATACTGTTCACTTTAAGTTCAAGTTAGTAAATACATGAACTAACAGAAGCTCGTGAATTGTTACACATTATGACTGCTTCAGGTGTCAGAACTCATCAAAAACGAGTCAATATGAGGAGCTTTAATATGTGGAGTAGTGGTGTTTATTTTGAAAAATATGACATCTGGAAAAAATGTAACTTCACTATCTCAACGTTTTAAAACCGTTGACAAAATTGTGGACGAAAAAACATTCAGCAGAGTGAAAATCCTTCATACTTTGAGAGATCGGCCTTGCTTTTTGTAAAGCATTTGTATATCTCAAACTTAGTATGTATGATTGAGGACAAAATTGTGAGCCCTGCTTTGAAAATGTATTCTAAATAACCATTTAAAATACAACTTATTGGGTAATTTAATAGATAGCATAAATAATACTGGATACAACTACTGTTTTTAGGTTACTGGGATGGTTGGGGTGGGGATAGACGTTAATAAAATACAATAAATGGGAAATTTAATAAATAATATCAATAATTCTCGTTAACTTCCAGCCGCAACCGTATCCGCTCAATGGTTCGCAACTGCAGGGTCACGGAGCCGGTCTGATGGGTGTGTGTGTGTGGTTAGACTGCGCTCAAACACAAATGCGCTTCCTTTATTCAATCTGCACTGGGAAATCTGGGAAAGAATCTACACTTGCAGATATATGAATTACATTTAGGGCTATTTAAAGGGACAGTTCACCCAAAAATTAACACTTCCCCTTTAGTTACTCACACTCAAGCTGTGCTCCACAAACCGGGTGCTCCGGTTTCCCCCACAAGTCCAAAGACATGCGCTATAGGTGAATTGGGTAGGCTAAATTGTCCATAGTGTACGAGTGTGTATGGATGTTTCCCAGAGATGGGTTGCAGCTGGAAGGGCATCCGCTTGCCTGATTTCTAGCAACAACCCATCTCGGAACATAGGCTGAAAGGTAAACTTAAATTGAACGAGGGGGTTTCATGATCCTTTAAAGGGATAGTTCATCCAAAAAAAGAGTAACTATTGACTTCCATAGCATGGAAAAACAATGAAATCAATGGTTACAGGTTTCAGACATTCTTCAAAATATCTTCTTTTGTGTTTAAAAAGATAAGGGTGAGTAAATGATGAGAGAATTTACATTTTTGTGTGATAAATGCTAAATGCTAATACTAATCCCTGCAGATGCTAAAACTACAGTGTATTTCTGACAGACAGAGTGTGTGTGTGTGTGTGTGTGTGTGTGTGTGTGTGTGTGTGTGTGTGTGTGTGTGTGTGTGTGTGTGTGTGTGTGTGTGTGTGTTATCGCAGTCATCTTGATGGTGTGAACAGTCCAAACGCAGAGACGGCACTTCATTTCACGCTCGCCCTGACACACTTCTGGGTTGTTTTGGTGGATGGCGACGCTGGTGTGTCGCAGCAGATCTGTGTGAGTGAAGTGTGTGTGTGTGTGTACAGCGGATCATTCATTAGCCGCTTTAACACTGCCATCTCCTATTAGTCAGACACTCGTTCGCTCTCCTTCATTTCTTCACCTCTTCATGTACGAGAGCAGAAAAGGTCACTTTGCCCACAACACACACACACACACACACTCATGTTCCCACCCTGTCAGACACTCGCTCTGCTTCAATCCTCCAGCGCACTTTGTCTTGTGGGAAAGTGAAGTCCTCTCATTAGTTAATCAGAATCAAAGGGCAGCGGCGGGACTTCAGCAAACACACACACACACGCATACGCACACAGCCCGCAGACACAGATATCATTAAACTGCAGGATTTTCCTCCAGGATGAATTCTGGGAAACGCCGTCTCCGTGTGACAGCCTCAGTTTTAATGAACGCCGCATCTCTGCCGCTGCTTGATTAGTAATTGTGCTTATACACACACGCGCTCACACACACACACACGCTGACCACGGATATAAGACACAGTTTCTAATAAATAAACTGAAAAATGATGCAATTTTGGGGAGTGTTGTGCAATCAAACTTGCTGAACTTGACATTCCTGGCCAATTAGAGGGAAAGGCTGGTGACGGACTGATCTGAAGGCTGAATTGTGTTAAAAACAGCAGTGTTTTAGCTCAGTGGTGCTCGACTGCAGGGTCACGGAGCCGGTCTGATGGATGTGTGTGTGTGTGGTTAAACTATTCTCAAACACAAATGCGCTTCCTTTATTCAATCTGCACTGGGAAGTCTGGGAAGGAATCTATACACTTGCAGATGTATGAATTACATTAAGGGCTATTTAAAGGGACAGTTCACTCAGAAAGGAACACTTCCCCTTTAGTTACTCACACTCAAGTGGTTGCAAACTTTAATGAGGGTCTTTCTTCTGTCGAAAACTAAACAAGATATCCTAAAGATTGGTGAGAATAACAAACACTGATTGACATCAATAGTATTTTTTGTTTCTACGATGGATGGGAGGCCTTATGGTGGCGTAGTGGGTAGCACGTTCACCTCACAGCAAGAGGGTCGCTGGTTCGAGCCTTAGCTGGGTTAGTTGGCATTTCTGTTTGCATGTTCTCCCCATGGTCGCGTGGGTTTTCTCCGGGTGCTCCGGTTTCCCCCACAGGTCCAAAGACATGTGGTATAGGTGAATTGGGTAGGCTAAATTGTCCGTGTGTATGGATGTTTCCCAGAGATGGGTTGCAGCTGGAAGGGCATCCGCTGCGTAAAACATATGCTGGATAAGTTGGCGGTTCATTCCGCTGTGGCGACCCTGGATTAATAAAGGGATTAAGCTGAAAATAATGTGTGTGTGTGTGTGTGTGTGTGTGTGCTCACCTGCAGCCAGAGTTTGTTGTTGACGGCGTCCCGTACAGTGGCGATGCACTGAAATGTGGCGTTCTGTCCGGCGTTTACCTCCACGTCACCCAAACGCAGAAAGTGAGGAGATTTATCTGCAATCAAAGGAAAATGTATTTATGGAAAATAATATAACTGGGTTTTTGTAAACAGGGTTTTTGGTATTGAAGAATACAACTGTACACTTAATATAAAATAAAATATGCATTTTTTTTAATCATTTTCAGAATTCATGTTTTTAATTTGAGTGTTGAAGCGTACAACTGTAACAAAAAAAGTGATTTATGGAAAATAATAACTGTGGACTTTTTGTAATTTCCAGAAATCATGTTTTTAAAGGTGCTGTGTGTAAGCTTTTGACTCTTCTAATGCTTAAAAATACCATGATATGTTTGCAGATATTTCAGAAACATGCTGAGTGAACATTATCTGAAAAACAATGCTGAAGTCAGATATTATGCTGTGGAAAATGTGCGTTACGTGCTGGAACGTCTGTCTTTGTTTTGGTCCCTTTGACCCACCCAATGCTAGTTTAGCCAATTATATTTCAGCAGCCTGGGTTGCCTTGGTGGGAAAAAGCTAATTTCATTCATTCATTCAGAGAGGAAGGCTCTCAAAGCATGCGTACGTGACAGTAGCAGCCTCTGAAATTAGTTACGAATTAAATTCCATATGGGGCGGTTATTAATTAGCAAATAATATAAATATTATGAGCATAAACGTTAGATGAGCAGGTTACATTGTAACCCTGTGTCCTAACAACACTACATGGCGAGATTTTTGCAGTGATAAGCAATTTGGCTTTTTGCAACAGACGAAACACGACAGAACTTAATGTAAATACAGCCATTCAGAATGTCACGGTTCACAGTTCTAGAGCTCAATTGCAAATGTTTATTTTATTTTCAGGATCTGAGGTGAACTATCTGCTGCTGCTCTCAGTATATGGCAATAAACATCATGTAAAATGGCATTTAAGCTCACATTGTTAGCATTTAACACTGAATTAAGCACAAACCTACATACAGCACCTTTAGGAGCATTAAATCATACAACTGCAAAGAAAATGCATTTTTATCAAAAATAATAAAATTTTACTTGTATTTTTCAGAAATCACATTTAAAATAGTTTATTAAAGCATAAATAAAAAAAAACTATAATCATAATAATATAATTGTACATTGTTGTAATTTCCAGAAATCATGTTAAATGTATTATTGAAGAGTACAACTGTAAAAATAAATAAATAAATAAATACTTACATAAATAAATAAATAAATAAATAAATAAATACTTACATAAATAAATAAATACTTACATAAATAAATAAATAAATAATCTTTAGAAATGATAAATTGTTATTATTATTAACAACAACAGCAACAACAAAACAACAATAACAACAACAACAATTATTATAATAAAAATAATAACACTAACAATATTAATAATAACAATAATAACAATAACATAAAAAACAATAATCGTAAAAATAATAACAATAATAATAATAATAATAATAATAATAATAATAATAAATAATAATAAATAATAATAATAATAATAATAAATAATCATATTAACATTAATAATAATAACAACAATAACAATAATAATATTAATAACAATTAATACATAATAATAATAATAATAAAAAAATAATAAATAACATTAATAATAATATCAATAGTAAATAATAATAATGATAACTAATAACTAATAACTAATAACAACAACAACAACAATAATAATAGTAATAATAATAATAATAATAACTACAACAATAATAATAACTCAATTTAGTAGCAAACAGTGGTTTGCAGACGAGCTCCTGAAATGCTGTTTTAGGGCAGGACGCATTATCCTCCAGCGCAGCAACACAGCCTCCTCATCTGCATCATTTTAACAAGACGTGACGCTCCGCTGCTGTTATTAGCAGGCTTCAGAGGGAATATAATCCCGCTGGAGTGGCAGTAATCCCCGCGCTGCCGCACACACCGCCGGATAATTACCAATACCTGTTACATTATCAGAGTTAAGCTGATCCCAGACCATCTAACCTGCAGGAGCACTTCTGCATATGACCAAACATTCAGCACTTCAAATGCTGCGAACGCGGCTGGCATTCAGACCTGGAGTGTGTGTGTGTGTGTGTGTGTGTGTGTGTGCGTCACTCGACCTCTAAACGCTCGGTGTTAAGTGCAGTAATAAAGGCTGATTACATACGAGAGACAAGCGCAGGATCTGCTGCGGTTTACTCACTCCTCTCTGATCATTTATTGATCACGCACTGAAAATAACACACTCTTCAACTCAACATGCACTACACAGGGCACTACAGGCGCTGAGAGCTGCACTTTACAGAGAACGCCGTTCATATAGGGCTTCTGCGGGTTTAGTCAAGTCAAATTAAAGACACTTTAACACCTTTTTAAGAGCCTTATAAATTAATTTTAAGACGTATACATGGCTAAACACTAAGGAGTTTTGATAATAGCCCAGTTGGGACCATTTTCTGCCTGCCACAAAAATCAAATGTAGTTATTTCTAACCCACAAACACTCACCGGCCACTTTATTAGGTACACCTGTCCAACTGCTCGGTAACGCAAATTTTTAATCAGCCAATTACATGGCACCAACTCAACGCATTTAGGCATGTAAACGTGGTCAAGACGATCTGCTGCAGTTCAAACCAAGCATCAGAATGGGAAAGAAAGGAGATTTAAGTGACTTTGAACGTGGCGTGGTTGTTGGTGCCAGACGGGCTGGTCTGAGTATTTCAGAAACTGCTGATCTACTGGGATTTTCACGCACAACCATCTCTAAAAGAGAAAGTATCCAGTGAACGGCAGTTCTGTGGGCACAATCGGCTTGTTGATGACTGGTTCTAGCTGACAGAAAGGCAACAGTAACTCAAATAACCGCTTGTTACAACATGGCCTCCACAGTCATCAGTTCTCAACCCAATCGAGCACCTTTAGTATGTGGTGAAACGGGAGATTCGACAGTTGACAAATCTTCAGCAACTCCGTGATGCTATCATGTCAACATGGAATTTCTGAGGAATATACCTTGCCACGTAGGATTACGGCAGTTCTGAAGGCTAAAGGAGGTCCAACCAGGTACTAGTAAGGTGTACCTACTAAAGTGGTCAGTGAGTGTCTCTTAATGTGTCTCTAGTTGTATACACTTTTTTAACATAAATGTTTTGTTTTGAAAGTTTAAAATTGTTAAAAGTATATTTATTACAGAGAAAATGACATGAATAATCAAAAATATATCCAGTATTTGTTGGCATTTGGTCCAAACGGATTGAGCGCTCCTATTTAACCTAGTGTGTTTGTTATAAAACCTTACATTTCATGTCTATTTATAAATCGTTTGGGTAGCTTTACTTGGACAGAGGGAATTTAAGACCGGTTTACAATTATTTAAGACCTACAACATAATATTCTGTTGAATTTGAGAGTCCAGACACTAGTCCTGTCATGTCTTGTGTGTTGTGCTCGGCTTGAGTTTTCTCAGGTCGTGTACTCATTTACTGTTTTTTGTCTTTTGTATGAGCGCCGTCTCGACCGCGCCTGGGCCATGCGTGCTCTCGCTTGATGCGGCCGTGCGAGGTCCGGGCATATTTGTGACTCGCGCTTATGTCCAGGTGTTTGTGTTCATCTGTCTGCAGTGTGGTGTTTCATTCTCAGCCTCTCAGCCTAGTTGGTTTCGGTTTCGGTTGGTGCTGGGATACAACATGCGCACAGTTTATTTATGTGTGCTCGTGTCTTGCATTCGGTTTTCTTTTGGTGTTGTGTTCAGCACGTGGTACATGTTTACATGCGCCGTGTGCTTTTAGTGTTTCACGTGAGCCTGCGGTTAATGAGTTCACTCATTGGCTGCGTGTTCTAGTCTCGCTTTATGTGAGCACATGGCTTGTGTTGTTTCTTTGTGTCGGGTGCTCTCCCGTTTATTGTCTAGTCCCACCCTCCTTGTTAACCCATTATTAGGTTATAATGTTCACCTGATTGTTTGGTAATTGTTTCTCCCTTATATTCTCCTCATGTCTACTGCCCTGGGCCAGTTCGTCGTCGTATGTTGCCTTGTCCAGTCTAGACCTGATCACTATCAGCCTGCCCAGTCAAGTTTGTTAATGTGTTTTGTTAATGTTTTCCCCCTCTGGGTAGTTTGTTTTGCCTTTTATTTTATTATATTATCAACAATAACCCTTTTCCCTGCACTTAAGTCCTCGCTCCTTTCCCCAACCGCTGAACATGACACTTTTAGGACCCCATGGACACCCTGAGGTAAAACTGTGTTGAAAACCCAACACTGTTTGTATATTTTAGGGTAGTGCATACTTCACTATTGGACACACACACAGTTGACTCACCGCATGGGTAACTGAGCACCTGGATGTCGTCGATAGCGATGAATCCTCGTCTGCCATTGGTCACCTCTGCCTCAAAGATCACCTGCACAGACAAACACAGCAGACGTGAGTTTACACCATTACACACGAAAGCCCCGGTCACACTGCACCTTTCTCCCCATAGGCTTCCATTCACACGCATGCAGACCGGAAACGAAGATCAAAACATGACCTCTCTGGACAGAAATTGCTCGCTTTTTTTAATCTCTAATCATCTTGTTAATCCCGCCCCTTTTCGCAGCGTCGTATGACAGAATTTTGTAAGCACAAACCCTAATGTGACCGCAGCATCATTCAGGCCCAATAAACACACACACACACACACACACACACACACACACACACACCAATCCATCAAATGAGTGTCACAACTAGGCCTGTCACGATATCAAATTTTTGTTGTATGATATATTGGGCTGTTTATGCTAATGAGGGAGAGATGGTCACTTGTGGGTGGGGGTTTCCCCATCAAAGTGTTTCTGCAGGCTGTTTTGATGAAGTCTGATTATAAACAATAGAATTAATAATTTTTTTATCATTAGTGGATGGTTATAATCACACACTGCTGCCACACAACTGTGTCTAAACCCCTTATAAAAGTGATTTTTGCATAACAGCCCCATTTAAATTAATATATGGATCATGCATCTCCAAAATGGTGACTTTTACCCCAGCAGACACACAATGTCATAAGATGTTAATATTAGGTTAGATTTAGACCGCCAGCATCTAAGGACAATGTTATTTTGATGTGCAATAATGACGTTGATATTTGGTTGATTTTAAGTTGTGTTGGAAAGTGACCAAAATCCAACGTCGAGCCAACATCTTAAACTAATGTCATGTTGATAGTGACATTTACTCGTCAGCCATGTCAACCAAAATCCAACATCTGATAGATGCCATATTGGTAACGTCCACACAATGTCAACTGTAACATCATTAGACGTTGATATTTTGTCGTTTTTAGGTTGCGTTGGAAAGTAACTAAAATGCAACGTCTGTTTGATGTAAGACTTGACGTCGGATACTGATGTTGTGGTGGAAATTCATTTATATACATTATAAAGGTCTGTTCTTTAATTCCTCCATGGATGTACTGTTTACGTTAGACCAAATGTGACCACTGCTTATCACCAGACAAGATTTCAATACAAACATGGTGATTTAACAAGCTATATGTTCAGGTGGTAGTTAAGACTGAAATATAGACAATCAAAGTAGAGCCCTGCATTTGAGCCCGAGCCCGTCGGGGCCCGACTTTTTTGTGCCCCTCGGGCCGGGCTTCGGGCCTATTTTCACGTCTTAGCTAGCGCGCATATCGGGCTTCGGGCCTGCTCCATAATCAAACGTCAAAAAAAGTTTAATGACATCTTATGCGCGCCGTCCAGAAGCGCCAGTGGTGCCTTGCCTATAGAGATTTCTAACCACGTGAAACTGTGAAAAACGAAAGAGGAAAGGTCTGGTCAACTTTTCAAATAGTGACGACTTTAAATGATGAGCCTAGTGATTATGCACAATGAACAACATTTAAGTCCAAGGGGCCTGCGGTACGCACAAATCCAGCACTGCCCCGCCTCCTTCCCCCGCATCATCTAAAGAAACACAGATGCTCACTGTCAAAGGCTACATTATTTAAGAGCAATTATTACGACATAATTCGTTTCCTTTTTTATTTCTTATATAAGACATAATCTTTATAATTATGGCATCTTAAAAAATTGCAAATATATGTCAGAAGATTGTGATATGCTACAATCATTAGTGAAGCATTAATTAAATCCTTAAACTTTGCACTGACCGAAAATCCTCCACCGCACAGCTGAGCAGTAGACGGGATCTAATCAAAAATATAATTAGTAAATTTCTGCTAGAAAAAAAAAATTTTTTAAAAACGAATTTCGTATAGTTTCGTATAGTCTATAGTCTAATAAGTTTTGTTGGTCAGTTATTTTCTAAATAAAATTGAAGTACGAATAACATCTAAGTGAAGTGCTTAAAAAAAACCCTCCGCTAATGCGTCTACAATGCCAAAACACAAACTGGATTGTTAACTGGCTACCTCGAATCGATCGCATTAAATATGCATTTAATTAATGCTCTGCTGTTAATATTATATTACAAAACCCCTGTCAACATTTTTAACATAAGTCATTAGTTTAAAGATTATGTCTTATGATTATGACTTCTTTCCTCCGTCTCACTCGCGGTTCATGTATGCAGGCTATTGTAAAAATGTATATTATATAAGAACTATTAATAACTGTAATTTTCTAAATGGAAAAAAGTTGGTTTGTTAGTTGTACACTAATTTATTAAAACTATAGCCTATGTGTTGAGTTTATGACGCATATCCAGGACGGAGGCGGTCAGCATCAGGGCAGGTTTGGCAACTCATCTGTCTCAATCTGCAATATTCTTTGCTCCTTTGGCAAACGTGTTGTCGGCACGTGTTACCGTCCCGCGAATTAACAAATATGTTTGCACATCAGGGGCCGATCACTCCGAGCGCACCTGTCCGTTCCAAAAGCGCGACGCGCGCGTATACTGCCTTTATGTTGTCAAGAGAAAAAAAGGAGCGCGGTGCGCTTTTCATACAGCTCTAGATAACTTGAAACAGCCACCACAGGTCTCTCCTCCATCATCAAAGGTTTTCCGTAAAATAACAAACAAAAAAACTCCAATAATTTCTCTAAATCATTCTGATAAAAAAGGAAACGAAAAATATCAGTTCTCTATTAAATACAAATCTGGTCTATTTTAATGGCTGCATAAAGGCTAAGATGTTTGGCGGGGAAAAAAACGGGCTTCGGGCCAGACTCGGGCCGAAAGTTTTGATAATCTGTCGGACACGGGCCGGGCTTCAGCCTGTGCGTCTCGGGCCAGGGTCGGGCTCGGGCTTAGATTTAAGGCCCGTGCAGGGCTCTAAATCAAAGGTTAAATGTGTGTGTTGATGTTACTGTGACTCATTCTGCATGTCATTAATGACCTTGTGAGCTGAGCAAACTACATAAAAAGAGAACACACTCTGTTTCTGCGTCTCACACTCTGCAGAAACCTGCGTTGCTGACTGTCTGACCTTCTTTGCAAAGAATAAAACTTTAAAAGACACTTTGGATAAGAATTTGTCTTCTTGACCACTGAGAGAGCCTCCTTAAGGAAAATAGCCACTACAACGTCAACCTGATTTTAATTTCTAAACAAAATGTAACATCCCATGATGTTGGGGTACAACATTGTGGCGAGGGCGGCATGGCCGATAGCTGTGGGAACGAAACGAGGCCCGTCACAGATGAGAAACACCAGTGGCGCACACCTGCCTCGAATCCCACCGAAGGAGCTCTGCACTATAAGAGGAGGAATGATGGCAGAGGAGGACGAGAGAGGACCGGGCCCGGACATATTGTTTTACTTTTGCTTTCAGTTTGAGGAGCTGCCGTCTGTTTGTTTTACTTACCTATTAAAATGATTTCAAGAGTTCAGACTTTGCTGATGATTGGTAATAAAGGTTGTTTGGCATGCTGTCTCGAGAGAGAGCCCTGAGCTCATAAGATCCTCGAGCCCGGGGCTCCCTCCCGTTTGCAGGGCGAGAGGGGAGTTTGAGCTCAGGTAGATCTCGAGAACCCCCCGCCCTCCAGCTGCTTATAAATTGCTATGAGGGTATGCTGCTGGTGGAATTTGGGTATAGTACTGATTTAAGTCAATTTACTTATGTCTCATGTTTTGGACTGTGGGAGGAAACCGAAGGACCTGGGGAAAACCCACGCAGGCACGGGGAGAACATGAACTCTGCACAGAAATGTCAACTAGCTGGGTAGAGGCCCGAACCAGAGGCATTCTTGCTGTGAGGCAATAGTGCTAATCACTGGGCCACCGTGCCACCCTATAAAGGAAAAGGGAGGAGAGGGGGTGGAAGGGGGGATTCTTCAAAACGAAGATGACTAAGGTAAGATGCTTTGGTTGTTTATACTCAGCTGGGAATCCTCTGATTGGTGGATTGTGCATTAGCTTGACTCTGGGCCAGCCGTGTCAATCATAAGCACGCACTCCTCTCGAAATTAGTTTAGAACTTAACTTCACTTAAAACTTCGTCGGTTCTCCGCCTCCTTCTTCCCGGCGGCCAGGTGGCCGTGAACTTCATTATAGTGGTGCCAAAACCTGGAAGAAGAAGGGACACGTCCAGTTGTCCTCGCCGCTGAGAGGGAGGGCGAGTGTTTGGGAGTTAACCCGAGTGGGGGACAAAACCTGTTCATCTGCCCAGAGTGCCGGGGCGGCCTGAGGCTGGCGAGAAAAGGATCTGCCTGCTGCCGTCTCCCAGCATGGGGAGGAGCAGGGGTCGCGGGGCTCCCCAATGGAAAGGAAAAAGCTGAAGGGAGCCATCCTAGAGAGCCCGAGTGGGAGTCGCCACGATCCACCATGACGCCAAAGCCTGCATCCTCCATCGAAGCGGGAGCGGAGCAGGAGATCATAAATGCCGCCAGCCAGGAGAACCGCCGCCGGACACCAGAAGACAGACGGGTGGATAGATTCCTCCGCAGGGCTCCCAACACGTCGTCGCATCTCTCAGCTGGTTGAGGACCAAGTGGCAGCGTGTCTGGAGAACCGACCCCAGTTTACCCCTCTCAGTCTACTCTGTCTTTCCTCCTTTTTTCTCCATGATGATCCAAAATGGGGCGCCACGGTGGCGTAGTGAGTAGCACGGTCGCCTCACAGCAAGAAGGTCGCTGGTTCGCACCTCGGCTGGGTCAGTTGGTGTTTCTGTGTGGAGTTTGCATGTTCTCCCCGTGTTCGCGTGGGTTTCCTCCGGGTGCTCCGGTTTTCCCCACAAGTCCAAACACATGCGGTACAGGTGAATTGGGTAAGCTAAATTGTCCATGGTGTGTGAGTGTGAATGAGTGTGTATGGATGTTTCCCAGAGATGGGTTGCGGCCGGAAGGGCATCCGCTGCGTAAAACAAATGCTGGATAAGTTGGCGGTTCATTCCGCTGTGGCGACCCCGGATTAATAAAGGGACTAAGCCAAAAAAAAAAAGAATGAATGATCCAAAATGATTAATAAATATATGTTGTGTTTGTAAAACACATTCAAAACATTCCAAGTTTACTTGATTTGATTAGATGCACATTGAGTGCTATGATTAAATCACGTCCATTCAACAAACACATTTTTGACTGCCCAACCTTTAGCTAATTAATCTACACCGCTAGATCTCCACAATCCCGGCGGTTCAGTCCGGAGACAGACCCGCCTTTGTGTCCAGCGCCGAGTTCAGCTGTGTTGGTCACAGGCAGCCTCCGTTCATAGAAAACTCCACGCCAACATCTCATTCAGTAATCTCCAAAGACAAAACAGATTTTCACAAACAGTTGCTCATTTCTGGAAGAGAAAAGCTCCGAGCAGACGCCCACGCGAGGACGAAAGAAAAGCGTAATTGAAAAGCCTGTGAACGCCGAGGTCAGTCTCGAGTTTGCATTATTTACCCGAACATCGAATCCGCTCAGTGATTCTGCCTCAACGTGGCCTTTTTTTTGTCCTGCGCTTTCACAACGTAGCTTTAATGTCGTTAAGATGGCAGCGATGGAGCCCGCGAGCGCTAAGCCTGCGATCTGAGGGTGACCCGGCCGTATCAGGACAGGTCCTGCTTTCAGACACACCAGAAGCCATTTCAATTAGAGCCGTGGCCATCTGCAGCCCGGCGTCAGGGAATATTGATAGCGATTTTCTTCCTAGCCGAGTGGCGCGCCTCTTTAAACCGATCTCTCTTAAAACGCCTCTGACATTTCCAAAGCAAATCTCAGGCCCGCTCTTGGTCAGTAATGCTTATGAGCCGATTATGATGTAAATCTTCAAAAGTGTTCTGGCTGAATGCCGTCATTCAGCCTCCTCTGTCGCTCCTGCTCGACTTAATGCTGCAGGATTCACTCGTACAGTAATTCTGCCCATCAGGCATCATTTCTAGAGGGAATCTGGCCACAATCCGCCAGCCGCAGATAGACCGGAGCTTCACTGCGGAGATTTAAGCCATTTGATGGATCTGAAGATTATTGGTGTGCTTTACACGGAAATAATCTTTCAGCCCTTGATTCAGTGCTATTCGCCATGTAATGTATAGCCGAATTTACAGCCAATATCTGAGTGAAAAGTGCTTCTACATCATTTTTTTTGTTATCATTTCAGTGATGTTCTAGCTATTTTTCAACCTTTACATAAACATTGATCTTCTGTATATCTGGTGTAAAGACATGCTTCATCTTCGTCGTGAAGCGAACAATGAAAACGCACATTCTGCTGATTTAAGCTAGTCATCCAGGTAATGTTAACTAGCTTGCTAACAATTAGCTCTTTACATAAACAAAACTGCTGCAACATTACAAAACAAATGCAGTTTTCGGTTTGTTCAAACGACTTATTTGTATTTGAGTTGAAATAACACAATTTGTGAATTTTTTTTTGAAAGAACATAGCTGTTTTATGTTCAACCTTCCTTACATTTGTAAAAAGTAATAAATGAAATTATTTCCTCCATGTTCGATTGTGTGGGACTGAGCATTTTTACGGTGTATCTTGAACGGATTGGATTTTCAGGTAGTTGCCAATGAAATATTTCACATTTTTATGTAGTTTAATGAATTTGATACATTGAAATATCTTAAACTACAAACAGAGGGTGTGTCCCAAATGATGCACTGTACACCATGCACACTTATTTACAGAACCATGCAGTGTCTTAGTTTAGTGGCATTCTAAATAGGACACAAGTGTTTTTTGTTTTATTGTTTTTTAAATTGTACATTTAAAATGTTTCCCATGTTCAATGTTCAATGTTTGCCAAATTAGTTAAATATATTACCAAAGACCAAATAGCCATGAGTACAACTGCATTTGAAATCAGGAGGTGGCATAATTGCTTTACTGAATTACTTTACTTGAACATGGGAAACATCTTTATTATCATCAGCCCCTCCCATTATTCAGCCACTCCTCTTCCTTATTAACAGCCCCTCCAATTAATCAGCAACTCCTCTTTATTATCATCAGCCCCTCCCATTAATCAGCAGCAACTCCTCTTTATTATCATCAGCCAGTAGCTCCTCCCCTTATTCATCAGCCCCTCCCCTTTATCATCAATAGCCCCTCCCTATCACAAGCAGCTCCTCCCATTCCTCTTTATCATTATGAGGCCCACCCATTAATCAATTCCTCTTCTATCATAAGCCCCTCCCATTAATCAGCAACTCCTCCTCTTTATCATTATCAGCC
>CAIGQQ010003609.1:3153039-3180660 GCA_903798035.1 Danio albolineatus | reverse complement strand
GCACATGATTTCAGGCCAGTGTGTGTGTGTGTGTGTGTATGTGTGTGCATGTGTGAATTAATAAGAGAGGAATGTTTCAGA
Organism: Danio albolineatus; assembly: GCA_903798035.1. NCBI lineage: Eukaryota > Metazoa > Chordata > Actinopteri > Cypriniformes > Danionidae > Danio > Danio albolineatus. The sequence goes on along the minus strand of CAIGQQ010003609.1, from coordinate 3,180,579 downwards.
GTAGGCTTCTATGCCGCTTCTAGCTGATTATTAATGTAAAAATTAGGTTATTTGGGTCATAAATCTTATTTTATCTGGAATATTCCTGTGTTTGTTATGGTCTGTGCCAAGGTTATTATTTATTCATTCATTCATTCATTTTCCTTTTATCTTAGTCCCTTTGTTATCTGGGGTCACCACAGCGGAATGAACCACCAACTTATCCAGCATATGTTTTACACAGCGGATGCCCTTCCGGCTGCAACCCATTAATGAAGAAACATCCATACATTCATACACACTCATTCACACACATACACTACGGACAGTTGAGCTTACCCAATTCACCAATGGCGCATGTGTTTGGACTTGTGGGGGAAACCGGAGCACCCGGAGGAAACCCACTCAAACACGGGGAGAACATGAAACTCCACACAGAAATGCCAACTGACCCAGCCGAGGCTCGAACCAGCGACCTTCTTACTGTGAGGTGATCATGCTACCCACTGCGCCACTATGACGCCAAGGTTATTCTAGTTTAGAAGTGTTTATTTCAATACTATTTTTAAATTTGTTGTTGATTTTAGTCGAGTTTTAGTTTGTTTCATTAACAGTTTCGTAATTTTTAAAAAAATAATAATTTTGTTATTTTCGTTAATTGTTTTATTATTTATTTCTGCTAGTTTTAGTTTTCCGTTTATTGTGAAATTTTTATTTTATTTTCCTTTTTACTATAAATTTTTCAGTTAACGAAAATTGTCTTCATTTAAATTGAATTAAATTATTATCTTTTACATTTTTATTTCAGTTAACAACAACGCTTTTCCAACAACACTTTTATTCTATAGTTTACTATTGGCCCGTTTCCACTGACTGGTACAGTACTGTACGGAACAGGCCGGTACGGGACATTTATCAGGCTTGTTTCTCCACTGTCAAAAGGGCACCAATGGTTACATGGGCGTGGTGTACGATAGAAAGTTTCAGTCGACGTCATTCTCGCTCGAGGAGCGCACGCGAGAAAGCGAAACCGCTCACGCTTTAGACGGCCTTGTAAACAAAGCTTCTGTTCATCGTCTTGGCTTTGTGGCTGTATATCAAGACGACGACAAATATTGTTTGAGCTCGGGTCGACCATGACTCGTTATTATATGTATATATTATTACAGTGTAATGTTGTGTATTTAAAAATGGCAGTTCCTTTGTTTTCATTTTCCTGCTTGTGTATGCTAGTGACGTTTCTCTGTAAACCAATAGCGTTCAGCTGCACTTCTAGCTCGGCCTTTTAGTACCCTTTTGTCGTGCTAGGTACCCTTTGCAAAGTGGTACGGTATGGTTCGATTTTTGGTATCTTTTAACAGTGGCAACGGCCATTAAAGCATACTTAACCATACCGTACCCCTCAGTGGAAACGGGCCATATAATAACCTTGATCTATGCACATCATAATTTTGTTTCAAATAATCTTGAATCAAATGATCTTCCCCTCCCTCATCAGCATCATCTCTTCTCTGATTGGTGTTTACTCTCACGAGGGCGGGATCAACCTGTCACTCTCATTCATTCATTGTCAACCAAATATCAACATAATTTGACGTTGTTACTGGATGACAAAATAACGTTGTTCTTAGAAGCTGGCTAGACTTTGAATTTTGGTCGCCTGACGTTACGTTGGTGCCATTTTGTGACCGAACAATAATAATAACGATAATGATAATAATACGTAGGTTAGTGCATGCTCCATTCAGCCTTTTTTTCTTTCTGTCAGCTTCACGTTTAATCCATTCATTCATTTTCCTTTGGCTTAGTTCCTTTATTAGTCATGGGTCACCATAGCAGAATGCCCTTCTAGCCGTAACCCATCACTGGGAAACACCCATACACACTCATACGCATATACTACAGCCAATATAGCCCATTCAATTCACCTATCCTGACTGTGGGGGAAACCAGAGCAAAGGGCGGAAACCCACGCGGACACGGGGAGAACATGCAAACTCCACACAGAAATGCCAACTGACCCAGCCGAGACTCGAACCAGCGACTTTCTTCCTGTGAGGCGATCGTGCTACCCACTGCGCCCCCGTGACACCATATGCACATCATGCAATCAAACGGTAGCCAATCCCGACCATCCAATCGATTCCTCACAAACAAACTCAAGCCCCGCCCACATCTGCTCTTAATCCAGAAGCCATTTCAGCACGTCGCTGTTAGCGCTGGAGCTCGTCATTAAAGTGCACTAATCACAGTGCATTTCACAAACACGACCACATATTCGCTTTCCTCTTCCTGTTGGCATCATTCCACCAGATATTGAGCTCGGCGCTCTCATCTCTTCACCTGTCAGGAGCTGCATACACACAGACACACACACACACACATTTGCATTGGCTGTGGTGATCATTACCACAGCTTTCTGAGTAAACAACGAGAGCAGGGAAAAAGCCTCATTGATGCCAGTGTGATGCGTGGGGTGTGTTTTATTTATTTATTTATCATATTTATTTATTTTTTCAGGGGTCTGTCAGCGAGAAGCGAGATGTCCTTCATCATTTGGAGAGACGACTGCCGAAATGTTTTTCTTCCCCACATTTCTGCCCCTGCGCGTGAAGAGACTACAGTGCAAGGCCATTAGGAGCAATAAATGGCTCTGTGTGTGCGAGCAGCAGATCCCTCCGCGGCGGCACCGGGGGACACTTCATCTCTCTCCAGCGGTCGTGTATCTGGGGTTTGATTGTAATCCGTCTCTTATGGAGATCAGCCTGCGGCACATTCACCTCAGCAGATGATGGAGATGATCTGTCTGAAGACAAAACACCTCCAGCTCACACACTTCATTTCATATCAGGAGCGGACTGGACTGTCACGGACCCCGCTGCCCTGTGTGCTGCTCTGCCTTTACACTCTAGTTTACTGTGTTCCTCCCTGTGTGACACACCCTAGTCACCCACAGCCCCTCCTCTTCATTAACAGTCCATCTCCTTTATACTCAGAAGCTCCTCCTCTTCCTCACTGGCTCCTCCTCCTCACCGTCAGCTCCTGCTTTCCATCATAAGCCCCACATCTTGAGAAGCAGCCCCAGCCCCTCCCTTGTATCAGCAGCCCCTCCCCTTTATACTCGGCATCTTCATCAGTAGCTCCTCCCTTTTACCATTAGCACCCCCCCCCCAACCCCCAAATCACCTGTTAATTCCCGGTGTAATCCGCTTCTACCCTTTATAAGCAGCTTCTCCCCTTTGTCATTATCAGCTCCTCCCCTTTATAATCAGCAGGTTTATTGAATAAGCTAAATTGGCTGTAGTGCATGTGTGCATGTGAGAGAGTATGGGTGTTTCCCAGTACTGGGTTGCAGCTGAAAGGTCATCCGCTGTGTGAAACATATGCTGGATAAGTTAGTGTTTCATTCCGATGTGGCGAATAAAGGAACTAAGCCGAAGGAAAATGAATAAATGAATTAAAAGTAAAGCTAGGAGAAAGATAAATGGCTGAATGGAGCATACACTAACCTACTTATTATTATTATTGTTATTATCATTGTTCAGTCACAGAATGGCACCAACATGATGTCAGGTGACCAAAATTCAATGTCTAGCCAGCGTCTAAGAACAACAATATTTTGACATCCAATAACGATGTCAAATTACGTTGATATTTGGTTGATTTTAGGTTGTGTTGGAAAGTGACCAAAATCCAACAGCGAGCCAACATCTTAAACCAACGTCATATTGACGTCAAATACTGACATTCATTTGTCGGGTATGATAACCAAAATCCAACATCTGATAGACGTCATAGTGGTAACGTCAACACAATGTCAACTGTAACATCATTAGATGTTGATTTTAGGTTGGATATCGGACATTGATGTTGGTCTGATGCTGGGTTCTGACGTCAACCCGATTTTCAATTCCCAACAAAATGCAACGTCCCCCCGACGTTGGAGTACATACAACATCAATCTGATGTTGACGTTGCCATTTCGGCCATCATACAGTAAACATCCATCATCTTCTCATCAGTGACATGCATCTAAACAGACTCTGGGTCAATGTGTGTAAACATTTTAAACATCAGTGGACACAGTTAATGCTTCCAAACAGTTTGCTGCAATTATAAATCGCCCGTGTCATAAGGTAGTTCATATCATATAATCATATAAATATTAATATATTCATTAATCATTATTACAAAAGGATTCCTAGTACCTGGATGAGCCTGTGTTATTAGTTATTATTAAAGTTATTAGTTATTATTATTAGTATTAATCAGTTGTTACTAAGGAATAACATATCATGTAATATCCTGATTGACCAATCAGAATCTAGTATTTTAAAGAACTATGTAATAAATAATAATAACATCCTTTTACAGTAACATTCTGAGACCCATTCACTGAGAAAAATATGATCTATCGACCTGGATGTTGTCAAAAAATGAAAGCGTTTCCATAACGAGAGGTGCTGAAAGTCAAGCGCACTAAATCAGCTCAATGGAGAGAGTGTCTGTAATCAACGTAATGACTTCAAGAACATGTCATTATCTGGACAGACCACAGAAAACACCGCTGCAGTCTACAAAACACACAGAAGAGTGAAGAATTATCAGCGAACGATGACGTCAGCTATTAACTTAATACGCTACTAATAATGCTGCTAATTAATAGTTAGTAAGCAGTGGTGGAAAGAGTACTGAAAAATCATACTTAAGTAAAAGTACCATTACTTGCCCAAAAATGTAGTGCGAGTAAAGTAAAAGTATCTGTAGTAAATATTACTCAAAGAATGAGTAAACAGTAGCCCTTTTAAAAGTACTCAAGAGTAGTGAGTAGTGAGTATTACAGTGTAGAAAAGCTGATGTGTTTACAGAATGTTACGTTTACACATCCCTGCACAAACATGTGGTGTATTCTTCCTATTTTCGTTTGTTCCTTCCAACCTTCCTTCAAATATTTGTTTGTTCTCTCCTTCCTTCATTCATTCGTTTGTTCCCTCCTTCCTTCGTTCACTCATTCGTTCCTTCATATTTTTGTTCCATCCTACATCAGGTCCTTTTGTTCATTCATTCGTTCATTCATTTGTTCCTTCCTTCCCTCCTTCCTTAGTTTCAGTCCTTCATTGAATTCTTCCTTCATCCGTTTGGTTCTTCCTTCTTTCCTCCCTTCATTTGTTCGCTCATTCTTTCTTCCATATTTGTCTTCATTCCTTCATTAGGTCCTTTGTTCATTCGTTCCTTCCTTCTTTTCTTCCTTAGTTTGTTCAGTCCTTCCTTGAATTCTTCCTTCATACGTTTTGTCCTTCCTTTTTTCCTCCCTTCATTTGTTTGCTCATTCTTTCTTTCATATTTTTGTTCCTTCCTTCATTAGGTCCTTTGTTCATTCATTCATTCGTTCGTTCGTTCCTTCTTTCCTTCCTTAGTTTGTTCAGTCCTTCCTTGAATCCTTCATTTATTTAGTTCTTTGATCCTTCCTTCCATTCCTTGTTCGGTCCTTCCTTTTATTTGGCCCTTCCTTCCATTCTTCATTCGTTCCATTTAGTGATAGTTTAAGGCTGTTTGGTGATTTCAGTCTTCATACAGTCGACATCCATCATTTTCAGTCACATGCAGTCTATAAACAGTCTCTGGATCATTGCGTGTACAAATTTTGGATCTTCTTGGACATTTTTAATGTTTCCCAAAGGTTTGCTGCATTTATAAAGCGCCCATGTCTTGAGGTTGTTCAGTATGATGTGATTTACTTTCTATGTGTGATTTAATTGGACAGGAATCACAGGACTGATCTTTCTACTTTAGACAATGACCATAGACAAGACAGAAATACAGTAGTGACTGCAGGATGAAGGACAGTAGTGGAGTAAAAGTACCGATACTGCACTAAACATGTACTCAAGGGAAAGTAAAAGTCCACATTTATAAAACTACTCAGTAAAGTACAATTCCTGAGAAAAACTACTCAGTTACAGTAGTGCAGAGTATTTGTAATTAATTACTTCACACCACTGTTAGTAAGGCAGTAGTTGGGTTTAGGTATTGGGTAGGATTAGGGATCTGCAATAAGATCATACTTTATAAGAGCTAATAAACAGTTCATATCTTACTAATAGGCAGGTATTAATGCAATAGTGTGAACTGCTACTTGAACTAAAGTGTTACCTGAGTGTGATATGAAAGCATTGCTGACCCTGTAGGTAAACAAGCTGAGTGAGAAAGATGATTTATTCTTCTGTATTATAAGCGGAGACGACACACACACACACTAATCTGAGGTTTCGCGCACCTTTAAAGTACTGACACATGATAAAACTGTGTGTGTGTGTTTGCGTGTGTGCTGACCTTGACTAAATGTGCGCTCTCAACACTATCACAAAACACCCCCAGACTATATCAAACACACACACATACACACACATGCGCGCGCTGAAGGCCGTGGTCTGCTGTAAATCTCCAGCCTCAGGATCTCCTCGGGCCTCAGGGAGTGTGTTCTGGCTGAAGGTGTGAAATCTGCCTTCACGCGGAGCTGTGAACTCTGGGAAACGTGTGAGCTCTTCTTTAACCAAATGACAGTGGCGCTGGGATAATCTGCACTGATACGCTGTAATCGGTGGCAGACACACACATGCACGCAAACACGCATGCAAACAAATGCAGATGCACACAAGCAAACGCAAAAAGATTTTAGCTGCTTTCTGGGCTTTCACTGCCTTCTACACCTTCCTTTCTTCATGTGTTCGGTACTTTTTTTCTGCGTTATTTCATTTTATTACGCATAACTTCGTATGTAGAGAAAATACTTTTTGTTTTCTTTGCAGATATGGACTTCTTTGGTTGTTTCCAACATCTGGTGAAAATTTCAAGTCAACAGCACCTTAATGCTGCGTTCACAACAGACACGGAAGAAGCGTCAAGCGCGAGTGAGTTACATGTTAAGTCAATGCAGACGCGAATAGATATTCAGTGAATCGATGTGCATGAATGAGGCAGCGCGGATGAAGGGGTTCACGCAAATGAAGCGGCGCTAGTTGAGCGCTTTGTGCGATTGACGTGCGTATCGCGCGAAACGCCAGAGTTCGAAAATCAGAACTTCAGCCAACATTCGCACTGCGTTAACCAATCAGTAGCTTGCTCTTGTGGGGGTGTGATTATGACGTAGCGCCTGTTGTTGTTGTCCCAGGGGAAAAACCTCCTGCCGTCACCGACAACAGTTCATCAAACTGGGCTTGGCTCAGTCAGAAGAACTGCTGAAAGCCTCCATCATCATCCAGGTTCAGTTTCTGGAGGAGTTTATGAACTCATAGAGCTCGGTGCCCCTCTGAAATAATCAAGTGGACTCAGACACGGCTGCAAACGAATCAACGCTGTTCTGCAGCCTTCATAAAGCACATAAACACAGTTATTCCCTCTATAAAATCCATTTTCGAAGCTAAATGTCACCGGGCAGACAGAAGCCCTACCCATCATGCATTCCGCGTCTGTTGTGAAATGAATTTGACACGCGAGTGAAGCGGATTTGTACGAGCGAATGAAGCGAGGAAACTCAAAATGTTCATGCGTCTATTTACACGCGAATAGCACGATTATTCCATGCTTGCCGCGTCTGGTGTGAACACAGCATTAGAAATACACTCACCGGCCACTTTATTAGGTACACCTGTCTGACTGCTCGTTAACGAATTCTAATCAGCCAATCTCATAGAAGCAACTCAATGATGAATGAAAGACATGATCAAGATGATCTGCTGCAGTTCAAACCGAGCATCAGAACTGGGAAGAAAGGTGGTTTAAGTGACTTTGAAGATGGCATGGACGAGTTGGTCTGATGAGTCTCGATTTCTGCTGCCACATTCGGATGGTCGGGGCAGAATTTGGCCTCAACAACATGAAAGCATGGATCCATTCTGCCTTGTGTCAAAAGTTCAGGCTGCTGTAGTTGGTGTAATGGTGTAGGGGATGTTTTTTTTGGCACACTTTGTGCCCATTAGTACCAATTGAGCATCGTGTCAACGCCACAGCCTACCTGAGTATTGTTGCTGACCATGTCCATCCCTTTATGACCACAGTGTCTCCATCTTCTGATGGCTACTTCCAGCAGGATAACGCTCCATGTCATAAAGCGCGAATCATCTCAGACTGGTTTCTTGAACATGACAATGAGTTCACTGTACTCAAATGGCCTCCACAGTCACCAGAGCTCAACCCAATAGAGCACCTTTGGGATGTGGTGGAACGGGAGATTCGCATCATGGATGTGCAGCCGACAAACCTGCAGCAACTGTGTGATGCTATCATGTCAACATGGAGCAAAATCTCTGAGGAATATTTCCAGTATCTTGTTGAATCTCTGCCATGAAGCATTAAGGCAGTTCTGAAGGCAAAAGGAGGTCCAACCCGGTACAAGTAAGGTGTACCTAATAAAGTGGCCAGTGAGTGTATGTTTTCTGAGAAAAATGGTGACAAGCTCAGTGCTTATTTCCCCTTATATTTCAATAACTGATAAACAGTGCTATATATATGTATAGGTACAATAAAATGTGGGCCTAAATATACGAGGAGGGCTTGTTCCTTCACGTCTGCGTGTGATTTCTCTCGGTGTAGACTGTAGTCCACCTGCTGCCCTGTAAACCCCGCGAGACGCAGCGCCCCGTCTAATGAGTCCAGGCATGTTACGTCTTTTTCTTACACTCGCGGCTCGCAGTCCATCTCTAACGCCTGGCGTGGGCTTGTTATGTCTTGTCCTCTTTAATTAGGCGCTGATGACTCAAATCTGTTGCTGGAGCCGGGTTTATTTCTGCGTTCGCTTTGGTTTTGTTGTGTTTTTCTCTTCTTCTTCCTCTTCTCCTGAGGGAGCGTTGGGTCCTCCTGGGAGCGGATGGGACGGTCATTAACGAGCTGGACACCTGCCCTCGCTTACTTTTAATAATTCAGTGTCGGCTTGTGTGAAATCACGCCAGCGACGAGCTCCGCCGCCGCTGCCGTCAAAGGGAATGAGTGAGTGTGTGCGCGCGCGGGACGCAGGAGCGTTTCTTTGGTCATCCTTCAGTTCTGCTGAATGATTGAGCGTCCCGTCGCACTGCACGCACTCCAGTGGAGGACGTGTTTTTAGGATAATAAGACTCGTGCTCCGCTGCGGATCCTCTGGCCTGTGATGTGCTCTTCAATAATGTGCTTTGAGGACGCAAACAAATGTGTGCCATCAGAAATCAGGAGGAGTGTGTGTGTGTGTGTGTGTGTGTGTGTGTGTGTTTTAGGCCTGCTATCTTGTGGGCTGTTGTGTTTGATAATTTGAGGATGGGTATATGGTCGTGTTCGTGTGTCCTCTGAATACAGGTTTCAAAAATATATCAATGGTTGAGTTTTTTCATTCATTCATTTTCTTTTCGGCTTAGTCCCTTTATTAATCTGGGGTCGCCACAGCAGAATGAACCGCCAACTTATCCAGCACATGTTTTACGCAGCGGATGCCCTTCCAGCTGCAACCCAGCACTGGGAATCGATAGTCGACTTATTGTGCGATTTTTTAAAATGAGCTTCATTCATTTTTGCCGAAAAGAAAATGAATGAATGAAGTTGACTATCGTGACGGGCCTACATCCATTATCTGCTCTCACAATAATATTAATCTCAGTCAGCTCAATCCTCAGAGCGAGACGAGTGATGAGCTCACCCGCAGGTGTGTTTACATTACAACACACACACACTCACACACACACACTCACACGGACACTGTAAAGAGTGCAGCACGTGCAGCAGAGACTGTAGCACTACACTGTTGAACACTCAGAGGAGAGAGATACTGATTATTACTGTTTTTTCACTGTTTTATCCTAAAACGTTGAATGTTAATGTACAGTATACTCTGATCTATTTTTTTTTTTAATGATATATACTGTATATGAATAATAAGGGGAGTCATGGTGGGGCAGTGGGTAGCACGATCGCCTCACAGCAAGAAGGTCGCTGGTTCGAGCCTCGGCTGGGTCAGTTGGCATTTCTGTGTGGAGTTTGCATGTTCTCCCCGTGGTTGCGTGGGTTTCCCCCACAGTCCAAAGACATGTGGTACAGGTGAATTGGGTAAGCTAAATTGTCCGTAGTGTATGAGTGTGAATAAATGTGTATGGATGTTTCCCAGTGATGGATTGTGGCGGGAAGGCATTCTCTGCGCAAAAAATATGCCAAATAGGTTGGTGGGTCATTCCGCTGTGGCGACCCCTGAATAATTAAGGGGCTAAGCCAAAATGAAAATGAATGAATACATGAATGAATAATATGATATATTCTTTATTTTATTATTATTATTATTATTATTATCATTTTACTACTAATATTTACTGTTTTTTATGACATATGTATTTTTTTATGTAAATTTATAAATGCTTCGGCAATACATTTGTAACACTTGTCATGCCAATAAAGGAATTATTAAATTAAATTAAATTAAATTAAATTAAATTAAATTAAATTAAATTAAATTAAATTAAATTAAATTAAACCGAACCAAACTGAATTGAAATGAATTGAGCTGAATTGAATTAAATTGAATTAAATTGAATTGAATTGAACTAAACTGCACTGAACTGAACTGAACTGAACTGAACTGAACTGAACTGAATTGAATTAACTGAACTGAACTGAACTGAACTGAATTGAATTGAATTGAATTGAATTGAGAGAGAGACCAGATCAGTCAGGACTCCCAATTAGGCTAAACACAGACGGAGGCTTTCAGTATTCAGTGTCTCACACACACACACACACACGCACGCACGCACGCAAAGACCAAGTAGAACAACCAGTCAGATCACGCACACACACACACATACAAAAGCAGAACAACCAGTCAGATCACACACACACATTCATCACTGATTTAAACAATAGAAGAGATCATCCAAATACCATAATATGCAGATATTTGAGAAACAACTTTAAGAAAGTGTGCTCCGTGTCGGAATGTCTGTCTTAGTTTTGATCTCTGTGACTCCGCCCACTGCATCTTAAGCCAATTATATTTCAGCTTCCCAGGTTGCCAGATTGAAACTGTGCATTTCATTTCAAGCGTAGGATCGCGATGCCGGCTCAGCATCGTGATGTCTATCGGATATCGTTTATCGACCCAACCCTAGTGTGAAAGCCATTGAAATGAATGGGTTTTATAGTGCAGCAAAGGGCTTTCTGCGTCCGGTGTGAAAGCCTCGCTGTGCATTGAAGACAGCAGTAGGGAGAGCGAAACCTAGCCTTTTTTCTATGCATAATTGGTGTAAGTGTGACTATCATTGCCTCTGTTTTTCAGCTGGCCAGTCTGTTGTTAAACAAACTTGCATTAATGAGACTGAACTGAAATAGAATTAAGCTTTCCTATCGCGAACTGACAACCGACTTGCACGCAGCCGCTCCAGTGTATTAACAAACATCACATTCAAACACCTCAGGAGAACGAGAAGCTATTGTACTGAGAAACAAAAGAGCCACGAAACAGCTCCGTGGACTGATTTCACCCGCAGAAGGCTCAAACAATCCCCGTGTCACAGGTAAGAAAGGAGTAATGAGAGCGGTTACTGTGCAGAACGACATAAATCAGCTCTCTCTGAGTCCGGCGGACACACTTCAACCACCTACAAGCCAAACATCCGCTGTGGTTTTGTTCCTCGTACTTTGGCTCGGCGCCAGGAATGTGTCAGCACACAGAGTTCATGTGTTACGAAAACACAAGAAAACATTCCCAGCTCAGTAAAAGTCTTCTTGAAGCTGACTTTAGAATCTCCTTGACCATATGAGATAAACTAAACACTTCATCTGAGTCTAAACACACCTACATACAAACTATACAATAGTACCGAGGGATAATAGTAACAGGGACGCACCAAAATAAAACATTTCTGCAACATAAATAAAATCAAATATTCTGGATTCAAAATCAAAACTAAACTGGAAAGTGCTTTGTTATAACTACTTATTATTTTATTTAATAATATAAATAGTTTAGCAAGTAGTAAATGAAGCTAATCGTTTGCTTAAATTTAAGTGCTGCCCATATTTAATTGAAGACGTTAGTGATAATAAGGCGAAGTATGTATGATGGAGCTGTTTCGTGGCTCTTTTGTTTCTCAGTACAATAGCTTCTCGTTCTCCTGAGGTGTTTGTATGTGATGTTTGTTAATACACTGGAGCGGCTGCGTGCATATCGGTTGTCAGTTTACGATAGGAGGGCTGAATTCTATTTCTGTTCAGTCTTATTAATGCAAGTTTGTTTAACAACAGACTGGTTACTGGAAAAAAGGAGGCAATGATAGTCACATTTACACCAATTACGCATAGAAAAAAATGCTAGGTTTCACTCTCCCCACAGCTGTCTTCGATGCACAGTGAGGCTTTCACACTGGACGCAGAAAGCACTTTGCTGCAATATAAAACCCATTCATTTCAATGGCTTTCACACTAGGGTTGGATTGATAGACGATGCCATCGCCGATGGCCAATAGACGTCACGATGCTGAGCCGGCATCGCGATCCTCCGCCCGAAATGAAATGCACTGTTTTCATCTGGCAACCTGAGCTGCTGAAATGTTTTCACATGACGTCATTGATGACGTGCGAGACTCAGATGGAGAGTAGGAAGTGATTCTTCTACATAGAAATCGCTACCAGAACATCAAATGTGTTAGTTTTATGTTGTTTATAATTAAACAACATTAATTAAAACATAATATATAATTAATCTCTGGTGTATCTAACGGTCAGTCTTAGAGAGAAGTTTCATAACTAGTTTATGATCGTAAATAACGTAATATTACACTGATCCGCTGCGCATCGTGTGGTCCTTTGCCTCCACGTCGTGCATTAAAATCTTTTAACGCACGGCAAGCCGTTGATTATCCCTTACATGTAAAAATCCGATACAAACAACACCACAGTTAAACAATATTCAGCAGAATATAAATAACGCACCTGCCATGTAATCGCTGCAATGAAATCTCTGTCTTATTTTGCACTGGAAACTGGAGTTTCGGCAGAATAAACATCCATAACGTTATCGTCCTTATGCGAAGCAGCGGTGAATGTTTGCTGATGGTAAGTTCATCAACCGAACACAAAAGTAATGCAACCCTTGCGACAAAATTAGACGGCTATTATAGAGCACTTCCTCCCCTTACAAAAATAAATAAATAAATAATAATGTAGATATGCGTCCACGCTTTTGTAAGTTTTCATTTGCTATTTCGCGATATCTGGCAGATATCCGTATGGGAAAAAAACTATAGTTATTTATAATAAACATGTTTTTGAAAGACATAGTAAAGTGTATATTGTCCACGACTCTTTCTTATTGAACGCTACCGAATACTGTAGCATAGTAAACTGATAAACTGTAATAAACACTGTAAATTTAGTGTAACTGATGGTGTATAATTATAGAAACTGAAGCTTATTGACTAATTTGTTTATTACAGCGGTAATGTCTTAACACAGCAACAATATAATTACTATGACAGTTTAATTCAAGTAGTTATGCATAGTTTGCTTCCAAACACTATAATATTTACTATAGTATTTCTTCATGTAACATAGATTATACAGTATTTACTGCCTTAATGACAGGCAAATAGTTTAGTTAAGCAGAAACTCAGCCCTCCTCATGATATAAGGATCATGGCCAACATATGTGGTTATTTTCTATCTATATCTCCTTTGAAATATGATATAAATCTCAAAAATATGGACTTTTCCCTATCTTTCCCATTCAGTTTTTTTACTTCCTGCCCTCCATCTGAATTTTGCGTCTCACCAGAACCACGAGATTGAAAATTACCTATTGTAATGTATCAAATGTTCTTGTTATATGTACTTAATTGTCTTATGTATAGGATAATGTGTGAACTTTAAGTGTCGTGGGACCACAGGAAAACTATCAATGGCTTGGAACATGGCTAATAGTGATACGCATACTGGACAGGTTTTGAACGCGGATCTTGTCAACGAGCCCCATGCTTTGATTGGCTGAGTGATTGGCATACCTGATACTCATTGGGCCAGAAGGTGCTGACGGCGAGCTCCGCCTTCATCCAGTCTTTGCCGGTGCAGGCGGTGATGTTCCAGATGGGGTTCGCCAGCGGCCCTTTATTGACCTTCACCAGCACATTGAGCGTCCCGGGACTGGAGCCGTCCGGACAGTACAGGAGATAGTTGAAGTCGATGCAGTGGGTGTCGTTTTCCTTCATCACGGGCAGCTGCAAACGAGCCTTTTCACCATAATCGTGCTGCGAGGTGTCCACCATCATGTACGAGCCTGAGGGGGAACGGAAAACCAGAGGAAACGCAAGTGAGCTTAGGTGAGTGGGTTTGACAAACCACCTGTAGAAACGTTCTCTCTCTCTCTCTAGAAACATTTCCCCTCCTTACTCTAGCACTTCATTCTCTGAGCACAAACAGCTCCTCTGTATAATCAGCTCTTCTTGTGTGTACTGCCTCTTCTTGTTGAATCACTGTATGCCTCATCAGTTGTAAGTCGACAAAAGCATCTGCTATATGACTAAATGTAAACGTAGAAAAAATATGGTGCTGACCCAGCCATCATTATGACACAATTGAATAGCGCCTGACCATATTTGCATAAGGTCATAAGGCGATCAGATTGGCTGATGCCTCCATTGGAGTTTACATTTTTTATTATTATTATTTTGTTTTTTGTTACTTTATTTTTATCGAGAACTTTTACAACAGAACATTTTACATTCAAAAATATACAATTTTATCATATTGCACATGAAATAATCATCAAATAGAACAATAATAGTGAGTAAATAAATAAAAACACACACACAACATTGGGGGGGTTTACTTTGTTCCAGATTCAATGCATTCAACAGTTGTTAACAATGCAATAATCAATCCATTTCTTCCGATGTTTGAGAAATGTCTTTTTTGAGTCTCAAAATAAATGTCAATTCTTCCATATTGCTTATTTCCTTCACAATTTCAATCCAATCACCAATAGAGGTGGTGTCATGCGTATACCAGTATCTGGTAATACTCTTCTTACTTGCCACATTGAATATATTTACAAGGTAAACATCCTCCTTCGCTACCACCTCTTTATAGTTTCCAAGAAAATTTGTAATGAAGTCTTTTGGAATATGATATCCTAAGATCTTTTCCATTTCCGATGAAACCTTGTTCCAGAAAGGTAATATTTTCGCACAAGTCCAGAAAATTAGCCGTGGAAATTAGCTGTGGAAATTAGCCGTGGCAACTATGTTTACCTTCGGCCCACAAGCCTCAATCAAGTTTGTTTTTTTGGCCCTTCATAACAAAAAGTTTGGGCACCCCTGATTTAGAGGAGTAAAAAACTTGCATACAGACCCTTTAACAATTTCTAATATGTATATATCTTTCTGGCCATCTGATATTAGCCATGGATATATATTGTGATCATGAATTTCAAAAGCTTTACAGTGCTTTGTAAATATTTATGAGTAGCATTTGTTGAGCCTCCCTGTACAGTTTGATAGAGCACTTGGACCTGGAAGCTGTGTTGCGTGACGTCAGACTAAACAAGCGGATAGGATCTGGTTTGGTTCTTTAAGCATGTGATTGCATGTGATTGAGGAAACAATTTCAAAGCCCAAACACCAAGAGGATGGACATCAGGTGGAGGGATGACAGACTTCACCAACATTTGTCCAAAAGGAGCTTACATCTGTTCATCTGCCTCTCCACAGCCAGAAGAGGGATAACCAGCTCTCTCTCTCTCTCTCTCTCTCAAATGAAAAATGAACGTATTGATTTATAGACGACAATTGCTGCTATATATTCTAATACCTTAAACAGAAAAGACAAGTAAATATATAGTAGTACACTTTAAAAATTCTGGCTGGGTTGTCATAACCCAATACTGGCTCAAATACAGAAAAATGCTGGGTTGGGTTTGTCCACATTTGATGCAATATTGGATTACAACAAATAACGATTTTAATAATAATAATAATAATAATAATAATAATATTAATAATTATAATGATAATAATAATAATAATAATAATGATGATGATGATGATGATGATAATAATAATAATAATATTAATGATAATAATAATAATGATATAATAATAATAATAATAATAATAATAATAATAATAATAATAATAATAATAATAATAATAATAATAATAATAATAATGATAATGATAATAATAATGATGATAATAATGATGATAATGATAATATTATTAATAATAATAATAATAATAATAGTAATAATAATAATGATGATAATTATAACAATAATGATAATAATGATGATAATAATGATAATAATAATAACTATGATCATAATAATAATAATAATAATAATAATAATAATTTTATTTAATATATACAGTTGAAATCAGAAGTATTAGCCCTTCTGAATTATTCGCCCTCCTGTATATTTTATCCCGTTTGACGGAGAGAAGATTTCAACACATTTCTAAACATAATAGTTTTAATAACTGATTTCTAATAACTTTTATCCATGATGACAGTACATAAAATATGGCTACACATTCTTCAAGATACTAGTATTCAGCTTAAATTGACATTTAAAGGTTTAACTAGGTTAATTAGTGTAAAACTAGGGTAATTAGGCAAGTCATTGTATCATTGATTTGTTCTGTAGACAAACCAAAACAAATAATGCTTAAAGAGGCTAATAATATTGACCTTAAATGGTTTGAATATGAAAAACTGCTTTTATTCTAGCCGAAATAAAAAAATGAAGACTTTCTGCAGAAGAAAAAAATATCATAGGAAATACTGTGAAAATTCCCTCGCTCTGTTAAACACCATTTGGGAAATATTTATAAAAACAATAATAATTTTGACTTTAACTGTGTGTCTCTCTTTCTCTCTCCTCTGTGATCCTCATCTCCTGTCAGCTGTGAGAGATAAAGCCTGCATGAAATTCATCCTATTTACTGGCTAAATAAGGTCTGCTGGCCATACCGTGTGCAGTTCATCAGGTGCATCTTTTTCCAGCCTCAGAATCTATCGAGAGTAATAACTTTCTCTGTCTCTGAAATGACTTTCTTTCTGACGTAACCATTGCTCATGTGGGAGGGCAAAAAAAAATCATCTTTTATTTACGATATAGAGTCTTGACTCTTAGCTGCGTTTAACACAAACACACACCTGCGGCCACACACTGGACCCTCGGCAAACTAAATTAGTCGGATATTCGTTCTCGACCTACAGTTGAACAATAAAGTAGGTAAATCGTGTTATTAATATGCCATATTTTATATACGGCACTGTTCAAATGTTTGGGCTTAGTGAATCATTCATTTATTTTATGATAAAGAAATTAGGTTTAAGACTTTATTTTGGATAATTGTTCAAATCTTTCTATTTCAAGAGTTCACACTTAGCTGATGATTGATTATAAAGCGTATTTGGCATGCTGTCCCGGGAGAGAGCCCTGAGCTCAGAATATCCTTGAGCCCGGGGCTCCCTCCCGTTTGAAGGGCAAGAGGAGAGTTTGAGCTCAGGTAGGTCTCGAGAACTCCCCCCGCTTTTGAACGTGCTGAGATATATCTGACTAGAGTTGCCTTAAGATGCTATTTAAAGTAGTCGATTTACTTATGTATGTTTTTTGGACAGTGGAAGGAAACCGGAGAACCTGGGGAAAACCTACGCAAACACAGGGAGAACACGCAAACTCCGCACAGAAACGCCGACTTGCTCGGGGAGAGGCCGAACCAGTGGCGTTCTTGCTGTAAGGCAACAGTGCGAACCACTGGGCCGCCGTGCCGCCCTATCATAGAAGGGGAGGAGTTGGGGTGGAGGGGGGATTCTTCAAGACGAAGATGACTGGAGTAGAAAGCTCTGGTAATTTATAGTGTGTCAGAATTCGTCTGATTGGTGCAATATGCGGAGCTGATGTGGTACCAGCTGTGTTGAATCATAAGCACGTGATCCTCTCGAAATTAGTTTATAAATAAACCCCACTTTGAATACATGATACTCTTTGGATCGTTACAGGATTGAGTTCCGTGATTATTATTGTTTTAATGCTTTTTTAAAAAAGAAAAGCATCTTTTCAAAGATCTCTTTCAAAAATTATTGATTGATTTTTTTTTATTTATACATTCACCAGGCCACTTTATTAGGTACACCTGTCCAACTGCTTGTTAACGCAAATTTCTTATTAGCCAATGACATGGCAGCAACTCAATGCATTTAGGTATGTGGACATGGTTAAGACTGTTTTCTGCAGTTCAAACCGAGCATCAGAATGGGGAAGAAAGGGGATTTAAGTGACTTTGAACGTGGCATGGTTGTTGGTGCCAGACAGGCGGGTCTGATTATTTCAGAAACCATCTCTAGGGTTTACAGAGAATGGTCTGAACAAGAGAAAATATCCAGTGAGCGGTTGTTCTGTGGGTCTTGTTGATGCCAGAGGTCAGAGGAGAATGGCCAGACTGGTTCCAGCTGATAGAAAGGCAACAGTAACTCAAATAAGCACTCGTTACATCCGAGGTCTGCAGAAGAGCATCTCTGAACGCACAACACGGCCAACCTTGAGGCAGATGTGCTACAGTAGCAGAAGACCACACCGGGTGCCGCTTCTGTCAGCTAAGAACAGGAAACTGAGGCTAAAATTCACACAGGCTCACCAACACTGGACAGTAGAAGATTGGAGAAACGTCGCCTGGTCTGATGAGTCTCCATTTCTGCTGCCACATTCGGATGGTCGGGTCAGAATTTGGCCTCAACAACATGAAAGCATGGATCTATCCTGCCTTCTATCAACGGTTCAGGCTGCTGTTGTTGGTGTAATGGTGTGGGGGATATTTTCTTGGCACACTTTGGGCCCATTAGTGTCAATTGAGCATCATGTCAACGCCACAGCCTACCTGAGTATTGTTGCTGACCATGTCCATCCCTTCATGACCACAGTGTACACATCTTCTGATGGCTACTTCCAGCATGATAACCTGCCGTGTCATAATCATAACTGGTTTCTTGAACATTGCGAAATACTTGAACATGATATGGTAGACTCATCTATTATTTTTATCAAGTTAATTTTTAGTTAAATGCTGGCATGTGTTATACTCTCACTGACTGTTTTACTGTGGTAAACACAACAGCACCTCTATAAGCAGCCTCCACCGAAGGAAACGTGCTCAGCGAGTTGTGAATGATGTTTGACAATGAATTCTCCAGATGAGGCAGAATGATGTGATTTCCCGTTTCCAATCTGCTGAGAGTGTTTTCTAACGTGTAAAACAGTGGGCCTGCAGGAGCGGACAGACAGTTTATCGTGCAGACAGATGCTGAAGCTGCAGATGGAGCTTTATTTACAGATGAGACGCGTCCAGCAGATCTGCGGAGAGTTTTCCTCCTATGCAGGGAGGAAAACTCCTTTTTCTTCTCTACAGGTCATCGTGGAGAAACAAAAGTTCTCGCCTTTATCTAGATCGCACCTTTAGGAACTCGCACCTCTGAGAGAATTGGCCACAGCCTGCTGCCAACCCTTTAATATATAGGAGATAAATGATCGTCTATATTCTGATAAATATTTCAATTAAAATTGATGAATGACACTCTTTAACATTCTCCCTGTTATTCTAGAACATGACTTTAGTATTACTGGACCTGCACTGGCCCATCTGAATGTTATCAGCTTGTGTTAGTTAATGTAGAGGCATCATACCGATCAAAAGTACACTGTGGGGTACCACAAGGCTCCGTTCTCAAGACATCGGCAATTTATAAAAGCAGCAAACTGTTTGGAAGCATTAAACAAGTCCAAGAAGTTGTCCAAAATCTTTACATGCATTGACCCGGAGACAATGATGACAGATGTTTACTGTATGATGACTGAAATGGCCTTAAACAGCCAACAGGCACAAGAAGTCAACATGATGTTAGATTAACATCGTACTCTAAGATCGTGGGCATGTTGCATTTTGTTTGTAAATGAAAAATCAGGTTTACATCAGAAACAATGTAAACATGTTACAATGTCCAACTTGAAATTAACCAAATATCAACGATGTTACAGCTTGATGTTGTTTGGACGTAGAAATATGTTTTCTGAGAAAAAGTGTGATGTGTTCAATACTTATTTCCCCCACTGTCTGTTTGTATGTATGTGTGTTTGTGCATGTGTGTGTATGTATGTGTGTCAGAGTACAGGGAGCGCAGAATTATTAGGCAAGTTGTGTTTTGAGGATTGTGTTTGAGGATTAATTTTATTATCGAACAACACTCATGTTCTCAATGAACCCAAAAAACTCATTAATATCAAAGCTGAATATATTTTGGAAGTAGTTTTTAGCTTGTTTTTAGTTTGAGCTGTTTTAGGAGGATATCTGTGTGTGCAGGTGACTATTACTGTGCAGAATTATTAGGCAACTTAACAAAAAACAAATATATACCCATTTCAATGATTTATTTTCACCAGTGAAACCAATATAACATCTCAACATTCACAAATATACATTTCTGACATTCAAAAACAAAACAAAAACAAATCAGTGACCAATATAGCCACCTTTCTTTGCAAGCACACTCAAAAGCCTGCCATCCATGGATTCTGTCAGTGTTTTGATCTGTTCACTATCAACATTGCGTGCAGCAGCAACCACAGCCTCCCAGACACTGTTCAGAGAGGTGTACTGTTTTCCCTCAGATCAGATCAGGTGAACAAGGAGGCAGTGTCACTAGTTTTTCTTCTTTTAGACCCTTTCTTGCCAGCCACGCTGTGGAGTACTTGGACGCTATGATGGAGCATTGGCCTGCATGAAGATCATGTTTTTCTTGAAGGATGCAGACTTCTTCCTGTACCACTGCTTGAAGAAGGTGTCTTCCAGAAACTGGCAGTAGGACTGGGAGTTGAGCTCGACTCCATCCTCAACCCGAAAAGGCCCCACAAGCTCATCTTTGATGATACCAGCCCAAACCAGTACTCCACCTCCACCTTGCTGGCGTCTGAGTCGGACTGGAGCTCTCTGCCCTTTACCGATCCAGCCACGGGCCCATCCATCTGGCCCATCAAGACTCACTCTCATTTCATCAGTCCATAAAACCTTAGAAAAATCAGTCTGGAGATATTTCTAGGCCCAGTCTTGACGTTTCAGCTTGTGTGTGTTGTTCAGTGGTGGTGGTTTTTCAGCCTTTCTTACCTTGGCCGTGTCTCTGAGTATTGCACACCTTGTGCTTTTGGGCACTCCAGTGATGTTGCAGCTCTGAAATATGGCAAAACTGGTGGCATCTTGGCAGCTGCACGCTTAACTTTTCTCAGTTCATGGGCAGTTATTTTGTGGTTTTTCCACACGCTTCTTGCGACCCTGTTGACTATTTTGAATGAAACGCTTGATTGTTGGATGATCACGCTTCAGAAGCTTGGCAGTTTTAAGAGTGCTGCATCCCTCTGCAAGATATCTCACTATTTTTGACTTTTCGGAGCCTGTCAAGTCCTTCTTTTGACCCATTTTGCCAAAGGAAAGGAAGTTGCCTAATAATTCAGCACACCTGATATAGGGTGTTGATGTCATTACACCACAGCCCTTCTCATTACAGAGATGCACATCACCTAATATGCTTCATTGGTAGTAGGCTTTCCAGCCTATACAGCTTGGAGTAAGACAACATGCATAAAGAGGATGATGCGGTCAAAATACTCATTTGCCTAATAATTCTGCACTCCCTGTATACGCGCAAGCTCATGTACCTGTACGTGTGCCCGTCTGTGTATGCATGTGCGTAAACGCCCGTCGGGTAAACACACGTTTCTCGGCGCGTCTCCGCCAGCTCTAAAGGTCAAAGGTTGGTCATGTGAACGGAGCGCCGCATCATCCAGATGGCAGCGCCGCTCAGCCAAGAGTTGCTGGCAGAAAATGAAGCGGCTTCATGAGTGATCTTTGATTTATGTAAGCGCTTTCTTACCAACATGTGCTGGGGAGTTTGGAGGAGGTTTGTGTGAAGTGCTCGTTAATCACTCCAGCGGAGAGAAAAATCAAGCAGAAAACGGGCAGGAGAGGCAGCAGAAGACTGGACGTGTTAGACGAGTGCGTCTGGACGACTATCAGAGTGAACATGAAGACGGCGTCCATGCGGAGCTGGTATTTGAGGCGGTTTCAGCGAGTTCAGAGCTGTGGTTTGTATGCAGACCAGAGCTGGACAGAGACTCAACCACTACACCACTAATTGCAGGAGTTCAACTGAGCTTAACAGACCTCAGACAAATCTGACCACAGCGCTCACGATGACTACACTGAGCTGACTCGCTGTCTACATAGGGAGCATCCAAATGAAAGAAGACACGTGTCTGTATGCAATAATTCAATATATCGGTATAATTAATACACTGCAAACATGCTTTTCTTACTATTTATCTAACAATACTTGAATCAAGATGCGTTTTCTAGACAAGAAATATTGTTTTGGCAAAATTATGAGTCAAAACTATGCGAGTTTGTCCTTAAAGGGCACCTATCATGTAAAAATCTCTTTTATAAGGAGTTTAATTAGAGTTGTGTGTCAGCGGTGTGTGAATATAACCAGCTTCTGATAGTAAACATGAATTAATTTTATGTTTTATAATCAGACTTGATAGAAACAGTCTGCAGAAACACTTTGATTGACATTCTCCCTTTGTACATGTCATCAGAGGGGGAAAGACCCGCCCACTAGTGACCATCTCTCCCTCATTAGCATGGGACGGCAGTTTTGTTTTCGAATCTGCCACTATAGAGTGGAGAAACTATGACATCAATTTGTATGCAAAAACCCGGAAGCGAGTTAGCATTTTAGCAGTTCCGGTTACCTCGTCCAAAAGTCAATGGGTTTTTTGAATGGGATTTCAGTTAAATCGCTTAAATAAGGTTCGTGGCGAACACAAACTCGATATACTTTCACGTTTTATTCTACGACATAAAACACATCAGTTACATCACACTCTCGATTTTTTAATTCGGTTATGCTTATTTTATAAGACGGTTGCTATCAAGTTGCTAAACGGGACTACAGGCGGTGTCGGAGACATTATATGTCATCGAGCTGCACTGGTCTGGAACGCAGCCCGCTTGCGGTGGACATTAGGATTTGACTGTTATTTAAGTATTTTCATGAATAGTATTTTATAGTTTGTAGTATTTATCTAATTGGGAATTCATATTGTGTGTAGAGGATGCCTTCACTAGTAAAGACTGCCAGAACAGATTAATGTGTTGATTATTTATTTTAATTAAACGATATTATGAAGATAACTTACTGCAGCATGTCTCTTTTCTGCTCTCAAGTAATGCAAACGTGTGAATAAATGTGTAAAAAATACACACACGTGATCAAAGTATTTTTCGTCGTTTTTTCTTCATCTGAACGCGTTTAACTCTGTCATACACTCCTCCTCCAAATGTATAGCATATGTGATTGTATGAGCTGCTTTTCGCTGTACTTCGTGACAAAAAAAAAAGAATATTAAATGTTGTTCTGTGTCCATGATGGAGCAGGTATTTGATAGACTTGTCCCTCACGCCTCACTTCTGTCGTGTATTAATAAAGTAAGCGGGCTGTATGCACGCGAGCAATACATTTATATAAATGTCTTATCATGATACTATATAGGCACATTTATACATACAGTTTTAAACCTTTTACAACAACTGTAAAGCAAAACAACATGTATTTCCCATGTAAAAACTGTCAAAAAGGCACATATGTCTTTGTGTTTTTGCGTATTTATTTGTTTATAATTTATAGCGTGGATTATAATATAATAAACCGATAGATTAAACCTTTGTGACTGACCATATTTCTAAAAAATAAGCCTGAAGAGTTGTCTGTAGTAGGGTGGTGCTGACGTCACAGGCGAGCACCCCGAAGGCTGTAGTCTGTTTATAGCCTAATGTTAGCTTTTCAGTTCTTGCGTTTGCATTTACGACCCAAAAGTGCTAAAAGTTGTATTTTCGTGTGAGGATTATCCGGCTGGACAAAACGTGTAAGTGTCATGAACAGTGTTTTACCATAGAACTTATTATTAGCAAACTTTGAAAAGCCTATGGGAAAATCCTATGGGGATTTTATCGAGGGAACCAGTTTTATGCTAGCAGCCGATTGGCCTACAAGGTGACGTCATAGTTCCTCCACTCTATGCTCACATACAGGCATTTGTAGCTCCGCCCTCTTCTGAAAAGAGCACATTCTCATTTGAATTTAAAGCGATAGTCACCAAAATGCCACAATTAGGATCAAAGCCTAAAAAGAGTCAGTTTAGAGAGTTATAAAACATTATCTGTGTGGTATTTTGAGCTGAATCTTCACACACACACTCTCTGGGGACATCAGAGACACATTTACATCTTATAAAAAGGGGCATAATAGGCCCAGTTTAAAACAAAAAGCAAATATAAAGCAAACAAATCTGGCTTTCACTTTGAAATAAGTTTATTTAGCTCAGCCCACTGCCGATTATTTTGCGATTAGAAAATGTTGCAGACCTGACGTGGTAATTTATGAAGAGAATGCTCATCAGCCAATCAGAATCAAACATTCGACAGTCTCATGCTATAGAGCTTTATAAATTTTACATGAACCACAACACGACCTCTCCCATGCCAACCTAGCAACAAAAAAAGTTAATAATAAAAAAAATGGAATAATGAAAAGGTATAAATTAATAATAATAATAATAATAAATACTTTGTATAACCCTAACACACACGTAAACATGCACACACCGGCCACTTTATTAAGTACACCATCCAACTGCTCGTTATGCAAATTTCTATTCAGCCAATCACATGGCAGCCACTCAATGCATTTAGTCATGTAGACATGATTAAGGCGATCTGCTGAAGTTCAAACCAAAGAACAGAATGAGGAAGAAAGGTGATTTAAGTGACTTTGAACGTGGCATGGTTGTTGGTGCCACACGGGCTGGTCTGAGTATTTCAGAAACTGCTGATCTACTGGCATTTTCACGCACAACCATCTCTAGGGTTTACTGAGAATGGTCTGAACAATTGGAAATGTTCTGTGGGCGCAAATGCCTTGTTGATGCCATAGGAGAATGGCCAGACTGGTTCCAGTTGATAGAAAGGCAACAGTAACTCAAATAAGCACTCGTTACAACCGAGGTCTGCAGAAGAGCATCTCTGAACGCACAACATGGCCAACCTTGAGGCGGATGGGCTACAGCAGCAGAAGACCACACCGGGTGCTGCTCCTGTCAGCCAAGAACAGGAAACTGAGGCTACAATTCACACAGGCTCACCAACACTGGACAGTAGAAGATTGGAGAAACGTCGCCTGGTCTGATGAGTCTCCATTTCTGCTGCCACATTCGGATGCATGGGTCAGAATTTGGCATCAACAACATGAAAGCATGGATCATCCTGCCTTGTATCAATGGTTCAGGCTGGTGGTGTAATGGTGTGGGGGATATTTTCTTGGCACACTTTGTGCCCATTAGTACCAACTGAGCATCGTGTCAAACACCACAGCCTACCTGAGTATTGCTGCTGACCATGTCCATCCCTTTATTACCACAGTCTCCCCATCTTCTGATGGCTACGTCCAGCAGGATAACGCTCCATGTCATAAAGCGTGAATCATCTCAGACTGGTTTCTTGAACATGACAATGCGTTCACTGTACTCAAATGGCCCCCACAGTCACCAGATCTCAACCCAATAGAGCATCTTTGGGATGTGGTGGAACGGGAGATTCGCATCATGGATGTGCAGCCGACAAATCTGCAGCAACTGTGTGATGCTATCATGTCAATATGGTGCAAAATCTCTGATGAATTTTCAAGTACCTTGTTGAATCTTTGCCACGAAGGATTAAGGCAGTTCGGAACGCAATAGGAGGTCCAACCCGGTACTAGTAAGGTGTACCTAATAAAGTGGCCGACTTAATGTCATATTTATCAAAGAATAATTAGCGAGTTGTAAAACCACACCTATCGTAAAGGTCGCCGCAGAGTCACCAACGCAAGAGAGTGTCTGATTGGATGAGAATTTGCATACGCCCACGAGTGCGAGATGACGTCATGGATTTCGCTGCAACACTGTAAAGAAAGCTTCTGTAGTGCGCGTACAGTATGTGCTAAAAGTACACTAGCGCACAGATGAGCGCCAAGCTAATGGAGGTGGACTAAAAGCCACCAAACTCCAATTTCATGGGGTTTTTGAAGAATGCTTCAGCTTGTGAGCTTTAAAAGACAGCAATTTACAGAGCTGCTTCACACATGGCGGAAAATAGGCCAGCGGCTTAAAGAAAGCTCCAAACAGCAAAACACAGCATTTACTATAACAAAAAAGAAAAACAAATTATTTCTCTGAAGAAAAAAATAATAATTCAGCAGAGCTCGCACAAACACACACACACACACACACACACACACACACACACACGCAGGCACATAACAACAGAAGACCCTCATTTCAGTTTGATCTGTTGCTCATTTCACATATTCTTAAAGGTGCAGCAACAACAACAACAAAAGGACCTGTTAATGGCCACTGTTACTTTACAATACACTGTGAGCATGAAGGATCAAAAAACAAACCGAATACATGTGTGTGTTTAAATAGAGGGATAAAAAAGTGACTTAACAAAACATTGATTATTTTCTGCTTTTATTTTTCAGAAAATAAATAAATAAATGCATACATGAATAAATAAGGGGCGCCACGGTGGCGCGTGAGTAGCACGTTCGCCTCACAGCAAGAAGGTCGCTGGTTCGATCCCCGGTTGGGGCAGGTCCCGGTTGGGCCAGTTGGCATTTCTGTGTGGAGTTTGCATGTTCTCCCCGTGGTTGCGTGGGTTTCCTCCGGGTGCTCCGGTTTCCCCCACAGTCCAAAGACATGCGGTACAGGTGAATTGGGTAAGCTAAATTGTCCATAGTGTATGTGTGCGAATGAGAATGTATGGATGTGTTTCCCAGAGATGGGTTGTGGCTGGAAGGGCATCCGCTGCGTAAAACAAATGCCGGATAAGTTGGCGGTTCATTCCGCTGTGGCGACCCCGGATTAATAAAGGGACTAAGCCGAAAAGAAAATGAATGAATGAATGAATGAATAAATAAACGTTTAAAAGTACAAAATATGAAGCAAAATGGAATAAAAAATAATGAATGATATAACGAAAAAAAAATCTAGAATTAACCAATGAAAATACAGTAAATCTGTTTATTCAGTCATGTTTCTTTTTATTCTGTTACATCTGTCTGTGTGTCTGTCTATCACATCGGTCTGTCTGTCTGTTACATCTATCTGTCTGTCTGTCTGCTTGTCTGTCTGTCTATCTGTCTGTCTGTCTGTTACATCTATCAGTCTGTCTGTCTGCTTGTCTGTCTGTCTGCTTGTCTGTCTGTCTATCTGGCTGGCTGTAACATCTGTCTGTCTGTTACATCTGCCTGTCTGTTACATTTGTCTGTCTGTTACATTTGTATGTCTGTTAACGTCTGTAACATCTGTCTGTCTGTTACATCTGTATGTCTGTTAACTTCTGTTACATCTGTCTGTCTGTTACATTTGTATGTCTGTTAACGTCTGTTACATCTGTCTGTCTGTTACAT
>CAIGQQ010003609.1:3088308-3109170 GCA_903798035.1 Danio albolineatus | reverse complement strand
CACTCGCCAAGTGTCAAATCTGACTGGAAGTTGGCAGTGGTGAGTGTATAAAGCAGCCATGCTAATTTCTTTAGGTCAGAATTATTAAGTATGTTGTTTCATTTTTATATAAACACGCTGATTGGCAATGCAACATTATTTCACCCCTATTTTGTAACTTAATGTGGTTTAATGAACAAATACGGTGATATAAAATGAAATTATAAAGTTAACAATGTGAATTCATGCATATTTACAATGCAATGCACTAAATTTGAAACACAGCATCATGTCTTTATACAGAAACCATTATAATGAAATGTTTTACTGTGTCTAAATGGATGAGGAAAGAGATGTAAACATGCCAAATCTGGTATTCAGTTTATATATAATATGCACAGGCAAGCAGTTAAACCAAGAATAAGTTAAATAGCATGTTTAAAGCATTCTGTATATGCAATTTCTATGGGAGGAAGTGATTTTCTTGATGTTTTTTATGTCAGATGTTTAAGAGTGTCTTTAAAGTCTTACTTTTATGTAGATTTGTGTATGTGTGTGAAATTATGTGTGCATCTTTTAACCAAGCAGCCCATATAAACATATCTGTCACACTACATGACACATTACTTTACACTGATCTTGGATATAATATGGCTTAATTAGGTCCACAAATGGAATACAGTTTAATAATATTTTAAACTATGAACAATCACCGGCCATTTTATTAGGTACACTTGTCCAATTGCTCGTTAACACAAATTTCTAATCAGCCAATCACATGGCAGCAACTCGATGCTCGATCAAAACGATCTGCTGCAGTTCAAATCGGAATGGGGAAGAAAGGTGATTTAAATGATTTTGAACGTGGCATGGTTGTTGGTGCCAGACGGGCTGGTCTGAGTATTTCAGAAACTGCTGATCTACTGGGATTTTCACGCACAACCTTCTCTAGGGTTTACAGAGAATGGTCCAAAAAAGAGAAAATATCCAGTGAGCGGTATTTTTCTGTGCGTGTTTGTGTTCGTTCATGTGTGTGCGTCTGTGTGTGTGTTTGTTTGTGTATGAGAGAGTGCATGTATGTGTATGTATGTTGTGTGTGTGTGTGTGTGTGTGTGTGTGTGTGTGTGCGCATGGCAGTGAGTAAGAGCACATAGCATCAGGTAAGAGTCATTCAATACCTCCGCACACATTCCACACTCCTCTCTTTTGTCACGTAGTAATTAAGCGTGCTGATCCCAGACCAGCCAAACCACCCCACACCAGCAGCAGCAGCAGCAGCAGCAGCATAACACACACACACTCGGGGCGGGACGGGACGATCTGCAGCACGCTTCATTCTCCACAGCTCATCGCGCACACTAATATAGAGCTGGGAGAGGATTCGACAATCTCTCGTTCTCCCCCGGGTCTTCATGGTCCCCCCGCGGGCCCGTCTCTCCACATTACAGTCTCCTGACGCTCCATCCAGGCGTCTTTCCCCCTAATAACGTCTCCTGACCTTCGATGGCAGAAATTAGTGACTGATGAGCGATGCAGATCAGGGCCATTAACATTCAGCACGGATTAAAATAATGCGGAGTGTGTTATGTGTACGCCACGGGCTCCGCTCCATCGCCACAGTCAGCAAGTGTGTGTCCGTCGGATCCGGTTCGGCCCCTATCTAGGATGCACACGGTAACGGTAAACTATTCTAGTAACATAAACAGCGTGCACTATGCATGAATGAAGCACATCGTCCATTTATATTGAAAAATAAGTATTATTGCCCTCTCCGTGGACATACGTGTGTATTCTACAAATCTTAAATGGTGTGTTTTGCTGGTAATTATGTGTATTTTTATGTCATAACATAAATATTATTTGTTTGAAAGCACAGATAAATAAAGATTTATGACTACCGCTGCTCTGCGCCATCAGATTTGGATGTTAGCAGTTGATGACGTGTGCTCTGAATGCTCTAATCACACCGGTGTGATTGTGTGCTTCAGGGACCAGCCCAGACTGATCACACCGGTGTGATCGTACGCTTTAGGCACCAACCAAGGCAGATCATACTTTTGTGATTGTCCACTTTAGGGACAGGAAAGACACCACTTCAGACACCAGCCAAGGTTGATCATACCTTTGTTTTTGTACACTTCAGGATAGGAATGGGCTGGTATAAGATTCTGATGGTATAATAACCTTGGATAAATATCACGGTTTTACGGTATGACGGTACTGTGGTTACTGCTCTAAAATATATTCTTTTTAAATGTCTGGCTAAAAAACAAAACCTTTTCCCCCTTTGAACACAATATATTTTATTTTGAGAAACATTTATAATATTTTGGGGCAGTAAATACGTCAGGCTAAATAATTCAAGTCAATCATTGACTTCTGCAGTCTTCATTTGTTTCAAAAACACAAATTTCTTTACAATCTACACCTAAAAAACAAACAAAAAAATCTTACACATATCTTAGGAACGGTATAGCAGAAAAGTTGGGCGGTATGAAAACCCTGACTATTCCATATAGTCCATATAGCGGTATACCTTAAAAACGATTATCGTCCCATGCCTACTTCAGGGACCAACCAAGACTGATCCCACTGGTGTGATTGTACGCTTCAGGGACCAACCAAGACTGATCCCACTGGTGTGATCGTACGCTTCAGGCACCAGCCAAGGCTGATCATACCTTTGTTATTGTACACTTCAGGGACCAGCCAAGATTGATCACACCGGTGTGATCGTACGCTTCAGGTACCAGCCAGGGCTAATCACACCGATGCGATCGTACGCGTGAAAGGGTTAATAGTTTAAAGTTATATATCGTCTAGGTTGGTGTTGTCTATTACGCCAGTGGTCCTCAACCGGTACCGACCGTGGATCAATTGGTACCGGGCCACACAAAAAATCATTAATTATTTCCATTTTATTTAATATCTGAGTCTGAACAATCTTTTATTTTGAAAAGTCTTTTATGACTGTATTCTCCCAGTTACATCTCGGTCCCTTGAGTGCCCAGATTTAACCCACAAGCAACAAAATGAGTAAGAAACAGCTAAGAAACTTTCCAAAGACGTCTAAGGGGAAAAGGCCCAGTGAAGGACCCAAGAACTGCCGAGGGATGGATCCGCAACCCATTTGTCAACAAATCAGGTGAATCCAGCATGGCTGTGCAGGAAGATCAACTGCTGGAGATCCCAAATGTTGGCGGCCTTTTAGGGCAGTTTGGATATTGCGTCTTTTCTAGAGTTTGCGCAAGTTCATTGTTTCCAGTGGAGGTGCGCGGCTTGCGCGGCTTCCAGACCAGACGAATGAATCCCGCATGCAAGTTACGTGGCCAGAATTGACCGATCATCTTCAGCTTGTATGGAATAATGGAATTTCGGTAGATTAATTATCTCAAAGACAGAACACCCAAACACTGCAGTCCACCCCCCACCCCCCGTTCAACAGTAAAAATGTCAAACGTTGACCGGTCTGCGGTCATAAAAAAGATGCATTTTGTGTTTTTTTACAGACTTTTCTCTATATATTATTCTTATACATTATATTATTTAAAAACTACTTAAATGTGTCACTTTGTTAAAGTGTAGAGTTGAATTTTCAACATCAAAAGTCGACAGAGCAGAGATCAACATCCCATAATGCAATTCACAACTGAAAACAAATGCAAAACACTTCTGAATCACAAAATAAAGCATGTGAACATGATGGCCAATCAGCAGTGTTTAAGGACACGCTCAACATTGCTCAAAAGTTGGAAATGGACATTTTTTTTTAA
Organism: Danio albolineatus; assembly: GCA_903798035.1. NCBI lineage: Eukaryota > Metazoa > Chordata > Actinopteri > Cypriniformes > Danionidae > Danio > Danio albolineatus. The sequence goes on along the minus strand of CAIGQQ010003609.1, from coordinate 3,105,418 downwards.
AGTTCCGAACTGATTGGTACAGAACTCGATACTTTAAACAACCCTAATGTGTACACGTGCACTATTGATTTTCATCTCCTTATTCCCTGAATGAGTGTGAGTTTTACACTCCTTGACTACAATTGACACAGACTCAACCAAAGAGCCAGTAGAAGACTGGAGAAAGGTTAACCTGTCTAGTCTTGATTTCTTAAACTTAAATAGAATGAAAGCATGGATCCATCATCAGTCCAGATGGATATTTTCTTGCTAATTATTGTGGCCCATAGTACCAACTGAGCATTGATTAAACACCAAGATATCAACAATGAGCAAAAAAAAAAAAAAAAAAAAACACAAAACTTTCAAGAGAAAGCGTGTCAACACAACTGAAGCCAGTCAAAGGCTCAACGGTGATGCCGTAGGTCTTGCAGTGGTCAAACCAGCAATCTAGCGGTCACCGCAAGACTTGTGTTGTTGGTCTTAAGACTCCTCGAAACCACATAAACATGACTTTGGTGTGGATCTGGTCTCTATTTAGGGTTCCAGACAAAACCACAGTCTATTTATAACACGCTAAAGGTAATAATCACTTCAACCACTGTCATCACAGCGTCTTCCCTTTTCAAGAATTGCATGTTTCCGAATGACTGTGTGTTTAACGTCAGCCCTGCAGTGTTCAGCATTTCCATACCGCTTGACCTCAACACACCTGCCTGGAAGCTTGGAGTTCACCAAGTAAAGCCATGCTCACACTATGAGATTTCAGCCATGAGTTAGGAAATCAGACAAAATCTGCAAAATTATAAAAGATTCCTGAAATGCTAGGCTAAAATCTGTGATCTTTGTTTGTTGGTTTCACCTGGTCACCCACATCTGCTTCAAGAGTTCACACTTAGCGTATTTGGCATGCTGTCTTGGGAGTGAGCCCTGAGCTCAGAATATCCTTGAGCCCGGGGCTCCCTCTCGTTTAAAGGGCGAGAGGAGAGTTTGAGCTCAGGTAAGTCTCGAGAACTCCCCCGCTTGTGAACGTGCTGAGATATATCTGACTAGACTATTTTAAAGTAGTCAATTTACTTGTGTTGTATGTTTTTGGGTGGAAACCGGGGAACCCGGGGAAAACCCACACGAACACGGGGAGAACATGCAAACTCCACACAGAAATGTCGACTGGCTCGGGGAGAGGCCGAACCAGCAACGTTCTTGCTGTGAGGCAACAGTGCGAACCACTGGGCCGCCGTGCCGCCCTATCAGAGAAGGGGAGGAGTTGGGGTGAAAGGGGGGATTCTTCAAGACGAAGATGACTGGAGTAGAAAGCTCTGGTAATTTTTAGTGTGTCAGGATTCGCCTGATTGGTGCGATACACAGAGCTGATTTGGTACCAGCTGTGTTCAATCATAAGCACATGATCCTCTCGAAATTAGTTTATAAATAAACCCCGCCTAATGGTCTTTGTGATCAGATTTGTCCTCCGATAAATGATTTCCTACAATTTCCTGCAGTGTGATTTAGCTGGTGAGCGGCAAACCAGGAGCCAATAGGAGCACAGAATCTGATGATGCAATCCGCACAACAACTTCAAACCATTATTAGTGTTCATTGTTAATCACCACAGCTAGGGCTTGCTGATTTAAGCATTTTGTCAGTAAATTTAAATGTTAAATGTGTTTTTTGGGCATTAAACACATGACATGCACACCGTAAACCTCGCTACATGATGTTGCATTTGTAGAGGAAACGATACAGCCACAAACGTCCATTCTAATATGTCCGTGCTAATACTTGACTGCTTGCCTTTAGTAAATCCTGACAGTAGGTTGTTAACGCCAAGAGGGTTTGCGCTGGCACAAGCTGTTGGTAAATCTGTCCAGCAGATCACCGTTTCTGGATCCAAATTATACCCAGGACATCAAGTGGAGAGACACTACTGCGCTCTACAAGCATCGATGAAGATGCAAAACGCAAGGCAGCATTCTTCAAAATATGCTCTTTTGTGCTCAGCAGACACATGAACGCAAATAGAGTTTAGGGGGTTGTGAATAAATGATGACAGTTTACTACGCATTCAACAACTGAAAGATGGAGCAGGGGCTTTGTCTGCCCTTTAAAAAGAAAATAGATAAGGATCATTATTATTTATTCATTCTTTCTAACTATGTATGTTTTTATGGTTGCATTTTATTATTCGCACAGATAAAATGTCTTTCCTACCACAATATAAACAATTATAAACCTAATAGTGGCATAACAATAGAGCTTTTATTCTATCCGTAAGATAATTATTGTCATATGGCACAACCCTAAGTAGTATGCAACATATATTTCAAAATATTGCAAAATTACTATTTACAAAAAAAAATTAATCATTAGAATTACAAATATGTACATACATGGTCAGTTTTCTCAGGTTTTCCCTAAAACAAGCAATCTGCCAATGGGATTATTATACGACTTATTATTATTTATTTTACTCATTGGCAGTTTTACGGAAAAACTCACTTATTTTGACTGAAGCCCTGCTCACACTGTGAGCTTTTAGCCACGATTTTGTCATCTGAGACAAATTTGGGAAATCCTAAAAGATTCCTGAAATCCTAGGCTAAAATCTGTGATGTTTGATCGTTGGTTTGACATGTTCACAGACAGCCGTTTAATGCCTGTTGCGATTAATTTTCCCTCTGATGAAGTTCTGGCTGTGCCAGAAGATTTCAGACACTTTCCTGCAGTGTGCGAACAGCTGTGATGAGTGTCAATCCAAGTACCAATAGGAATGCAGAATCTGATGACGCAATCCATGCGACAATTCAAATGACCGCGGGGAAATGTCAAAACCGTTTTTTTCTTCCTGGTTTTATTATTGAGGCGTGCTGTGTGCAAAATTGCTGCTACAGTTTGTTTACATTTGCTGTGAGGAATCGTTTCAGAGGGCGCCACGGTGGCGCGTGAGTAGCACGTTCGCCTCACAGCAAGAAGGTCGCTGGTTCGAACCCCGGTTGGGGCAGGTCCCGGTTGGGCCAGTTGGCATTTCTGTGTGGAGTTTGCATGTTCTCCCCGTGGTTGCGTGGGTTTCCTCCGGGTGCTCCGGTTTCCCCCACAGTCCAAAGACATGCGGTACAGGTGAATTGGGTAAGCTAAATTGTCCATAGTGTATGTGTGTGAATGAGAATGTATGAATGTGTTTCCCAGAGATGGGTTGTGGCTGGAAGGGCATCCGCTGCGTAAAACAAATGCCGGATAAGTTGGCGGTTAATTCCGCTGTGGCGACCCCGGATTAATAAAGGGATTAAGCCGAAAAGAAAATGAATGAATGAATGAATCGTTTCAGAATGCGGGATAGTGAAAGTGTCACGTGTGGATGACGTCAAACTCCGGGGGCGTTTTCTTTCGTGTTGGGACCTCTTCATTGTCGTTCAGTCTGACTTTTTGACAGCTGAGATCTTACAGTGTGCCACAATTATTCAGGATTTAAAAAAATAAAAAAATTAAAAAAATACTAAAATAAATTAATTAAAAATAAGTAAAAAATAAATAAATAAATGCTTCTTGGTTTGCGAATTGTTTAAATATTTGGACTAGAAACAAGACAAAAACTAATTTTTTTAGTAAAAGTCTGAAATTGAAATTTGACTCAGTTCAAGCCAACACATACGTGTGATTCAGCATCTACATTTAATAATGTTAAAGAGGTTTAATATGTATTAATTAGATTTGGACTGCTCCATTTCGTTGAAGTGCAGCCAGTGCAGAGTTTCTGTCATGTTTCGTCTGATGCAAACAGCCAAATAGTTTATAACTGCAAATCTCTTCACGTGGTGTGCTGTAATGATACGGGGTTACAATGTAACCTGCTCACCTAATTATTTGCTAATTAATAACCACCTCATGTGGAACTCTGAATCTGCATCTCATTTCGGAGTATGCTACTGTCCACCGGAGGTTGCATTGCAGTCACAAACCCACACTTTGACAGCCTTCCTGACTGAATGAAATAAGGCAACCCGGAGTGCTGAAATATAATGGGCTAAACTGGCACTGAGTGGGTTAAAATGACCAAAACGATGACAGACATTCCAGTACGGAAAACCGTTTTTCAAAGTAGAATATCTGACTTCAGCATTGTTTTTCAGATAAACAAGAGTGTTCACTCAGCATGTTTCGGAAATATATGCAAACATATTATATTATATTATATTATATTATATTATATTATATTATATTATATTATATTATATTATATTATATTATATATTTTTATGCTTTAGAAGCATACAGACCCCTTAATTTTGACTTGCATAGACATTTTTACTCATAGAAAATGCAAAGTGAGTTAATATTCCTTATTATTATTATTATTATTATTATTATTATTATTATTATTATTTTTATTTATTTTATATTTATTTATTTATTATTATTTATTTATATTCAGGGTTTTTGCAGGTTTCACCAAGGTAAATCCAGACAAATTTAAGACTTTTTTAAGACTTATACAGTGCTAAACGCTAAGGATTTTATTCGAATATCCCAATTGGAAAAGATTTCCACTTTCCCTATCAAAAATAATTAAAATTAATACATTTAAAAATACAATAATAATAATTTTATAATTATAAAATACCTGGTCAGTATCTTCAGCAGTAAATAAATGTAAAACCTTTAAACAAATTACTGTAAGGAAGGTATTTAAATGCTATTTTTAAATAAAAAGTTACTGAGATTGGAATTGTTGATGATTTGTATGGGTGTTAATGGCCAGATTCGGTAGCTATACATGAATAAAGAAAAATTAAGGCCTGCTAAAGACCTACAACACAATATTTTAGCAGATTTAAACAAGAAAAGAGACACAAACTCTCCCTTTTTTGCAGCGCATGAACAGTTTTCTGAGCAGATGTGAGACGCAGCAGCGGTTTTCCCTATAAACTCAGTCTGTCTTTAACGATATCAGCGTTTTCTCCTTTGTTCATCCCTCTCTTTCTCTGTCTTTCATGCGTGTCCAGGCATACAGGCCTTCTGCTGATCACTGCCCGAGGACACACTTACAGGCCGGACACACACAACAGACAGAGCGGCCCACAGCCAAACACTGCCGCCAACACTCAGCATGCTGGGAAAGGATTTACCCTCCTCCAGTACCACACACACACACACACACACACAACAACAAAACACACTCGCTTCAAATCACTTCTAGTTTCTTGGTGCCCAGAAATGAAGCATCTCTGCTGAATTGTGTCGTTGCTGCAAGAAACACAAGTCACATGATATGAAATGTACAAATGTTATCAGGAAACAGTCGGATCTGGGATATTCCTACTTAATATCTGCAGCTTCCGACCCTGGAGCGCTCGGCTGTCTGATGTTTCGAAGACGACACACCGAGAAACAAAATGCCAGAGCTACATTGCCAAAAAAATAAATAAAAAATGCCTTACGTCTTGTTTCTAGTCCAAACATCTCTTAAATGAAGAAGCGTTTTAGAGACGAGTACAAAATATAGTCTTGTTTTCAGACATAATGAGAGAAAATGATGGGAGTTTTTCCTTAAAACAAGCTAAATAATCTGCCAGTGGGGTAAGAGGAGTAATATTAATTCAAAGCAAAAACAAGATGGTTCTGTTGGACCTGCAATCGTTGGATTTCGAAATGTGGTTTATATTTTATTGTATTCATATTTCCACATTTTGAATCAAACATCTGACCTGAAGTTCTAAATAAAGTGAGAAATATGATCCCATATGGATGAGAATAGATTTTTTTTTAAGTATACATTTCATACATTCAGTGCCAGTGGTGTAGTGGTTAGTGCATCGACACATGCACTTCGCTGCTCAAGGGTTCGATTCCGCCTCGCGGTCCTATGCCGATCCTTTCCCTCTCTCTACTTCCCCATGCTTTCCTGTCAATTCTCTCTACTGTCCTATCTAATAAAGGTGAAAACTCTGAAAAAAAAATAAATAAAAAAATAAAAAAATAAATTTACAAAATAAATAATAATAAAAAAAATTAATAAAATCGCAATTTGAGCACATGCAATTTCTAAATTGCAAAGGCTGCAATTTTATCTATTAATTTATTTAGATTTTAGGTCACGTTCTTGTGCGCATGATTTTAACATGTTAACCAATCAGAGCTGACGCTGCACACCGTGCAATTACAATTCTGGAATACTCATCCATCCACAGAACTTGTAATGTAGTCAAATGTGTAAACATTTAACTGCGTGTGCAATTAATCGCAATCATAAAAAATAAAAAAATAAATTAAAAAAAATTAAAAATGCAAAAAAATTAAAAATAAAATTTAAAAAATAAATAATAATAAAAAATACAATAAAATCACATTTTAAGAACTTGCAATTTCTAAATTGCGTAAGGCTGCAATTTTATCTATTAATTTATTTAAATTTTAGGTCACGTTCTTGTGCGCATGATTTTAACATGTTAACCAATCAGAGCTGACGATGCACACCGGGCTATTACAGCTATGCAGAGCGGGAGAAAGATGTTAACCAATCAGAGCTCACTCCGCGCACGACGAAGTTGAGCGGGAGAACCGAATAGGTGGTTTTGATTTAAGTTAGTTTTTATTTATTGTTCTGACTGAAATTGAGGTTAGTTCATCTTTATTTTTAAATATTATTTACATCTCCATATGCGAAAGTGTTCCTCCATATGTTTTCATCGAAGTTGTTCACAATACTCATCCATCCACAGAATTGGTAATGTAGTCATATGTGTAAACATTTAACTGTGTGTGCAATTAATCGCAATCAAAAATAAATAAATAAATAAATAAAATTTAAAAAATTGCAAAAAAATTAATGAATAAATAATAAAATGTAAAAAATAAAAAATAATAAAAAATACAATAAAATCGCATTTTAAGCACTTGCAATTTCTAAATTGCGTAAGGCTGCAATTTTATCTATTAATTTATTTAGATTTTAGGTCACGTTCTTGTGCGAATGATTTTAATATGTTAACCAATAAGAGCTGACGTTGCACACCGGGCAATTACAGCTATGCAGAGAGGGAGAAAGATGTTAACCAATCAGAGCTCACTCCGCGCACGACGAAGTTGAGCGGGAGAAGCGAATAGGTGGTTTTGATTTACGTTAGTTTTTATTTATTGTTATGACTGGAATTGAGGATAGTTCATCTTTATTTTTAAATATTATTTACATCTCGACATGCGAAAGTGTTCCTCCATATGTTTTCATCGAAGTTGTTCACAATACTCATGCATCCACAGAATTTGTAATGTAGTCAAATGTGTAAACATTTAACTGCGTGTGCAATTAATCGCAATCATAAAAAATAAAGAAATAAATAAAATAAAAAAAATTGCAAAAAAATAAATAAGTAATAATAAAAAATACAATAAAATCGTAATTTAAGCACATGCAATTTCTAAATTGCGTAAGGCTGCAATTTTATCTATTAATTTATTTAGATTTAAGGTCACGTTCTTGTGCGCATGATTTTAACATGTTAACCAATCAGAGCTGACGATGCACACCGGGCTATTACAGCTATGCAGAGAGGGAGAAAGATGTTAACTAATCAGAGCTCACTCCGCGCACGACGAAGTTGAGCGGGAGAAGCGAATAGGTGGTTTTGATTTAAGTTAGTTTTTATTTATTATTATGACTGGAATTGAGGATAGTTCATCTTTATTTTAAAATATTATTTACATCTCGACATGCGAAAGTTCCTCCATATGTTTTCATCGAAGTTGTTCACAATACTCATCCACCCACAGAATTTGTAATGTAGTCAAATGTGTAAACATTTAACTGCGTGTGCAATTAATCGCAATCATAAAAAAATAAAAAAAAATAAAAAATTTAAATTGCAAAAAAATAAATAAATAAATAATAAAATGTAAAAAATAAATAATAATAAAAAATACAATAAAATCGCAATTTAAGCACATGCAATTTCTAAATTGCGTAAGGCTGCAATTTTATCTATTAATTTATTTATATTTTAGGTCATGTTCTTGTGCGCATGATTTTAATATGTTAACCAATCAGAGCTGACGATGCACACCAGGCTATTACAGCAATGTAGAGCGGGAGAAAGATGTTAACCAATCAGAGGTTTTGATTAACGTTAGTTTTTATTTATTGTTATGATTGGAATTGAGGTTAGTTCATCTTTATTTTTAAATATTATTTACATCTCGACATGTGAAAGTGTTCCTCCATATTTTTTCATCGAAGTTGTTCACAATACTCATCCATCCACAGAATTTGTAATGTCGTCAAATGTGTGAACATTTAGCTGGCGTTCACACTTCTACCTTTGTATGTCTCTGGGACAAAGCAGCTGCATTAATCCAAAACCTTTAAATAAAAGTGAAACATCAACAAAAGCTGACCCCTTCTATGTTTACAAATACAAGCGCAGCCGTTTAGAGCTCATTTCTGGTTAATGATGTCAGAATTTACAGGTAGCTTGTAGTTTAATGGTCTTTTCCAGAAAAAATACGGAACATCCTTGTCTGTATGCAGCACTTTTTTTAACTATCAGTTTAAGTCGTTCCGGAAATTTTCCGGATATTTACAGGATATTTACTGGTATTACAGTGTGAAAGGGGCTAATAACTGTATATCAGATTTCTATATTAGAAGAGTCACTCCACTGCATTCCATACAGGTAGAAAGTTACACACATCACACAGCATCAAACTCTGCAGAACTTTGGCTCTCAAACGAACGTGTTATAAAACCACTGCCCTATGCAAAATCTACCAAACGGTGACAAAGCAACAGGGCGACCAATCGCAGGATGAGCCACAGAATCACAGTGCCAATCACACACACACACACAAAAATCTGTATCTTCGTATAACTCTGCGATCAGTGGCGACTGAAGGAGGTCACCGCGACCGCTCCACTCCACTCAGATCAGTGCACACGCACACACACACACACTGCGCTGATAACATCCCATCATTCTCCTGACACAAAGAGCCGCGTCAGGTTACATTAGTTACATTAAAGTGGGCAACTACAGAGAGATACAGACACAGCGAGACTCTGCAGCGCTGCATCTTCCACTGACACTCTCAATTAAGCTGCGGCGCAAATACCTCTGGTCACAGCGCACTGCAAACAATACAGCACTGTGTCTTTCTTAATTATCATGCTGCTATTTGAATAGTGAAGTTTTTCAATTAAACCATGCATCTGAAACGAAGAGCACAGCAAACCTCCTCAAGTCCACACAAACAACAAATCAGCCCTAGTTCGGATGTTCAAGGGGCAGTTCACGCAAAAATCTCAAATGTACTCAATATTTACTCATTCTCAAGTGGTTATAAACCGGTTTGAGTTACTTTCTTCTGTTGAACGCTAAAGAAGATATTTTGAAGAATGCTGGACTACTATAGATGGAAAAACAAATCCTACTGAAGTCAATAGTTACCGAATGGCCTGTGAAATATTTGGAATTCAAAATTTTTGACCCTTACAAATAAAAATGCTCCTTATAGTTCACCCAAAACTAAAAAAATCTGCATTATTTCCACATCCTCTACTTGTTTAGTTTCGTTCTTCTGTTAAACACAAAAGAAGATAGTCTGAAGAATGCTGGAAAGAAACAGCCATTGACTTCCATAGTATTTTTGTTTCAACTAAACAAGTCATTCTTCAGAATATCTACCTTTGTCTTCAACAGAAGAAGTTCATAAATGTTTAGAGCCATTGTGTGTGAGTAAATGATGAAGATATTTTAATTGTTGGGCTCTGCTCTGATTGGCTGATCTCCACAAATCTGCATAGTTTAGACGGCTGTTCCTTTGGGAGGCAATGGTTGTTTCAACACTAAATCTGATCGATATCTTTAGTGATGTAAGTCCTACTTGAATAACACTATGAATTTAATTATTGTAGATGTGAATCTGCTGAACGCTAAAGAACATATTTTGAAGAATGCTGAAAAGCACTGACTACTGAAGACGAAAAAACAAATCCTATTGAAGTCAATAGTTACCAGTTGGCTTGTGAAATATTTTGAATTAAATATTTTTGACCCTTACAAATAAAAATGGTCCTTATAGTTCACCCAAAACTGACAAATCTGCATTATTTCTGCATCCTCCACTTGTTTGGTTTCGTTCTTCTGCTAAAAAACACAAAGGAAGATACTCTGAAGAATGCTGGAAAGAAACAGCCATTGATTTCCATCGTATTTTTGTTCCTACTAAACAAGTCATTCTCCAGAAGAAGTTCATAAACGTTTAGATCCACTTGAGTGTGAGTAAATGATGAAGATATTTTAATTGTTGCTGGACTCTCTGATTGGCTGATCTCCAAAAATCCGCATAGTTTAGACGGCTGTTCCTTTGGGAAGCGATGGTTGTTTGAACGCTAAATCTGATCGATATCTCCAGTAATGTATGTCCTACCTGCACAATGCTATAAATATAATTAATCTGGATCTGAATCTGGCAAATCGCTCGTTTTGTTTCAATTAAGCAGCGGGAAAACTCTCTCCGCTCACATCACTAGAAAGAAACAACAGAGCGCTGTCCCCGAGTGTTCATTAATTATCATGTGTTTTGTTGCTATTTGGTCTGGGAAGCTTTTCAGCTTAATGAACAATAAACGGCGCATCTAATGTACTGGAGAGCAAACAACAGCCTCCTGTAGTCCACACAACAACAAAGCACGCTGTCATTTAGTTTATTTTTATTAATATTTCAGTACGGAGCTGTGTGCGATTGGTAAACGTGGATAGTTGTTTGTTAATAAGCTCACGGTTTTGATCTTGATTGCATCAGATGTTGAAGTTAACATTAATGGAGGTGTAACACTGAAGAGTTCGAGCCAGGCTCATTTTGATTACGCACCCTTGTATGCATGCCTGGAGAATGCAAAATACGTCCCAGGTGGTACGTTTTTTGCAGTTTTTGTTTTCGCAAATTCACCAGAGGCTGCTGTGTACGCTTTTTCAGATCTCAAGTTTCGCTCGCAAGTGCCATTCGTGCCTGCTGTTCTCACTGAAATCCAAAAGAGGCCGCTGTCTGAATGACCGACCCTCCTCCTTTCCTAAACCCAACCCATAGTGTTTTCAATATTATTAGCCCCCTTAAGCAATATTTGTTTCCTCTTTTACACATACAGGCCTTTCCGGAAAGTTACCGGCAATTTTCAGGACAGAGATCACGTGTGAACAGGCCATTTTTGAAAATACCGGTAAATTCGTTCCGGCAATTTTCCGGAAGGAGAAGTTGTAACATTACCGGTAATTTGCTAGAATGCTGCTCTGTGTGAACGCAGAAGGAAAACTGCCGGAAAGAGCGCGTTCACGATAAGAAACGTGAGAGGTCTACTCCAGCCAAACATTTAGGCGCATTCACATCCGCGCTGTTTATGAAAATAAAAGCCTTTGAATATTTTCCAGACACACTTAGCTGCTAGATGTTAGTCAGATAACGTTTCTAAGTTCTTTCTTAATGCTAACAGTTTAACAATTATCGATAAAATGCTTATGATAAACCGCTGTTTGTTTACTTCCAAGCTCTGCTTCAGTTGTTTGACGCATGTGCATGTGAAGTGCTCCGGTGAGCGCCAGCACACACACACACACACACACACACATATTTTGTACATCTCGACATGCGAAAGTGTGCGAAACAAAGCACGCTGTCATTTAGTTTATTTTTATTAATATTTCAGTACGGAGCTGTGTGTAATTGGTAAACGTGGATAGTCGTTTGTTAATAAGCTCACGGTTGTGATCTTGATTGCATCAGATGTTGAAGTTAACATTAATGGAGGTGTAACACTGAAGAGTTCGAGCCAGATACGCAAAATACGTCGCAGGTGGTATGTTTTTTGCAGTTTTTGTTTTCGCAAATCCACCAGAGGCTGCTGTGTACGCTTTTTCAGATCTCAAATTTCTCTCGCAAGTGCCTTTCGTGCCTGCTGTTCTCACGTAAATCCACAAGAGGCAGCTGTCGACTGACTGAATGACCGACCCTCCTCCTTTCCTAAACCCAACCGATAGTGTTTTCAATATTATTAGCCCCCTTAAGCAATATTTGTTTCCTCTTTTACACAAACAGACCTTTCCGGAAAGTTACCGGCAATTTTCTGGACAGGGATCACGTGTGAACAGGCCATTTTTGAAAATACCGGTAAATTCGTTCCGGCAATTTTCCGGAAAGAGTGGTTGTAACATTACCGGTAATTTGCTAGAATGCTGCTCTGTGTGAACGCAAAAGGAAAACTGCCGGAAAGAGCGCGTTCACGATAAGAAACGTGAGAGGTCTACTCCAGCCAAACATTTAGGCGCATTCACATCCGTGCTGTTTATGAAAATAAAAGCCTTTGAATATTTTCCAGACACACTTAGCTGCTAGATGTTAGTCAGATAACGTTTCTAAGTTCGTTCTTAATGCCAACTGTTTAACAATTATCGATAAAATGCTTATGATAAACCGCTGTTTGTTTACCTCCAAGCTCTGCTTCAGTTGCTTGACGCATGTGCACGTGAAGTGCTCCGGTGAGCGCCAGCACACACACACACAAACATATTACATCTCGACATGCGAAAGTGTGCGAAACAAAGCACGCTGTCATGTAGTTTATTTTTATTCATATTTCAGTAAAGAGCTGTGTGTGATTGGTAAACGTGGATTGTCGTTTGTTAATAAACTCACTGTGTACGCTTTTTCAGATCTCAAATTTCTCTCGCGAATGCCATTCGCATCTGCTGTTCTCACGGAAATCCACAAGAGGCCGCTGTCGACTGACTGAATAACCGACCCTCCTCCTTTCCTAAACCCAACCGATAGTTTTTTCAAAACCAATCCAGAAAAAGAAAAGCCCTCGCAGCCGCCTGATTTTATCTATGTTTTCGGATTTTACCACATTCTCACACTGTTATTTACTTGTTTATTTAATTTTTTGACTTTTGTTTTTGTTTTACCTGCTTTCTGGAACCGTTCTTCGCCGAACTCGAACCCTGTCATCACGGTTAACTCTGCTCTGTGTCTCAAATCCACCAACATACGTGGCGAGCCACTGGACAAACTGGTAACAGTGGAAAAGCCGTCCACACGGAGGTAAGCGGTCAGCTGGTAAGCGCGAAAAGGAACGGCGTCATACCGTCCCATAGCGTTCGTTTTAAAGACGAAGCCATACATACTACTGGCTACATAATTTACAATCTGCAGAAATGTATGTAGGGGTACGTTTTCAGGATGAGCCTATGTTGGATGAGTTCGTTACGGTATACCATTACGTTCGTTTCCATTGTCAGAGGTACTAAAACTGATGTACCGTTTTTTGATACCCTGTGTAAATGCCCCTCAAATGAAATGGAGGAACTAATACTGCGCTCTTAACAACTCTGCCTGAAAAAAAAAATTCATTGGATTTACTACAGATGGCGCAGTGGGTAGCGTGATCGCCTCACAGCAAGAGGGTCGCTAGTTCGTCCTCGGCTGGGTGAGTTGGCATTTCGGTGTGGAGTTTTTGCACCAAAGACATGTGGTATAGGTGAATTGGGTAAGCTAAATTGTCCGTAGTGTATGTGTGTGAATGAGTGTGGATGTTTCCCAGTGAAGGGCATCCGCTGCGTAAAACATATGCTGGATTAGTTGGCGGTTCATTCAGCTGTGGCAATCTTTGTTTTGCATTTTGTTTTGTTTCATTATTATTAAATACCCATTTTTCTTTGCAATTGAGCCCTCGCTCCTTTTCCTCATCCTCAAACCCTGACAATATCTTAATTCCATTACAACATCAATGCTGTAAAAGAAACCTTATGAAATTAAAAACAGTCAGATCAACCTTTCAGCTGAAGTTTATCATTGGCTGAAAATCACTGTCTGTGCATTTAAATCCCAATGGATGATGATTAAATGATGACTATCGCTTTAAATTCCTAGATCGCAGTTGCCATTCGATTCATTGACTGGCTTTCACACTTGCTCATAACCGGAGTAATGATTCACTCATTCAGTAGCAGTCGTCTGTCTTGACGAAACCTCGGCAAGAAAACCCCCGCTTTCTATCATACGAGAGAGTTTCCGACCGTCATCTGTGCGTCTCTGATGATGGTGTGCCGAATATCTGCCGTGACAGAGATAAAGGACTGCAGGCTGAAGAGCAGAACGTTCACCGAGACCCCTCAGATCCCATTACAGATCAACAAACACGGCGTAACAACACAACCAAATGCTTATTTAAGCCTATTACTGCTCCAAAAAGACAAGAGCTTCACTGCCATTTGTCAGATATCAGTCAGGAAAAACACAGCATTGCCTGTAATAAACAATAGGTGCGTCCCAAATGTCATACTTGTACCATTTTTACTACAAAATGGTGTAGAATAGCGCATTCACGTGGCGCCACGGTGGCGTAGTGGGTAGCACGTTCGCCTCACAGCAAGAAGGTCGCTGGTTCGAGCTGGGTCAGTTGGCATTTCTGTGTGGAGTTTGCATGTTCTCCCCGTGGTAGCCAGGTACAGCCAGGTGTGATTGCAAGTATATGTACATGTAAAGGTAACTTAAACAAAAAGTGTGGAATGTCTTCAGGCACTCATTGCTAGCAGCTTTTGCTCATGTAGCAGAATGTGAGGGGCTATCGACAAAGGAGAGGAGCTTCTTATGGTAAAGGGGAGGAGCTACTGATGAAGTCGGATTACTTCATATATCTTGAACGATGAAGGCAACATTCTCAGGTACTATGAATGTAATGATACACCATGGGCTGGTTGAAATTAAAATATGTGCCATCTCGAATTGCTAGAAAAGAATTGCGATACATGTTTTGAACAGAAGAGAGCGCTGTGTTTACAGGCGCAAGTTAGCTTTACCTGCACATCGGCAGCGAGCAAGGGGTGGAGCGGAAGAGTGACATGACAGCGGTGAAGTGCGCCAGACAAACGCAAACTGTTCAAATACACAGTGAAACGTTTGTTGAAAAAAATCGCGACAAAATGTGTATCGTGAGATTAGCAACGTGAATTGTATCGCATAGTGAGTCAGGTTAATTGTTACATCCCTATTAGGTACTATTTTATAGCTTGGTTGTTTGTTCTACTAATTTGGCAACCGTTAAACGTCGTCTGGGAAACAATTTAAACTTCCATTCAGTACAAAAAACGTAATGCGCCCTGCAAGGTCCATACACTACAAGGTCGAGTCTACAAGTGTATAAGTTGTGTGTAGTGTGCCAGTTGGGACGCAACTAATGCTTCATGAGGTGAAAAACCTCCCAATAGCTTGAGCCGCTTCTCAAGAATTTCCACAAATCCAGCGAGCCGGCTCATTTGTTTTTCTCCAGGAAAAGTTGCAGACATAAATTGTGGTGTGCAAGACGGTGGCCTTACGGGACAAAAGCAGGCACCTATGAGGAAAATGAAGATGTTAAGAATGCTGAGCAGGCTGAACGTGAAAGACTCATCCTCAACTGCTCATGAAATTCATATCAGGCTGCGAGGGTTGCGCTGAGAAAGCGTTGTGGAAGCTCAGCGTCTCTGTGCTGCCGCTTTACTGAGACTTCAACATCTGTCCTCCTCGCACAAAACATCTTCTTAAAGAACATTTACAAAGAAGCAGCGGGGAGATAAAGATATCACATATTCTTTGAGGTGCTTTGCGGTGCCATTTAAATACCACGGCCCATGAGGTGAATCTCAAAGCTTGTCAAGAAGAAAACTTGTCTTAATCGTACAAAGCGAAATGAAAAAAAAAAGTTATAAAATTTCAAATAAGGCAAACATTAAAAATACTGAAAAAGTAAAAACGCTTTCAATCATCATGTGCGCTCATTCCTGTTAGTGTTGTCAATCTGGCAACCTACGTCAGTTGTCCAATCATCAGAGGTGGAGCTTGGTGAAATGCTCCTCTATAACATTTTGAATTTGGACTGCAATACTTAGTTCAACCCCTAGGTTTCAACCCTGAATAAGATAAACTAAACCCGACTTTAATTACATAATAACAATCATTTGTAATTTCAAAACATTCATTGATGCTATCACTCTACACCGGGTATTTTGTTTCATGGTTCTATCCTATGATACTCTGAAACGCAATAGCACCCCTTGCATCTACACACACCTGAAAACTCTGCATTGTAGCATAGTAACATGCTAGTTCATGCTAGAAATATGCTAGTAACATGCTAATTCATGCTAGAAACATGGTAGTAACATGCTATTCATGCTAGAAACATGGTAGTACATGCTAATTCATGCTAAAACATGCTACTTCATGTTAGAATCAAGCAAACAACATACTAATTCATGCTAGTAACATGCTAATTTATGCTAGAATCATGTAGTAACATGCTAGTAACATGCCAATTCATGCTAGACTCAGACTAGTAACATGTTAATTCATGCTAGAAACATGCTAGTTCAACCCCTAGGTTTCAACCCTAAATAAAATAAACTAATCCTGACTTTAATTACATAATAACAGTCACTTGTAATCTCATAACATTCATTGATGCTATCACTCTCCACGGGGTATTCTGTTTCATGGTACTATCCTATGATACTCTGAAACTGAAACGCAATAGCACCCCTTGCATCTACACACACACACCTGAAAACTCTGCATTGTAGCATAGTAACATGCTAGTTCATGCTAGAAATATGCTAGTAACATGCGAATTCATGCTAGAAACATGGTAGTAACATGCTAATTCATGCTAAAAACATGCTAGAAACATGGTAGTAACATGCTAATTCATGCTAGAAACATGCTAGTAACATGCTAATTCATGTTAGAATCATGCAAACAACATACTAATTCATGCTAATAACATGCTAATTTATGCTAGAATCATGTAGTAACATGCTAGTAACATGCCAATTCATGCTAGAAACATGCTAGTTCAACCCATAGGTTTCAACCCTGAATAAGATAAACTAATCCTGACTTTAATTACATAATAACAATCATTTGTAATCTCAAAACATTCATTGATGCTATCACTCTACACTGGGTATTTTGTTTCATAGTACTATCCTCTGATACTCGGAAACTGAAACGCAATAGCACCCCTTGCATCTACACACACACACCTGAAAGCTCTGCATTGTGTTGTATAGTAACCCTAACCCTAACCCTCTACATTGTAGCATAGTAACATGCTAAT
>CAIGQQ010003609.1:3051661-3063716 GCA_903798035.1 Danio albolineatus | reverse complement strand
TAGTAATAAATTTATTGTGGTGATTTTACAGTTGCTAGGATAACAAAACCACTACAGTAATTAATCTATTGTGATGATTCTATAGTTGCTATGGTAGCACAACAACTATAGTTACTAATCTATTGTGGTAATTCTGTGGTTGCTATGGGGACACAGCAACTAGTTATTAATTATTGTGGTGATTCTACAGTTGCTATGGGAACACAACAACTACAGTTGCGAGTATATGGTTGCTATGGCAACACATCTACTAGTTATTAAGTCTTTGTGGTGATTCTAGAGTACACACAACAACTACAATAACATAAACAAATGATTTTCTACAACTAGAGAGTACATTATACTACAATACCCCACAGCTTTCTGTAGTAAAAATCAAGGTATACTACAGTATTATTTATTCCAGTTTATCAATTCACAATATTTACATTTCACTACATTATAGTTCAAAAACACTACAGTATTTTTTGTCACGTGTATGTGTGTTTCCCAACAGTGAGAACGGATGTTTTTCTTTAAAGGAGCTCATGATCAGCAGCGCTGTGGGCTTAATTTGATAATCACCGCCACCATCATCATCATAAGCTTTATGGATATCAGGATGGTCGCAAAAATCACAACACGCCGCTCTTTAAAGCAGAAACGAAATGATACAAAAACAATTTAAACGAGCAAATCCTCAATCCGACTTTTGCTTCTTTGGCTGTGATTGGCAGGAACCCTCCTCCCGCGTTCAGACGGGGGCTCTCAGGACGGGACGGCCAGCTCTCTAAAGGAGCTTACAGGCACCGCTGCCCATTACTGCCATAATCCACAAAGTGCTGCAATCACAAAGAGCACATCCTCCAGGCTCTCTCTCTTTTTCTCTCTCTCTCTCTCTTTCCATTCAGTTCAATTCAAAGTTGCTTTATTGGCATGACAAATGCTACATATGCATTGCCAAAGCATTAGTGATGTTTACATTAAATGGAACATATGAAAACAAATAACATAGTAATATTTAGTAAAATAGTGGCACAATTTACCTATATTCTAAAACAGGGGTGTCTGAACTTTTTCTTATAAAGGGCCAAAACCCGAACTTGATTGAGGGCTGTGGGCCGAAGTTAAATACACATTCTGATCTCAAGAGAAAACATAAGTATTTTACGTTTTGTCAGTTCAATGACTAATTCTTACGATAGTAAAAAGGAGTGTGTTTTTTAGAGTGTGGGAAGCACTGAAATGTCACTTTATATTTCTAGAAAAACTGAAATGGAGATGAGAAATGGACAACATATTGTTGCAGTTTTCAAAAACATGATTAAATCAAGAATTATTGCGGAATAAAATCGAAATCGACATTCAGAACCTATTATCAATCAAAATTTTCCAGGACGATTTTTCCAATTAATTTACCTATGTATCATGGGACCCCGCTCTGTTAAAGGCTGTGGCTGATTTCTACCTCTGTGGCCACTTTGTAGCCACATTTGATCTCTGGCCAAGTAGGACAATGAACTCATTCTTGAGCCTTACTTTGCACTACATTGACGATGGTTGAGAGATGCACCAGAGATGCCTTTAGATGGCATATGAACTTGTCAGTGAACTATAAGGGGGAAAAAACTAATAAATAAACAAAACAATCGTTCAATAATTGTAATCGAGATTTTGATTTTAGGCCAAATCGCCCAGCCCTAGTAATTCTGTAATTAAAAGAGTAATTTAAGACCTAATCTAAATATTACAGTGTTATGTAAATTGGTTATATACTTGTTAGGATTAAAGTGTTTTTAAAAAAAACCTAACAAATCACTCTCTGCATTCACAGACGCTGAGGCCCATGACCTTCACTAAACACACAACACAGACCCATTCAAACCAACTGCATTCATCATCTGTACAAAAACCACATCGCTCTTTGACCCCCGTGAGAAAAGAGTTTCAGATGGATAAACACTTCAGATCAGAAAGTCAAAGAACGGCTTTTCACGAGGGCTGTGCCACGTTTCGAAAAATGATCACTGACGTACACTTCACAATGGTTTAGTTCAGTTATTATGTTACCTTTGTTACCTTTCCACAGGTTAATAGTAAGCTAATGTAACGTTAATTGCATAATGCAAATAAAAACTAATAATCAAAAGAAATATATTAATGCAATTCAATTTAACTATATAAAATATGAATTAATGTATGCTATAAACCAATTATATCGTTCAATTAAAATGACTAAAGAAATTTTTTGTCAAATAAAATATTTTTTTAGAGTCATCCACCATAATTTTGTGGCCCAAAAGTATCGGTTCAGGCACCATTTAAGCACCGGTATTGTTTTTAAAAGTATTGATTTAGCACCGGTATCGAAATAACCCTAAACGATACCCAACCCTAATCAGCAGAAACATGTAAATGCGCATCTCTGAAAGCAGGGTGGACATGCTATTTTTTGGGGGGACAGAAATAAACGTTGAGCTTGTTTGGTCATTCTGAGTGTGACTCTCACTGGTGAGTGGGCTTGACAAACCACCTGTAGAAAACATTGTTTTTTCTGCATTTATACAACACTGATGTGATCTAAACAGGAAAATCTTTCTTTGTGTTATTGAAAATGTTGATATCCAGGTGACACTAGCATGGTTTCCATCACGCTGTACAGTGGTCCCTCACTATAACGCGGTTCACTTTTCTTGGCCTCGCGGTTTTACAGATTCTTTTCATGCAATTTGACATGGTTTTTTTTCTACAACAAATTATGTTCTGCGTCCTGATTGGCTGTAGACCATTGTCAATCAATCTCCTCCGTGCCGTGTCTCCTGTACAGTACAGAATGTGTTCAGCTTGCCAAATTTACATAAATCTTTGACCGCTAGCAGTGTGGCTCTGCAATGCTGTACTATATGTTTGCAAGTTTTCTCTCCACAATGCAGACAAAACGTTCTGGAAGATGCTAACCATCGCACAAAATGTTGGACTCCCGGACATGCTAAAGGAACGTAGAAGTTACGCAGCTGTAGGGTGCCATTACGGAATAAAGAAATGAAAATCAAATGGTTTTGATCTTTGGTCTATAATACTAAACTTATTTTTCTACGAAGGTTTGAACTTTGAGAGCATTTAAACGAGAGAAAAGTGTGAAAATGTTAACGGACTTGTGTGGGTTAATGTGAGTCATAAACTAAAGCGAATAAACTCTGATTACACCTACATGCCTCAATTATGCTGCGTTTTCCAAACTGATGAGCTTCACAGCCAATCACTGCCATTTCTGTTAAGCATTTGAATGCAGTGGCCAATCAGCGGTGTTTAAAAAACGTGTTCAAATATTACCAAAAATAGAAGTTTGTAAAATTTCAGAACCAAAGTCGATTCTTTTGACAATACTACTCACTACTTAGACAACACCTCCCTCCCTTAATTTTTTTAGTTGAACCAATAGAACTTCTCTAGTCATCTCAACTTAAAGGGGATCTATTTTGCCCATTTTTGCAATATAAACAAGTAAAATAGGTCTCTGATGTCCTTAAAACATGAAGTTTAAGCTTGAAATACCACACAAATAATCTTTTATAACTCTCTGAAACTGACCCTTTTAAGCTTTGATCCTAATTGCGGCGTTTTGGTGCCTGTCGCTTTAAATTCAAATGAGACTGTGCTCTTTTCAAAAGAGGGCGGAGCTACAAATGCCTATGTGTGAGCATAGTGGCAGATTTAAAACTCTAATGGCGAACGACTGCTTTTCACTCAGGACTGTTTATGCAAATGAAGGAGAGATGGTCACTAGTGGGCGGGGCTCTCCCTCTCTAATGACACGTACAAAGGGAGAATGTCAATCAAAGTGTTCTGCAGACCGTTTAATCAAGTGTGAGTATAAATAATACCATTTACGATTAGAGGCTGGTTATATTCACAGAATGCTGACACACAGCTGTGTTTAAACCCCTTATAAAAGTGATTTATACATACAAGCCCCCGTTTAAATAAGTCAAACTGACTAAAATTAGCTTATTAAATGAAGTTAAAGCAATATAAAAACATTTGTTGTCATGACTACGAAATTTACGGTGCATTTTCTCACATACAGTAGGGAAGTACGCGATTTCGGACGCAGCCTCAGTGTTGAGGACACTGTGTTAAAGACTACGTCGCTTCGAAGACTACGTCGAATAGTTGGGACTGCTGAGCGAATCATTGGTACAACCCTCCCAACTCTCCAACATCTGTACTTATCCAGAGCGAGCAGAAGGGCTGCCAAAATCCCTCTGGACCGCTCACACCCAGCACACTGGCTCTTTGAACTGTTACCTTCTGGTCGACGCTGCAGAGCACTGCGCACCAGAACAGCCCGACACAGAAACAGTTTCTTCCCTCAGGCGATCCATCTCATGAACACTTGATGATAACAATCGTGGAACCAACATCACTACTTGCTATACACTTTTTATACGCACATACAATTATTTAACAACACACTTTACATGCCAATTTGCACGTAACAGCTGCACATATAACGTTGTATATAGTGATACGCCTGTACATACACTTGTCCATTTGTATATTTGCATTTAAGACTTGCATAAAATATATTTATTATCTGTGTTTTGTCCTGTCTTTGTAATTCTGTTGCACTGTAGAAGCTCTGTCACCAAAACAAATTCCTCGTATGTGTGAACAAACCTGGCAATAAAGCTCTTTCTGATTCTGGTGAAGAAAGTATCTCCGCACATGCAGCGCAGACAGGTCAGCTGGGTCTGAAATAACTTCATTCATTCAGATTCTCTGAGCATCAACTCAATAAACGTGCTGACAAAACCTGCGCATGAGGCCAGAGGAGTGTGTGTGTGACGCGTCCGAGAGAGCGCTACGCAGGACTGGATTAAAAATCCATACCGCTGCATCAGATGAAACACTAAAGCGCTTGACGTGCTTGTCAGATATTGATTCTCCGCGCATAATCTGAGAAACTTCAACTAGGAGAGCGAGAGAGAGAAGAAGAAAAAAAACGCTGTCCGAAGACAATACCTGTCTGCTGTAAATAGATTTTGTAGCGAGTCTGCAAAATAAGCACGCCGTGCTCTCGCAGCTGCTGTGATAAGCAAGTTGCGTGCGCGGCCGAAGCTGTGATTTAACACAGACACGAGGCCCTCGGTGACCTGTCAGCAGCACTAGCAGATACGGCTCTGCAGATGGGGAACGCTGCTGCACACACACACACATACACAATGAGAAATGAGAGAAATATCTCGCATGTTTCATGCGCATCATTCATCAGCAACAAAAAACAAACAAAAAGAAAATCGGTGGAAAAGATGTGAAATAAGTCCCTGATGTGCCTACAGTGTGGCTCGTCGCTCATGTTAACTCACAGGGCATTAACTAACGCGAACAAGCACAACTGTGGATTATAATAACGCAATAGGAGACGGAAACACATTTGATAAACTGATGTGGAGAACATTAAACCCACAAGACCAATCAGCTATCTCCACTATGCTTATCTTGTTTACTGTCGGTTGCTAGGTTACCAATACTACAGTCAGCTGCTTGCTAAACAACTTAATGGAAACACAAGGCTAAGGCCCAATCCCAATTCTCCCCCTTAGCCCTTTCCCTTACCCCTTCCCCTCGTTTTGCGCGTTCACGTCAAGGGGTAGTGGTGTCCCAATTCTCTTTAGCTTGAAGGGCTAGGGCTAAGGGCTATACACCCCTTCGAACGAAGATTTTTCAGGACTACACTTAAAACGGAGGGGTAAGAAAATTTCCCAGAATGCACCTGCCACAACGGCAGAATAGCTGAACCCGGAAGTAAGGAGATGCACAAATTAGTATTTTTTTGTCATTATTACGAATTTTTACGACAAACAAACACGTGTTTTAATATATTCATAACCGCGTTCGTGTTTTATCGTCATGCTTTTACAAAAAACGCAAAAAATAAAATAAATGCTAAATTTGGCGATCTATAATCCATAATCATAACTCCAGTACAGCAGTCCCACAACATTCTGCCACTCGATGACACTGGAATACCCTGTCAGTGATGTCTAGTGTCTGGGAATGAGCTTTTACAGTGTCTGCTATAATGTTAATGTTTTTTTTGTGTGTTTACACAGATAAATATGGCCACTGTGTAAATGCACAGTATAGTTACGATCTTATCGCCACATTAGATCATTATGATAACATAATATACGCCTTCAGTGATTTCCTGAAGATAAACACCAAACAATAACACAACTGGAGTAACTCCAGCAGTCGTGATCGTCTGATCTCATATGAAGCAAGAGATGGCGATGACATATGATGACGTGTGCAGGTGTTGAAGTGCTGTCTCAATACTTAGGGGAAAGTTTTGAAGCCCTTCCCCTTAACCCTCGGTTGTAAGGGCCAAGGGGTAAGGCAATGTTGGGCAATGTATGTAAGGCAATGAGTGTTGTTCAGCGTTGATGTTAAATAAATAATCATAAATAGTAGATAGCGTGTGTTTACTTCAATTATTGTAAAATCAAGTAATGCACCCTTCATTTGAAACCTTCACCCCTCACTTGAAACGTGAACATATTTACTATGAACTATAAAGGCAAAAACATCAAATAAATAAATAAAATAATCGTTAATTTATCGTAATCGAGTTAAAATGTTGAGATTTAGATTTAAGGCCAGTCCTACTGTCATCATTTCCTCATTTGTTCAAAACCTGTTCGAGTTTCTTTCCTCTGTTGAACAGGAAGACATGCTGAAGAAACAAAAAACAGTCATTGACTACTATGGAATTCAATGGATGTTCAACAGTAAAAAGAAACTCGATTGAACTTAAACCCAGTCTCCGTTTTCATTATTGACTGAACTATCCCTTTAAACTGAAGCGTTACAAAAAACATAATCTGTCATCAAAACAAAGCCTCACTTTAGCCAAGTCTGAACAAGTTGGAGAATCGGAAACAATAACATCACTTCCCAGATGTGTTGCCAGTGTGTGCTGCTGTGGAGTCTGTGTGAGATCAACACGGACGCTGTTTACTCTCTCCCCGCTCTTACTGGGAATACGAGTCAACACATTTTAATTGTGAATCCACTCATTGCAAATGTTTGCTTATGCGGATGTTCATTAAAATGTAATAACTAGCTTCACGTCTGTAATAATGACTGTCCTATGGAGTGACTTTATGACTCAATCAAACCGACAGATAAATAACGTGTTTTTTGCTGAAAATGAGTGCTGTATCTGAAATCGAGCCATATACCCTCATTCACTATTCCCTAAATTAGTCCACTACTATAGTCCACTTGGAGTGCATGTAAGCGAGTGAGTGAATTGGAGCAAGAGTGCACTGAAGGCATGGCGTCTCGTTTGTGTTTTGCTGCTTGATAAATCCCCCAGACAGATTAGGTTTTACACTTCTTGCCCAGACCCTGTGATAGTTATTGAACTTTAGCGAGCTGTCGATTAGCAATGATGAAACAAAGTATTTATATTTATGTCATGTATATGAATGTTGATTTAACAATTAAATAATATATTGTTTATAAACTTACACCGATATGATTCTGCTGTGGATGCGATTGAAAGCCTGGCGGATTTTTATTAGGGCTGTGCGATATGGGCAAAAGAAACCAGCCTGATCTCACAAGAAAACGTAAGTATTTTACGTTTTGGCCAGTTTAGTGGCTAAAAAGGAGGCGTAGCACTTAAATACTAAATCGTACAAATTCATACGAATTAGCCACTAAATCAAAAGTTACGAATTGCAGTGAGATAGCGTTGAAAGAAACCTATCACCATTTTCTCAAACAAGATTGCTATTTTGATTTTAATTACGATTTTGAACAGACAGACTAAATCTGTGTTTACAGCGTGAATCTAAAAAATACTTAAAAGAAAAACAACTAAATCTTTATCAAAGACCTGTAACATGTCTCTAAAACAGACATAAAATAAAAACCACCTAGTAAAGCTGTCAAAAATTGTCTCTAGAACAGACCAACGGCAAAACATAAGTAAGGCTCAGATGTTCTGCTTCACCAAATATCAGAAGCAGTTGCGCGTGTGTTCACATATTTGTTTTGTCATGCATAGATCATAGACATCTTTTTGACGCTGCCGGGAAATTGGCCATTCACATATCACGTCTTTTGCGTGCACAAGTCGATTATTTTTACAATGGAGGCGCATGGATTGCGTGCACTTATTGAGAGCGGCACACGCATGTATGCCACGTATCGGAACTGCAGCAATGTTTTGTTACTTAGTCATCCTTTAAGAAAACAGTTGATGGTCACCTTTGTCATTGCTCTGAGTGACCGCAAAGCACGCTAAAAAACCTTTAGGAAGCGACGCGCTCACGCTTTCCACGCACTTTTAGACGCAATACAGTATATGTTGCCATACATCAGCATTCCTGTATCCAAAGTAAATTAATCCCATACCACAGATGTTGACTTTTTTTGGCACTCATACATTAGGAACAGTATAGCAGAAAATGTTGGCGATATGGAAACCTTGACTTTTCCAAACCACAGTATACCTTGAAAACGGTTATCGTCCCATGCCTTATTTCGATATAATTTCAATTAGTCACACAGCCCTACTTTTATTTGCATGCTGTTTTTTCAACAATGTTTATTAACATGTTAACAATGTTACTATTAACTACTAGTTTGTTCTTCAGTAGATAAGAATAAAATATGGTCAATCTAATAGTTTAATAAAATGAATTTGACTATTAAAAATCATCACGTGTAATTTTTTGTAACTTCGCACATGGCTCTGCGAAGGGGGCGACTCAAATGATAAAAATTTTGTGAATAATTTTTAATTGTTAAAATTTTGGTATTTGTGATGCAGCAAGTCCAGAGACTATAGTGTACACCATGATTTTATATAAAATTCACTTTAATATGTGATAGGACTAAACGAACACGAACAAAATGAACATGAACTAAACAAACATTTTCTCAAGTAGCGGCTTGGACCCGGAAACAGTATTCCATACGTCACCGATACGTCACGACTTAACAATCGGATAGACTGGTGTTTCACGGGTTTCTTCTGGGCATATCTGGTTGTTTTGTGCAACTGGTGAGAGAATAAGCACCCTCTGGCTTTCTGGAGGAGATTTACTGCTCATCACTGTGCTTTCCTCACATGACGTGCAAGACAATACAGCAGCTTTGGCTAAATTGCAGCCAGCTAAATTTATCGTTCAGCCCAAATTCTGATTACAATGTAGGATTGTCAAAAGTATCGAGTTCAGTACCAATTGGTACAAAGATTAAGAAACGTCCATTTCCCGCTAACATTTAAGCATGTTCTTAAACACTGCCAAATGGCCATTTTCGTAACCTGCTCAACAGAAATGACTGTGATTGGCTGTAAAGGCCAATAACCTGATTACCTTTATGGCCAATCAGTCAATTTTTTGTTAAGCACATGAACATAACAGCCCATCAGCTGTGTTAAAGTATAAGCTTAAAATGTTTGCAGGAAATGGATGTTTGCAGAAAACCCAATACTTTTGACAACCCTACCACAATATAGACCAAAATAATAGCGATTATGATTTATTTTTCCATAATCGAGCAGCCCTACTACAAATATTGCACAATTTAAGTCTATGGGGTGATTTCAGATTCCGCCTACATGTCCAAAATAAAAAAAAGCCTGAGAAATTGTTCACACGGATCACACTGACCCTCACGAGCATCAGGCTCATTTCTGCCAGCCCATTAGATGAAGGATAGATTCAATCGCACTTCTCAGAGGCGAAACCCTTCGGTGTGGAAGACAGGACAGACACTCGCTCGTATATTTCTCCACTGAACATCACTTTACATCCCATCTCTGCCATTACGTCCACACCGATGAAGACACACGGCCAGAAATCGGCCAAAATAACAACTCCAGCATTATATTCAAATCATGGCCTCGCACAGACGCCTTGTTAAAGTCACACTGAAGACCTTGTTTTTACTCAGCTGTAAGAGCGTAACACACACACACACACAGAGAGTGAGAGTGCGCGGCTGTAATTGTGCAGCACGCAAGGAACTGAAATTTGCAGAATTTGCTATTGTGTCTGAGCGCAAGGTTTTCCTTTAAAAGCGTCCTTTAAAAGTCAGCACGCCAACTTCTCCAAAGAAATGCAAAAGAAGGCCGGCCGCTTGTCCTTCTCTATAATCATGCTTCTGTGACTGCCTCAATGAAATTTGCTCCGAATAAAAGAATCACGACGTGGCTTATTATTACAAACACAAGTCAAGCACTTTTTTTACTTTGAAAGCCCCTTCTGGAGGAATTCTGGGAGGAGCTCGATGTGTGTGTGTGCGAGTGGTAAAAAGACACAGAGCTAGCTCAATAATTCGGTGCTCTGCATTAATGAGTACACCCCCTTTTTGAAAATGTATATTTTTATCCATTTCTCAGTGAATATAGACAATATATTGTTGGTGCGTTTAAACAAAACTGAATTATTAAGCAGATATATACATTAAAATAAGAGTTTGGTCATCGAAAGTCTTTAGAAATAGAAATATTATGCATTTAAATTCAAAGAAAAAATTACAAAATACAGAATTTCAACTAAATTTGAGATTTTCTTGTTCTTACTACAATAAGACCCAGTTAACTACAAAAATTTATAGGTAAGGTTAATTTTTTAGCCTAATAACATATTAAAAGTTTCACTTTATTGAGTTTACTAATCAAACTCAGTTCTATTTTTTTTTATTAACTTCAGCATATAACTATAATATGGCTATTTCTAATTGTTTTAATGTATTATTTTAATGCATTTACGTTAACTAATGAGTAGGCCCACACGGAATCTGCACGCGCAGAATTCCGCAGATTTCTGCAGATTTTTAGCCCATCATTGATTCTGTTTATTTACTTGTGTAAATGTGTGTACATTTATGTTTATTCAGTTTTTAAATTAATTTCAGTAATAAAATTGACTAAAATGAAAATATTCATATGATTAATTTACAATACAGTTTGTAAAGTCATATTTTCTGTCTTTTAGTAGAGATTTTATATGAGAGACTTGCTTTGTTTACCAAATAAAGTGGATCTATTTGGATTCCCATTGTAAACATTAAATAAAAGTTAAAAAGGTATTACTTTTTATTGCATATAATACAGTTTTTGTTATGACACTCCTAAAATCACTCCGTATAAACCTGCAGATTTTTAACAAAATACTCCGCAGAAACATCAAAAAATACCCGCAGATTTCGTCTGGCCCTACTAATGAGCAGTGCCAGACAACTACTAATTACGCACAAACTAAAATTTTGCTTTGACATAAGATATGTGTGTGTGTACTGTGAATATTTATCATGTACATATAGAAATATACACACATGCAAGTATATATTTAAATAAATATAAATATATAAAATAAAATAAATGGTCACACTTTATTTTGATGGTCTGTTTGTTTCATCACATCTACTTGTCAACTAATTCTCATTAGATTATAAGTAGACTGTTAAGGTGGGGTTGGGGTTAGGGGTTAGGGTTAGTACAAGTTGACATGTACTCACAAAGTTTCTTATAGTCAGTTAAATGTCTGTTGAATGTCTGTATCAACAGATATTAAGCAGACAGTCTACTAATACTCAAATGGACCATCAAAATAAAGTGTTACCAAATAAATAAATAATATATAACATTTTATTTAAGTTTTTTGCTTGTGTGTGCATCACATGTTCACAATAGATATGTTTAATACACACACAAAAAAAAAAACTTTGATGGATTACTTTAGGTTACTTTTAGATTACATTAATCTTTGTCCAGCACTACTAACGAGCCTTAATTGTTAAGTGTTACCAACTGCACTTCATGATTCTTTTGCAATTTAATTGGTTTAAAACATGTATTTACTCTGAACACGTAAATACAATGAAGCAAGTTTCCGGGTTTTTACACCTGTCAAAGTAAAGCTCAATATCGTGATAGTACCGTATATCGTGATGCAGTGTTGTCACGATACTGGAATTTCCAACTTCGATACGATACCTTGAAAAATATCGATATTTGATACTTTGGGAAAACAAATTCAGCAACTTT
>CAIGQQ010003609.1:3023103-3051651 GCA_903798035.1 Danio albolineatus | reverse complement strand
TACATCGTTGATGTAGTGTCACGATACTGGAATTTCCAACTTCGATATGATACCTTAAAAATATCGATATTCGATACTTTGGGAAAACATTAATTAGCGACATTAATTAAGTATGCAAATTAAGTAAAAAGGAGGAAAGAACTTATATAATGCTTTAACCAGGTACGTCAACAGTCCTTAAGTCCAAAAAGCAATCCATTACAAAATAACTAAATTTGCGCCAACTCGTTTTCTGATTAAAACAGTGTCTTAATCTTTGTCCAGCACTACTAATGAGACTTAATTGTTAAGTGTTACCAAATGCACTTCATGATTCTTTTGCAATTTAATTAGTTTGAAACATGTATTTACTCTGAACATGTAAGTACAATAAAGCAAGTTTGGGTTATTACACCTGTTAAAGTAAAGCTCAATGTCGTGATAGTACCGTATATCGTGATGTAGTGTTGTCACGATACTGGAATTTCCAACTTCGATACGATACCTTAAAAAATATCGAAATTCGATACTTTGGGAAAACAAATTCAGCAACGTTAATTAAGTATGCAAATGAGGTAAAAAGGGGGAAAACACTAATATAATGCTTTTACCAGGTACGTCAACAGTCCTTAAGTCCAAAAAGCAATCAATTACACAATAACTAAATTAGTGCCATCTCGTTTTCTGATTAAAACAGTGTCTTAATCTTTGTCCAGCACTACCAACGAGCCTTAATTGTTAAGTGTTTTTTAATTGTTATGTGCAATTTAATTAGTTTGAAACATGTATTTACTCTGAACACGTAAATACAATAAAGCAAGTTTCCGGGTTTTTACACCTGTCAAAGTAAAGCTCAATATCGTGATAGTACCGTACATCGTTGATGTAGTGTCACGATACTGGAATTTCCAACTTCGATATGATACCTTAAAAATATCGATATTCGATACTTTGGGAAAACATTAATTAGCGACATTAATTAAGTATGCAAATTAAGTAAAAAGGAGGAAAGAACTTATATAATGCTTTAACCAGGTACGTCAACAGTCCTTAAGTCCAAAAAGCAATCCATTACAAAATAACTAAATTTGCGCCAACTCGTTTTCTGATTAAAACAGTGTCTTAATCTTTGTCCAGCACTACTAATGAGACTTAATTGTTAAGTGTTACCAAATGCACTTCATGATTCTTTTGCAATTTAATTAGTTTGAAACATGTATTTACTCTGAACATGTAAGTACAATAAAGCAAGTTTGGGTTATTACACCTGTTAAAGTAAAGCTCAATGTCGTGATAGTACCGTATATCGTGATGTAGTGTTGTCACGATACTGGAATTTCCAACTTCGATACGATACCTTAAAAAATATCGAAATTCGATACTTTGGGAAAACAAATTCAGCAACGTTAATTAAGTATGCAAATGAGGTAAAAAGGGGGAAAACACTAATATAATGCTTTTACCAGGTACGTCAACAGTCCTTAAGTCCAAAAAGCAATCAATTACACAATAACTAAATTAGTGCCATCTCGTTTTCTGATTAAAACAGTGTCTTAATCTTTGTCCAGCACTACCAACGAGCCTTAATTGTTAAGTGTTTTTTAATTGTTATGTGCAATTTAATTAGTTTGAAACATGTATTTACTCTGAACACGTAAATACAATAAAGCAAGTTTCCGGGTTTTTACACCTGTCAAAGTAAAGCTCAATATCGTGATAGTACCGTACATCGTTGATGTAGTGTCACGATACTGGAATTTCCAACTTCGATATGATACCTTAAAAATATCGATATTCGATACTTTGGGAAAACATTAATTAGCGACATTAATTAAGTATGCAAATTAAGTAAAAAGGAGGAAAGAACTTATATAATGCTTTAACCAGGTACGTCAACAGTCCTTAAGTCCAAAAAGCAATCCATTACAAAATAACTAAATTTGCGCCAACTCGTTTTCTGATTAAAACAGTGTCTTAATCTTTGTCCAGCACTACTAATGAGACTTAATTGTTAAGTGTTACCAAATGCACTTCATGATTCTTTTGCAATTTAATTAGTTTGAAACATGTATTTACTCTGAACATGTAAGTACAATAAAGCAAGTTTGGGTTATTACACCTGTTAAAGTAAAGCTCAATGTCGTGATAGTACCGTATATCGTGATGTAGTGTTGTCACGATACTGGAATTTCCAACTTCGATACGATACCTTAAAAAATATCGAAATTCGATACTTTGGGAAAACAAATTCAGCAACGTTAATTAAGTATGCAAATGAGGTAAAAAGGGGGAAAACACTAATATAATGCTTTTACCAGGTACGTCAACAGTCCTTAAGTCCAAAAAGCAATCAATTACACAATAACTAAATTAGTGCCATCTCGTTTTCTGATTAAAACAGTGTCTTAATCTTTGTCCAGCACTACCAACGAGCCTTAATTGTTAAGTGTTTTTTAATTGTTATGTGCAATTTAATTAGTTTGAAACATGTATTTACTCTGAACACGTAAATACAATAAAGCAAGTTTCCGGGTTTTTACACCTGTCAAAGTAAAGCTCAATATCGTGATAGTACCGTACATCACTGATGTAGTGTCACGATACTGGAATTTCCAACTTCGATACGATACCTTGAAAATATCGATATTCGATACTTTGGGAAAACATTAATTAGCGACATTAATTAAGTATGCAAATGAAGTAAAAAGGAGGAAAGAACTTATATAATGCTTTAACCAGGTACGTCAACAGTCCTTAAGTCCAAAAAGCAATCAAATACACAATAAATAAATTAGTGCAATCTCATTTTCTGATTAAAACAAAGTGTCTTAAAATGATTATTAATTATTCATCTCCAGCATAGTGAGAAAAAAGCAAAGCCAGTATCAATACCAACCAAAAGCACGATCGTATCATTTTAAAAAATAATATTTCTGACTACGCTAAACTGTGCAATTGACCGCCACAAGAATCTCATATTAACACACAGCTAAGCTTCACTGTCATGTGCTTGGGTTAAAGAGACACAGCTAACCCATTTGGTGAGAGGTCATCGGGTCAATTACTCCGACACAGATGTCCCGCACAGATGTTTATGATGAGGATGATGATGATGATAATAAGCGGCATGGATTTACGACTCACCTTTCTCTGCATGTCCCATTTGAGCTGCGTCCAGAGAAAGAGAAAAAGAGCGATAGCGGGGATTAGCTCACTCTCTGAAAGCAGCCAGCGCTGATCCCGCTCTTCATTTCCATAACACGCTGGCATAATTACAGCAGTCACTAATCAATCTCAGCCTCCTCACGTAATTTGCCATTTGTCATCCGTTGTTTTTGATTACTCTAATAGAATTAATCCCAGGGTTAGACTCACTGATTAATTAATCAGCAATTACATAGACAGCTGTATCACACACACACCAACCCCTGCAGACGGAGATGTGATACGGGTTACACAGATGTGAGCCTCGCAAGATTAGAGAGCCATACGACAGGTCCTAAAACATCTATACGAGAGCTGGAGGAACTTATTGATATTTTAAGTAGAACAAATCTCTTTGAAACTGAACATTTGTATCCATTTCTCTGTGAATATAGCCAATAATTTAGATAAAACACTTTTATTTAACGCTTATATTCATCTAGTCTTTAGGAATAGTAATATAAAACATTTAATAATACATTTCAAATAATTTTATTGCAAAAAAATTATTACAAAGTACAAAATTTCAACAAAAATTGTTTATTAAAATGTTATTTAATATTTTTTTATCTTAATTTTAGCGTGCTAATATTTGTAGTATTTGGACAGTCATCTTCTGATTTTTAGTTATATTTAGTTATATTTGTGTCAGTGTATGTGTGTGTGTGTGTATATATATATATATATATATAACCTTCAATTATACAAATAGTCCAAAATTATACATATATAGTTTACAGTTTACTACTAACTCGTGGTTTCTTAGCATGCATACTACCATATAAATAATTTTATAAAATGAAACCCACATTTCATATCAAGCACATATTAATGTCTTAATCTGCATATCCATTAACCCTTCATCATACCTAAACATAATTAACACAACAACTATCTAATTTTTTCAACAATTCAATTTTGGTGTGCTAATATTTGTAATATTTGGACTGGTGTTCAGGTTTTTTGTTATATTTGTGTGTGTATATATATTTTTTATATATTTTATTTTTAATTTGAGTCTGTTGAACACCTGAGATATTTTTTTTAATTAACGTTTTGTTGTAAT
This sequence comes from Danio albolineatus, assembly GCA_903798035.1. NCBI lineage: Eukaryota > Metazoa > Chordata > Actinopteri > Cypriniformes > Danionidae > Danio > Danio albolineatus. The sequence continues at coordinate 3,047,402 of CAIGQQ010003609.1, read as the reverse complement.
TATTACCCTTCAATAATAAAAATAGTCCAAAATTAGACATATATAGTTTACAATTCACTACTAACTCGTAGTTTATTAGCATCAATACTTTTATAAAATGAAACCCACATTTCATAATCAAGCACATATTAATGTCTTAATCTGTATATCCTTTGAACCCTTCATCAGAGCTAAACATAAATAACACAACAACTATCTATAAGCAGTAATAGGGTGGTCATAGATCCCTATAACATGCATTTAAGCCTTATAAATAACTGCAAATCTGAAAAAGTGTGACCGTTGTGTTGCAGGGGAGATTTAAGTTGCAATTTATTTCAGAATTATACTCTTGGACACACAAAGAAAGCTTCATATCACGTACATCAGCTCTATTTTTCACTCATATCTGTATGAGAAACGACTTTACTGATTGAAAATATTCGCCAAAATTGTTGCGCTACACTGTGATGCTTTCAGCTCATATTTGTGCTCCAGTTTAAACTCATTTATTTATTTATTTATTTTTATATGCACTTATTAAATATGAAACTGAATCTAAAAAAAAATGCCTAAGAGAGCTGACTTAAGGAAATAAATACAGTTTTAATGCTGTATTTGCTCACATTTCCAGTAAAGTACACATCTTTTTTTGTCTATATTAGAGTCCTTTCTGGTTAAATAAAAGAAATTTAAATTAAATAATACAATTTTAAGCTAATTCTGAAGATTGCTACAACATGTTTCAAAACAAAATAGCTACAGACTGTGAGGATTTCTGTGACTTAGATGCTTTTTGGAGTCGTGTTGCATATTATTGTCAGTTTATGTGTGTGTTTTTGTTCCTATCAGGGATTACAGCAATGTTTACACACCACAAGCTCGCGGGTTTGGGAGTTTTAAACGCGTACAGATATCCTCCTGTCCTTTTTTTTAACCGAGTGACTACAAAAGAATCGAGTTTTAGTATTCCTGTTGCAAACAAATGTTAAATTCCCAAATAAATCGACTGTAAATCCCGACAGAACCCCCAGCAGGTTTGCTCAGCGGTGTTTGGTGAAGTACTTTCGGTCCGCGGCGGATACCTGTGTGTGTGTGTGTACTCACTATTCCCCAGTACAAACCATCAACACACACACACACAGACTGAGAGAGAAAGAGATTTATCCTTAAAAACAGCCATGAGTGAAGTTGTGCGGTGTAACCGTGTGCTCGTGCCCCGCAGAAAGGTGCGCATGCATTCAAAGCAACAGCCGTTAAACTTTTGCCCGTTCCGCTCCGGGGATCGGTAAAGGTGAATCTTTAGGCACTTACCGGGTGTGTACTGGGCTCCTGCGCCCCCAAACACTGCAGGCAGGAGCAATGTGCTCAAAATGATGATATCCATATCTGTCGGCCGAGTTGAGAAAGTTTGTAAAAGTGTTGGGAAATGTTTCTTATTCCAGCCGATCCGCGCGCTCCATGCTCTCTCTCTGCGCGTCTTTCTCTCCGCTGCTGTGGTGCGCGCTCCCGGCGGGGGAGCGAGAGAGAGAGAGAGTGTGCGCGCGTGACGTCACCTGCGCGGAGAGTAGAGCGAGCGAGTGGAGAAGCGCCCCCTACTGACGGACATCACTCTCTCTCTCACACACACACACACACACACACGCACACACACACACACACACACACACACACACACACACACACACACATCACTGTCTGTTTCTCTCACACACACACACACACCATTCTCTCTTACACAAACAAACAAACAAACACACATGCACACATCACTCCCTCTCTCTCTCACACACCCAAACTCACATTACTCTTTTTCTCATACACACACACACTCACACATCAAAACATACACGCACACGCCAATACTTACATACACACCCAAACACACATGCACACACCACTCTCTCTAACACACATATACACACATGCATACACCACTCTCTCTCACACACGTGCTCACGCACACACACACACGCACACCAGACACACAGTAACACTTGTGCACACCACTCTCTCACACACACACTCAAACACACACCTCTCTCTATCTTACACACACCCAAACACACATGCACACACCACTCTCTCTCTTACACATACACACACACATACAAACACACACCCACACACACATGCACACCACACACTTTCACACACACAAACACACACCACTCTTTCTCTCTTACACACACACAAGCACACGTCTCTCACACACACACACAAACACACACCACTCTCTCTCTCTTACACACACACACACACGCATGCATACACACAAGCACACGTCTCACACACACACCCATACACACATGCCCACACCACTCTCTCTCTCACACACACACACACACACACCAGACACAGATACTCTCACACAAACACACACCATTCTCACACACACACAAACACGCATGCACACACACAAGCACACGTCTCTCACACACACCCAAACACACATGCACACACCACTCTTTCTCTCTTAAACACACACATGCCCACACCACTCTCTCTGTCTTACATACACACACGCACACACACACACACACGTGCACACCAGTCACAGATACACACAACACTCACTCTCACACACTCAAACACACGCATATATATATATATACCACACACGCACCCCTCTCTCTCACACACACAAACACACACCACTCTCTCTCTTACACACATACACACAAACACGCATGCATACACACACAAGCACACGTCTCACACACACCCAAACACACATGCACACACCACTCTCTCTCTTACACACATCCAAACACACACACACACATGCACACCAGACACACACACTCTCACACACACAAACACACACCACTCTCTCTTACACACACACCCAAACACACATGCACACACCACTCTCTTACACACACACATCCAAACACACACGCACACATGCACACCAGACACACAGATACACTCTCTCACACACAAACACACACCTCTCTCTCTCTCTCTTACACACATTCACACACACGCACACACCCCTCCCTCACATATCCAAACACACACACATGCACACCAGACACACAATTACTCTCTCACACACAAACACACACCTCTCTCTCTTACACACATACACACGAACACGCATGCATACACACACGCACACGTCTCTCACACACAAACACACATGCACACAGCAGTCTCTCTCTCACACACGCACATGCCCACACCACTCTCTCTCTTACACACACACACACACACACACAAACACACCACTCACACACACACACACAAACACATGTGCACACCATCACACAGATACACACAGCACTCACTCTCACACTCAAACACACGCACATATACCACACACGCACCCCACACACACACACACACACACACAACTCCCTCTCACACAAACACACTCAATCACACATGCATACACCACACACGCACCCCTCTCTCATACACACCACTCTTGCACACACCTCTCACACAGACACACAAGTACACAACCTCACACACACTCAAACACGCATGCATACACAAACCACACAATTTGTTTAGTCCCAAGAATGAGACATTGTACGTGTGTGTGTGTGTGTGTGTGTGTCTGCGTGCATGTGTGTGCGTGCTCTCTATTAGCTCTTTTATTGCTCCATCTTTGTTCTCCGTTATTGTCAGTGGTCGGGTTTCCTGACACATGAGTCGTGAAGGGGTTTAGGAGCTAACGCTGGACAAAACTGACCAAAACGTCTTACATCACGTTAAACACACATCTAATATTGACACACACACACACACACAACCCATTTCCATTCGTGGATAATCTAAATATACCAGCTGCTGATTGTGTTGACGCATTACTGCTGTAACCGTTACCTGTCCTGTTCTACAGGTGAAAACAATAACACTGGCTGATTTTTCAAACCTGTAATATGACCTTTCCCCCTCTCCCATTGGTCAAACACACAAAAGGCCCCGCCCCAAACCCAGACCATTGGCTGACTCGAACTGAAAGAGACGTTCTACCGGTACCGCGCCCAGATAAACAGCAGCACATCAGTAATCTGTGTACAGTGTGTTCATGACAAGGTGTTTAAGTATATGTGAGTTAAAGATAAGAAGAGTGTCAAACATCAAGATATAGAGTTTTTCGCACTATATTAAAATTAATTAGTCTCTTCGTTAATTAATTATTATTAATTGACCCTAAAAGACCCTAAAAATAGTTAGGGTAGAGCGGGGCACGGAGTAACACTATTTGGTTTTGGCCAAATAATGAACAAAGTAAAGGGGTTAGACAAACAATATTTTTTTTAACCAACAACACACAAGCCTCTCTACAAATGAGCACTGATTGTGAAGAAAGCCCAGCAGAGATTGTACTTCCTTTGTCAGCTGAGGAAGTTCAACCTGCCACAGGAGCTGCTCGTGCAGTTCTACTCAGCTGTCATCCAATCCATCCTCTGCACTTCAATCACCGTCTGGTTCGGCTCAGCTGACAAAACCGACCTCTGTAGACTACAGCCATAGTCTGGACTGCTGAACGAATCACTGGCTCTACCCTTCCTACACTTCAAGAGCTGTACTCTTCCACAGTGAGTAACAAGTGAGAGGTACATATGCAAACCGTTGTAATTCCTACACTGTTCACCTGATTTGGCTGCAAATACCTTAAAAAATATTAAAGTTGACAGTCTGCAGTTAAAGCACATCTTGTTTGTTTAATTTGTTAAAAAAAAATGTTAGAATTGTGTCGATGTCCCAATATTTATATATATATATATATATATATATATATAAAGTTTCAGCTCAAAATACACAAATAATGTTTAATAACTCTCTGAAAATGATGCTTTTAGGCTTTGATCCTAATTGTGGCATTTTGGTGACTGTCGCTTTAAATTCAAATGAGACTGTGCTCTTTTTTCAGAAGAGGGCGGGAGCTACAAACGCCTGTGTGTTAGCATAGTGGCAGATTCAAAACTCTAATAGCAGACAGTTACTTCTCACTTAGGACTGTTTATGCTAATGAGGAAAAAAATGGTAATTAGTGGGCGGGGGTTTACCCCTCTGATGACACGTACAAATGGAGAATGTCAATCAAAGTGTTTCTGCAGACCGTTTTTATCAGCTGTGATCATAAAATGTAGAAGTAATACATTTAGTCCATTAGAGGCTGGATATATTCACACACTGCTGACTTACATCTGTGTTTAAACCCCTTATAAAAGTGATTTTTGCATAACAGGTGCCCTTTAAGACTACGTTTGTGATCCAGGGTCACATATTATTCACTTTCTTATGCGTGTATGTATTTATTTAATTCCTGATTGTTTTTATGTATGCACACATGCTTTATATAATCACTGCTTTATTGTTTATGTAACGCGCAGTGATTTAGTAATACATTACAAGTCCTGCCAATAAAGTTCATTTAAATAAAAATATAATAATAATTGAGAGATAGAGAGAGAGAGGGGAAGGAAAAACTAAGAATACACGGCAAACAACAAAGTGAATGAGTGAGCCGCTCGAGGCTGCAGGTACTGCGGAAAAAATAAAAGAGAAAAAAACATAGACGAGCGCTTCAAACAGTCGCTTTGATAAACAAGGTTATGTGTACATAGTACCAGAGGAGTAAAGGTAGGCCAGGTTTATTAAAATAGCTGTTTTCATCTGCGCTTCCCCCTTTGCTTTGCTCCTTTCCCAGCTTGGAGCAGTCTGTTCGCAGAGCAGCCCAATGCGCTCCACATCCAGATCATCCGCTGGAAGACTGAACGGCGCAGGAGTATCACAGGAGCATCATCATTTCAGGCCCATAGCAAGCCTAGTGAAAGAGGGGGTCTTTTTCTCTAAAAGTAGACCTTATTTTGCATTTTTTCCCCACATTTTGTATTTGATTAAGACGTTTAAATACAGCATTTTGATGACATTTTATGAAATATTTAGTATTCTGGAATTATGTGCATGCTTGTTGCAATAATAAAATAATGACTGTTTTGTCAAGTTGCTTACTAAGATCATCTGCAAATTTTGTCGGTTCCATACCTGTCAACATTGGGATGTGAAAATAAGGGATCCCCCCAACAAAAAAAGTTCAGAAAATTAACATTAATAAAGAAATAGAATGATCAAATCACATTAACCCTTTTCTTCACGGTATAACTTGCACATTCTGATTAAAGAGCAACGAATGAATCTCGTTTATTATGATTTTTTTCTTTGATTACATAAAATAACAGAGATGTCACTTTAAAATACATTATAATAACGTTATAATTAAGCATTCGATTGCTTTCCTAACTTTTTTTGCTCAATTAGTTCATTTAGTTGTGTTGGGGAGTAAAACACACCAAGATCGACATCTTTATATATATATACATATATACATATAACATACATATATATTGTTATTATGCGCTCCGCTTCAAACCGCATGTACAGAATCCGTTTGGGAAACAGCATCTATTTATCACTATGGAGTCTATTTAAAGCGTCTGTTTATCACTATGGAGCGCGTCTAACAGACACGCACCGCTTTATGACTGTTTTGAGGATTGCATAGGAGGAGCGACGGCACCTGTAATGAAAAGGAAAGGGAATCTCGCCGTTTTTATATTTATTTCAAAGTGTTTCATGCTTAAATAAACCGAACGCACAGAACTGACTTACATTTAAGAGCAAGGGGCGGCCCCTTCAGACGCTGTGCTCTGAATGTTAGTGTTAATTTCCCTACGCAAAGATGAGGCTGTGAAGAGTCAGTGGTTGAAGTGTATTTGTGTAAAAATATCTCAGCATTATAGCCCCAGCCTTGTGCTGTGTTTCCGTCATTTTTCTGACAAGTGCTTAGGCAATCTACACGCTTATAACAGGGGATTCCTTGGCCGTTTGTTAAAGGAAGGATCAGAAAAAAATATTGATGTATGGGACTTTGTCAGAGCTTGACATGAACTTTACAGTGCACGGTTCATGGACCAGTTTCTTCCTCCATTTCACAAGTGTAAGTGTGATTAAAACGGTCACCTCCTTGTTTTCTCTAGCTTGCAAATAATGTGTTTAATTGTGTTTTATTACTTGTAACTGCTCAACGTGGCTTGTACTGTATCTGGTGAACTCTTTATATTCTCATATCACGTATAAAATCACAGTGAAAACGTGGCGTGTACCACGGAAATTCTTTACAGATTTAAACGCGTTTGTGATCTCGCGATCCTCTGCTGTTTGTCTTTGCTATGGCCACCGTCAGCTGTTGCTACACGTGCTGCGGTCAAGTTTTAAAATAGTTCAGCTTTTGCCGCTGTGTGGATTAATACTGAACGTGTGTCATGGTTAAGAACAGAGCATATGCTGGTGTTTAACTGCACTGCTTTAATGCACTCCTGCACTGGGCTCACACATACACTCTGCACTCTGACTACTTCAACAATGTTGATAAACCATAGTGGGCGTTTCTCTCTGTCTCAAGCTGAACACAGTTGACCAATCGCATTAGACTGGATCATCGGGCCAATCAGTGCAGATAACCATCGGCTAAGGCGGGGTTTGAAAACAAATGATAATTAGGTTAAAATAAATGCATATTTTAAGACAATGAAAGTGTTTTTTGACCTTGCATGCATATCAGCCTGTTGTTGAAGACCCCCAAAACCAAAATATGACATTTTTTAATTGCGTAATAGAGGCTCTTTACTTTATTATGAATGTGATGATATATGATACATTCAAAATAAAACATTTGCCGTAAAATCTAGTTCAAAATCATACAAACCAGCTAAATCAGATGTGTTTTTCATGTTTTTGTCAACATTGCATTGTCAGTGTTTCCTTTAGCGTAGGATGGACGTCTTGTTCCTCTTTGCAACAGTCACTGGCGTGATCTTCAGATTGGGATGTTATAAAGATGTGACCTGATGGGCTGACAGTAACACAGTGTACTTTCCACGAAATCCCTCTCATTTTCACAGCTGTGGCTGAACTGCTGTGTGTGTGTATGAGTGTGTGCGTCTTGTATTCCTTTTGTTGTGGAGACCAATCTTTAGAAATACCTGTAAATTGTGACTTTGTGGGGACATGAGTAAAACGGCTCATGAATCAGACAGAATGAAGTATAGCAAAGATGTAAAAGTACAGATTGATTGCTGTGAGGGTTGAGCTCAGGGGGAGAGAGAGAGAATATACAGTCTGTACAGTAGAAACATCATTACAGCTCTGAGGAGAGATCATAAAGATAGTGGTACAAGTGCATATTATGGTTCCCACATCTAAAATCACCGTTTTGTCCTCAAACTGCTCCTGTGTGTGGCACTAGCTGTACAAAAGGGACAAAATGCTGCAAATTTTACCCAAACAAAAGTTAAACAAAGTAAACAAACAAATCAACAATTAAAAAATCAAACAAGGCTAACAAAAAGTCCACTCCTCACCTCCTGCTCTTTTCGGTGTCCTTTACATTGCTGCGTCACGTCGCCCGATGATGACTGATGATAAGGTCTCCTGACCAATTAGCTGTTGGAGTAGGTGGAACTAAGAAAATGTCAGGCATGAGGTGCGTCCCAAATCGCATACTTGTGCACTATTCTATGCCATTTTGTAGTATAAATAGTCTAAGTAGTGTGTTCACGCTTAAAGCTCTCAAAATAATTGCACTTTATATACCCAGATGATGCACTCATTCAACTTTGAGCACGTAACAGAAGGGGCGGAGCTATTGGGCGCTCATGTTAGATAACTTTGTTTATTTTGGATTGTGAGAACAAAATTCTCCAACGAGAGTGATTACAGCGCCTCCCGATGGTGAATGCGGTTATACTCATGGCAGCTATTATTTGGTACTTTGGTCATTTATTTCACTAATTTGGCTTCAAACCGTCAAACGTCATCAAGGAAACGGTTTGAATTTCCACTCAGTAAGCCATTTGGGACGACACTATACATATACTATGCTGTTGAGTATGTAAGTGCTCAAGTACGTAGTGCATAAGTGCATAGTGTATAGTGTGCCATTTGAGACACAGCTAGGGAGAGAGAGCGCGAGCGAGCACAAGAATAGAGTGGAGGAACTATGATGTCACCTTGTAGGCCAAAAGGTTGCTAGCATAAAACTGGTTTCCTCTATAAAACTTTTGAAGATTGCAAATAATAAGCTCTGTGTTCAAACACTGTTCATTACTCTTACAAGTTTTGTCCGATCAGATAATCCTCACATGATAATTTAATTGTTAGCAACCGTCTTTTTAAAGAGACATAACCAATTAAATTCAAAAGTGTGATGTAACTGTTGTAGAATAAAACGTGAAAGTATCTTGACATTCTGTTAGCCACGAACCTTATTGAATGATTTAACCGAAATTCCATAAAAAAAAAACATTGACTTTGGGACGAGGGAAACTGAACTGCTGAAATGTTAACTTGCTTCTGGGTTCTTGACATCATAATTGACGTCATAGTTCCTCCACTCTATTGGACGGAAAAATACTAAACATAGCAATATACGTCTAATGGGCGTAACAGTAGTGATAAGGAGCTATAATGCGTTCAAAACAAGCAGCAACATCCCGCTCTCCCTCGTGAAGCTAATACGGAAGTAACTGAAACTGCAATTCATCGATATTCCTCTAGGTCTGGCTCCATAATAGAGCACATTTCTATTGAGCCCAGTGTTAAAATGGCCAAATTTACAGCAGAAAAACAGGTGTTTATACATCGCGGTACAAAGAACGATTTTGGTTCGTATAGCTAATATTACCCATCATGACAACTGTGAAGGGGTAAAATTTTTTTATAACTCATCTGTTTAGTTTATATTGAGTTATATTACGTCTGCATAATTAAGGGCGTGGCCACTTAAGTGACAGCTAGGTCTTGCTGCTCGCTGTCTCATCACCTCAGCTGATTTGGGCTGATTAGCTGCTGAAATCAGCATATACATCATATTTTTGTTTTGTTTTATGTGGCTTTACACAATCAGTTGCCTTTTGGGATTATTTCTTACAATGGTAACACTTTATTTCGATGGTCCATTTAAGTATTAGTAGACTGTCTGCGTAATATCTGTTGATACTGACATTCAACAGACATTTAACTGACTATAAGAAACTTTGCAAGTACATGTCAACTTCCACTAACCCTACCCCCAACCCCAACCTAACAGTCTACTTATAATCTAATGAGAGTTAGTTTCAACGTAATTTAAATTCAACAAACGGACCATCAAAATAAAGTGTGACCCTTACAATTATCAGATAATATGGCATGCAGTTCACATAATCGTGCTCACAAACCATTCACGTGACCTCCATTTCCCAGTTGAGCAAATTTCTATATACTTATATCTATAAATGCGCTATTTTTCTATTTTTATTTTTCAACGTCAACACTTAATGAAGAGTTCAACTATTATTATGCTCATGTCTCGTGTCTTTTAAAGCACCTCACACTTGGATGCCATGTTAAGTTTAAAGATCTTTAGCTTACACACGCAGCACAGCTTATCACTGTCAGTCCAAAGGCAGTTGACCAATCAGAGGAGGTGGTGCAACCATTGTGAGCTTCAGTTTATAGTAGAAAGTTGGTATGACAACTGTTTTATTTATCGTAATATCATGGCGGAGGAGGTGCTCTGGCCAGCTTTGTCCAGATATCCAGAGTTACATGATATATCTACAAGTGCTTATCATAGCATATTCTTGTCCTATTTCTTATAGGTCCGCTATTGTCATTATCACATCATGTTCAAAGTTTTATTATTATTATTATTATTATTATTATTAAATGGGTACAAATTATTATTATTAAAAATCTAATAAAATAAAATAAACAAGTAAATGACAAGGTGAGAATGTGGTAAAATCTGAAAACATGGTAAAAATCAGGCAAGGGCTTTTCTTTTTCTGGATTGCTTTTGAAAACACTATCGGTTGGGTTTAGGGAACTGGGTGGGTGCTGGTCAATCAGTACCTTTTAAAAACACTATCGGTTGGGTTTAGGGAAGGGGGTGGGTGGGGTTATCGGTCAGTCAGTCAGTCGACAGCGGCCTCTTGTGGATTTACACGAGAAGAGCAGGTGCGAATGGCACTCGAGAAAAATTTGAGATCTGAAAAAGCGTACAAAGCGGCCTCTGGTGGATTCGCAAAAACAAAAACCGCAATAAAACGTACCTCCTGGGATGTATTCGGCGCTCTCCGGAAATGTATATATGGGTACATTTTTATGAGTGAGCCAGAGTTGTTTATAGGTCTGTGCTAATATGTTTTATGAGCAAATCAGCCAATCAGAATCAAGCATTCAACCGACCCGTAGATTTACACACATTGTGCATCAGAAGTGTGCTATTGCTTCAGGTGTAAGCAAGACCTTAATATTGCGATGCACATAGGTCATCAACTCGGATCATTTTCCATCAGTAACTGAGATACATATGAAACCTCAGCACTTTGTGTCAGTGTTGGAGAAGAAGCCTCAGCAGGAAAGAGCCAGAAACATCTCAGAGGATCCACAGAAAATCAATAGGTGAGGCCTGCTGCCATACTGCGCTGCTGGGACAGATATTACAGTGTTACAGTGCATTAGATAGGTCACCGCGCCAGAAATACACCCTACAGTAGATTTCCCTGTTAGAAACCAAATCAAAGTCTCTACCGTACCAAAAAGAAAATCAATATGTACACCAGCGCAAAGGCACAGACCTCCCCCTAAAGCCAAACACAAATGAGGAAACAGAACGCATGAACTACATTTGTAAAAATCACCTCAGCGCAGGTTTACATCAATACAACCCAGAAATGTCACACTTACATTTTGTTGTCGTTCCCTGCTGAGTCTTTCATTTCGGTTCACGCATTTAAAATGGCTGAGGACGTGTCAAAGGCAACAGCCATAAATTATGTTTCTCAATAAAGTCTTTTTTCAAATGTGCCATGAACAATTTATGTCTCTCATATTTGCTTGATGTTGAGCTCACGTTCAAAATGTGAAGCTTGTATTGCATTGTAATACTGTCAGTGGCATACAGAGCGGTCCAACGGCAGCTTAGACAAACAGCATGCGCCTATCCACAGTCAATACAGCCAGCAACTGAAAGACACTTAAACACACACGGGAAGAACAAACTGCATGTCAAACAGGTGATAATTAACTAGACTGACGACAGGTGAAACAGGTATGCTGATCCTGGAACATCTTTCCAGGGCCCCGTTTCAGAAAGGAGGTTAAGCGAAAACTCAGAGTATGTTAACCCTGAAATGAGAAAAACTCTAGGTTTTCCAAAATGGCAGGTTTGTCAAACTCGAGAAGCAGGGTAAGTCAAGCCTGTTTCTGAAAGAGAGGTAACTTGGGTAACACTTTATTTCGATGGTCCATTTGAGTATCAGTAGACTGTCTGCTTAATATCTGTTGATACTGACATTTAACCGACATTTAACTGACTATAAGAAACTTTGCAAGTACATGTCAACTTACACTAACCCCAACCCCGACCCTAACCCCAAACTAACGGTCTACTTATAATCTAATGAGAATTAGTTGCAATGTAACTTAAATTCGGGCGACACAGTGGCGCAGTATAATGCTGTCGCCTACACTAGCGTATCTCAACAGATCTCCCTCCACCAGAAACGTATATCACGTGACCATTCGCGCACCATTCGCGCACTCTGAGCATGCACGTTCAAGTATAAACAGGAAGCACGTGTCCCGCTCGGTATTTGGTTATTGCTAGTCAACAAACGCTGGTTGAACGATGAACGCGATGGCAAAGAAAGCAAGAGAGGTCTTTTTGAGGACAGACGACGAGGTCGAGTTGTTACTTAAAGTAACAAATGAATATAAAACATCCATGGCTATCGAAAATACAGTGTTTACAGTGTAAACACCGCCGTCTGCCGGTGACGTTATAGCCACGTGCGCTTGACGAATAAGGAAAGGATACGCAATGACCCAAAGCCCCAATCACGTAGCGGATCTCAGCAGCCACGCCTCTGTTTTCAAAGATATCCGTCTCCCCCCATCCACACTGAGATGGAGCAGCAGCGTTTTAGAATGAAAACGGCCTCTCCAGCGTTTTCAAAACGCTCCGTTTTTGCACCTCGAAAACTCCGGCGTAGTGTGGACGGATGGCGTAACCGTAGCAAAACTTATGCGTTTTAAAACAAAAACACACTAGTGTAAACGGGGCCTAAGCCGACAAGAAAATCAATGAATGAATGAATGTAACTTAATTTTCAACAAACGAACCATCAAAATGAAGTGTGACCCTTGCGAAGAAAGAATTATACAGGTTTGGAGGACGAGAAACGATGACAGAACGTTCACTGAGCTTGTAGTTTTAGCGTGCTTCGTGCTGGCAGTGTATCACCACACAGTCTCTGTCACACCGGATGCCGGTTTGGGATAAACGCTGGATGCGGTCCCCATAAAGCAGCCAGAATAATGAAGGTTAATGATGAATGAATAGCGTTCACAGTGTTGACAGGTGTTGACCGTCCCTACAATCGCAGACTGATGAGAAGGATCTGAACACTCTTCATGGCATAATGCTGCTTATTATTAAAGGCTTATCAGCAACCAGATCACGCTTCTGATTCATGTAGTCATGTCTGCGTCTGTAAAGTGTCACACTATAGAAAAGAAATGACTTATTTTTCTTATACAGTCTTATCTGTATAATAAAAGCCTGCCGAGGTCATGCTCTGTGCTGAATAGTCACTCTGCCGTGGCCTTGTGCACGGTCTATCAAGTGGTCACGTGACCACATATTCATAGAGCACAACAGATGCTTGCAGAAGTAAAAAAAAAAAAGATTTAATTTTATCCACAAAGACGGACTCATTGTGAGCTGTGCTTTTGTCGATCCCATCAGCTTTAATTCATCTAATTTATTAACACTTTTGTGTTTCACGATGGAACGAGTGGAGAAAAACGGCATTATTCATATCATAAAATGCCACCAATAAAAGTCACAGCAAGCAAAGTGTGCCAGGAAAGATCTTCAGCTTTAATAAACGACACAAAAAAGTAAAGATTCAAGCAAAAATACTGAAATAATTGGATCAATGTGCATAAACATGAAATATGTTATCTCTATAGTCTTACAAATATAAATGATTATGTCATTTTGTGAATTCAGTTGTGTCGTTCTCAATGCTTCACGGGATTGTAGTTCTTTCCCTTGTTGAAGGGTTGAGTTTCCGGCACTGGCATGCATAATGTCAGCCAAATGTGGACCATGCATGGCAGTGATGGCACTGCATGCATGATGGCAAACTACATTTGGGCCAGTTGTGGATGGGAGGTGTGTGGCCCAGACCAGTGTAGCGATTGTTCACATTGTTTAGCTAACATTAGGTTTTTGGGGTTTCTGGTTAAAGTATAAACTTATAGCTGACAATTGGTACCAATAATAAGCCTGTTTTAGCCCAGTTCAGAGCCAATTAAGGGTGATAAATTGGCTGAGATTCAGGCCGGTTACGGCCCATGTGTGGCCCTCGTCTTTAATTCAGTTATGGGCCACTTCAGAATCGTCATTCTTTGTGGTACTTGGGCCAGGGGAAAAGTTATTGTGTGAAAACGTTTGCTATGTGGGTATAAAAACATACAATTATTACATGTTTATCATTAGAGGCTGGTTATATTCATGCCCTGCTGACACACAACAGTGTTTAACCCTCTTATAAAAGTCATTATTACATAATAGGTCCCCTTTAAGTGGTCTTAACTACTAGCCACTTACATCCTACACTTTTTTTGGACGGTGGGAGGAAACGGGGGAACCCGGGGGAAAACCCACACGAACACGGGGAGAACGTGTAAACTCCACACAGAAACGGTGACTGGCTCGGGGAGAGGCCGAACCAGCGGTGCCTTTGCGATAAGGCAACAGTGCGAACCACTGGGCCGCCGTGCCGCCCTATCAGAGAAGGGGAGGAGTTGGGGTGTAAGGGGGGATTCTGCAGGACAAAAAAGATGACCGGAGTAGAGAGCTCTGGTAATTTATAGTGTGTCAGAATTCGTCTGATTGGTGCAATATGCAGAGCTGATGTGGTACCAGCTGTGTTCAATCATAAGCACGTGATCCTCTCAAAATTAGTTTATAAATAAACCGCACTTCAAGTGTGCAATTAATAACTTGCATTCGGGTACTGCCCAACCCTGTTTGCCTCATTTCTTGCCTGGAGAGGAGTGTAAAATCTGGCTCAGCTTACCCCAGTCCACACTCTGTTGATATCAGCTTTATCGATTTGAAGACGATGTTGCCATAATGTTTGAGGAGTCAGAAACGTGTTTCCCTTCCAACAGAACATGATGTTTCCTCCCAGCAGACGCTGCTGAACTCACCTCTGATCCGCTGGCCCTTTAATTTTACATGAATGTTTGTCTGTTCGACTTCTTCTGACTCTGTTTGATTGATTACGGCGTCTGTATTAAACTCATATGTCAGTTTCACTCAGTCGCATGTGGATTGTCCTCACCCTGGGCTCTTCTGGATATTACCGTGATTCACCAAAAACCATAAAGCAGTGAATCTTTGTGAGATTAGAATTAAAGACTGATGTCCACGAGCACAGCGCAGCTCCAGAGCATGAGCTGTTCAATTTCTCATCACTCTCTAACAACACGAGCTGCGCTGGCGGTTTCGCAAGCGCTGCAGCGCACATGAAAAATAAAAAAGACAGTAATTTAGTAAATATTGTAGTGTTTTTGTGTCATTCTGTTGTAAAGTGCTTTAGTTCAGTTGTTGTGGTGATTCTATGGTGACCAAATAACTATATTGATATATACAAATGACCCAATAGTGTAGTTTTCTACAACTGTATGGTATGTTATACTACAATACACCACAGTTTAATGTGAAATCATGCAGCTTTTTCTAGATTGCAAACACTAATGGTTGGGTGTAGGGTTGGGGGTGGGTGAGCGGGTCAGTCAGTCAGTCGACAGCAAGCTGGCCTGGTCCACTGAAGTATATATTGCGGCCTCTGGTGGATGTATACGAGAAGAGGATGCGTAAGATAAACTTGAGATCATTAAAAAGCGTACACAGCGGCCTCTGATGGATTGGCAAAAATAGACTAAGCAGATGTACCTCCGGTTACATATTTTGCTGTCCTCTGAAATGTAGACCTGACATATCCACAATGAGCCTTGCACTATCAGTGAATTTAGTTCATGTTTATGGTAGTGATGAATGGAGCTAATAATATGCCAAAACAATCTGAATTGGTTGAATCTGAATTATTGACAATTGCAATTTAATCATACTGAATTTTTATATGCCGTTAAAATTGTTTTGAATTTGAAGTTTTTCATTTGAATTTCATAACTTGACTATTGAACATCTGAAATTTAAGACAACTTAATTTTTCAAGGCTGAGTTTTTTTTTTTTTTCTGAATTCCTAAACTGCAGATATTGGGTTTGTAAAAATACAGTTTAAAATTTTTAAGATGAAGAAATTCAGAACATCAAATTCAATATTGTAAAATTCAAAAGCAGAAACTCAGATTCAGCAGAAAGTAGGTCAGGGGTCATCAACAGGGAAGAAGTTTGAAAATACGCTTATAAAAAATCCTATATTTTTAAATAAAAAATCCTATTAAATCCTTTTTTATACGCCCATAAAAAATTCAGCCTTGAAAAGTTAAGTTGTCTTAAACTCCAGATGTTCAATATTCAACTTATGAAATTAAAATTAAGAAATTTAAATTAAGAAATTTAAATTCCAAAATAATTTTTAACGGCATATAAAAATTCAGATTGATTAAACTGCAATTTTCAATAAATCATTCATTCATTCATTTTCTTTTTGGCTTAGTCCCTTTATTAATCCGGGGTCGCCACAGCGGAATGAACCGCCAACTTATCCAGCATTTGTTTTACACAGCGGATGCCCTTCCAGCCACAACCCATCTCTGGGAAACATCCATACATTCTCATTCACACACATACACTATAGACAATTTAGCTTACCCAATTCACCTATACTACATATCTTTGGGGAAAACCGGAGCACCCAGAAGAAACCCACGCAACCACGGGGAGAACATGCAAACTCCACACAGAAATGCCAACTGACCCAGCCGAGGCTCGAACCAGCGACCTTCTTGCTGTGAGGCGACAGCACTACCTACTGCGCCACCGTGTCGCCCGCGTCAATAATTCAAATGAACACAATTCAAATTCAGATTATTTTGGCATATTATTAGCTCAATAGTGATGGGAGAAACAAAGCTTCAATCAATTGAACCAGTTGCATCGCAAAACAACTTACTGTTTCGAAGTGTTCGAAACACCATGTGCTTGGGACATCTGGTGCTCAGATCCATGTTAACGCAATAAAAACTCATCCAAAACATCCATTAGAATTTACTAATCCTAAGTTTTCAAATAAATTGCTAACCATTCATTCATTCATTCATTTTCTTTTTCGGCTTGGTCCCTTTTATTAATCCGGGGTCGCCACAGCGGAATGAACCGCCAACTTATCCGGCATTTTGTTTTACGCAGCGGATGCCCTTCCAGCCACAACCCATCTCTGGGAAACACATCCATACATTCTCATTCACATCCATACACTATGGACAATTTAGCTTACCCAATTCACCTGTACCGCATGTCTTTGGACTGTGGGGGAAACCGGAGCACCCGGAGGAAACCCACGCAACCACGGGGAGAACATGCAAACTCCACACAGAAATGCCAACTGGCCCAGCCGGGGATCGAACCAGCGACCTTCTTGCTGTGAGGCGAACGTGCTAACCACTTGGCCACCGTGGCGCCAATTGCTAACCATTGACTGTTTAAAAAAACTCGACTTTTAAAATTAGAATTTAAAAATTTGCCTTTTGTAGACTAAATCGTTGAACCACATCACCACCACAGGTGTGCATTGTTTGTCTATTTTTCTAATTCAAAGACCCGTCATCAGATATTCCATAGAGCACAAATGTGGAGTTGAACAGATTGATTGTGGGTAGGCAGCACGGTGGCTCAGTGGTTAGCACTGTCGCCTCACAGCAAGAAGGATGCTGGTTTGAGCCCCGACTGGGCCAGTTGGCATATCGGTCTAGAGTTTGCATGTTCTCCCAGTGTTGGCGTGAGTTACCTCCTGGTACTCCGGCTTCCCCTACTAGTCCAAAGACATGTGGTATAGGTGAATTGAATAAACTAAATTGTCCATAGTGTATAAGTGTGAATGACTATGTATGGGCGTTTCCCAATACTGGTATGCGGCTGCTACATGAATATCTGCTATGTAAAACATATGCTGGAATAGTTGGTGGTTCATTCCGCTGTGGCGACCTCTGATATAAAGACTAAGCCAAAGGAAAACAAATGAATGAGGATTGTTGGTAACTGGATGTATGATGCGGTCAGCTCTGATTATTGAAGTCTGTACGATTGAAGAGTCATATTCAGCAGGACTGATTCATTGAAGACGCTTAACCACAGAGATGGCGCCACGGTGGCCTAGTGGGTAGCACGTTCGCCTCACAGCAAGAAGGTCGCTGGTTCGAGCCTCGGCTGGGTCAGTTGGCATTTCTGTGTGGAGTTTGTATGTGGTTGCGTGGGTTTCCTCCGGGTGCTCCGGTTTCCCCCACAGTCCAAAGACATGCGGTACAGGTGAATTGGGTAGGCTAAATTGTCTGTAGTGTATGAGTGTGAATGAGTGTGTATGGATGTTTCCCAGAGATGGGTTGCGGCTGGAAGGGCATCTGCTGCGTAAAAAAATATGCTGGATAAGTTGGCGGATCATTCCGCTGTGGCGACCCCGGATTAATAAAGGGATTAAGCCGACAAGAAAATGAATGAATGAATGAACCACAGAGATTAAACAACACTGATCAGTTAGTCAATGAGAGAGCGAGAGACTATAGGAACAAGGTGACACTGCTGACTTTGAAGGCTTCATGCACACATACATATGCTTTTTATAGGAAACAACCATTAAAACAGCTGCAAGGCAAAAGAGAATCAGTAATGAGAAGTGACATCCAATTTCAGCATCCAATCTGACAACGCTTCTGTCTACAATACACATAACAATATTCAACGCCCGTCTACAGTGTGGATTAATTGCGTCTGTGGCTCAAACTCTTTGACAACAGAGCTTCTTAACCTTGTAAATGCTCAAAGTGTACAAGCTCAAAACTTCTCAAACAGCAATTCAACAACGCGCTCTATTCACACATGACCTCTAAACAGAGAAAGATGGAAAAGGTAGTGAACAGTAACTGGTTCTGCCTTGCTCTCTGCTTTTTTCCCCTTTAAAGCCGTTTCAGACCTCATTTGGTTCCGCTCATAACTAAATAAATAGATAAAGTGCTCAGAAGATCTGCTGAAGAGGTTTACACCATAGACTGTAAAAAATATGGACGTAGTATCCGTGACGTCACCCATAGGTTTCTGATGAACCCAAAAGAAGCTACTAGTAGGCATGGCCAACCGTCGCCATTTTGTTCGCGCGTCATCGCACCAACCGAGGCATACCAAACAAGGGCAAAGAGGCGGAGCGTGGGCAGAGCGTGAGCGGAGCTACGGGACGCATGCTGGCATTTAGCTAAGGGCTTTCTTATGGGAGAAACACATAATATTTCATTACCTGCGACTCGTTTGTGTTCTGACCACACGTGCTTGGTTGTACACTATATCAATAAAGTGTTTAGTCTGTGGAAAACACTGTTGTAATACATCAAGCCACTCAACATCGTTTTAAGACGTTTTTCAACAGGAAGGAAGTGCGAATTACATCCAAACACTTCAGATATAGTCTGTGATAGTAAATGCAGGGCTATTTAGGAAATCCAGGCAGAACACTGTATGACAACGCTTCAGGTGACGATTTTATAGACTACAGCTGATCAATCTGTCAGATTCTGGAGTGCGTTAGAGTTCTGAAAAACATTATAAATCATAAATTATCCTAAATAAAGCAATTACATTTATAGATATGGTATAAGTATATAATTTCACTCACCTGGGAAACGGAGACCACATGAATGGTTTGTGAGCACAATTAAGTGCACACAGCATGCCATATTATCTGATAATTGTAGAAAATAATTCCAAAAGGCGACTGACTGTGTAAAGCCACATAAAACAACACAAAAATACGATGAATCAGCCGGAATCAGCGGCTAATCAGTCGGAATCAGCTGAGGTGACGTGACGGCGACCAGCGGGACTAGCTGTCACTCAAGTGGCCACGCCCTTAATTATGCAAACTTAATTTAGCTTAATATAAAGGAAACGGAGGAGTTATAAAATAATTCACCCCCCTCAAAGTTGTCATGAAGGGTAATATAAGCTATATGAACCAAAATCGTTCTTTGTACCAGGCTGTAAACACCTTTTTTTCTGCTGTAAAGTTGGCCATTTCACCAGTGGGCTCATTGGAGATTTGCTCTATTATGGAGCCAGGACAGCCAGGACTAGCGGAATTTTCGATGAATTGCAAGTTTTAGTTACTTCCGTATTGGCTTCCCGAGGGAGAGCGGGAGGTTGCCGCTTGGTTTAAACATGTCAGCATACTCGAATTGGTGCAATAGCTCTACTTTGCTCTGATTGGTGCGATGGCTCTGCTCTGATTGGTCAGATGGCTCTATTCTGCCCTTATTGGTCAGAGGGCTTTAATGGCTGTTTTCTGATTGGTGAGTCCAGTGTGTTGTGCATGGTCAGATGGTTCTACTCTGCTCTGATTAACCAGATGGCTCTACTCGGCTCTGATTGGCCAAATAGTTTTACTCTGCTCTGATTGGTCAGACGGTCCAGTGTGTTAGGATTTATATATATCTTATTTACCACATTAGTAGGACAACACCTCGCCCCCTTTCCCCCAATCATCTCCAAACACTGATGCTTAGGGTCAAAGGCTACACTAATTAAGGGCATTCGTTACGACATAATTCGTTTCCTTTTTTAATATTAATATTTCTAATAATATGAATATTTCAAACGCTATGGGGCGGTATGACGCTGTTCCTTTTCGCGCTTACCAGCGTGTGGACGACTTTCCAAAAGCAGAATCCAAAAACTAAAATAAACCAGTAAATAACAGGGTGAGGATGTGGTGTAATCTGAAAACGTGGTAAAAATGCGACGAAGGCTTTTACTTTTTTCTGGATTGCTTTTGAAAGTTATTGGTTGGGTTTAGGGAAGCGTTTGGGTGGGTCAGTCGATAAAATTGGTTGGGTTTAGGGAAGGAGGAAGGTGGGTCAGTCAATCGGTCAGTCAGTCAGTCAAACAGTCAGTCGACAGCGCCCTCTGGTGGGTTTAGGTGGGAACAGCAGGCACGAATGGCACTCGCGAGGGAAATTTGAGAAGTCAAAAAGCGTACACAGCAGCCTCTTGTGGATTCGCGAAAACAAAAAGTGCAAAAATATGTACCCTGCTGGCATGCATTTTGCGACCTTCAGAAACGTGTATAGAGGTACGTTTTCAGAATGAGCCTGGGTTGTCTTCTACAGTCTGACTTCTGCAGAGACATGAGCAGTAACAGTGGTAGTGGGTTTATCTTTATCAGTTCCATTGCAAGTCCTTATCTTTGAAAGCAGAGTGAATATGCTTAGGCAGTCAAGCAGTGCTATTTCTTTAACATTGCAATGTCTTTGCCACAACTACAGTGTTTGATGGTCAAAGCAAACAATGTTGATGTGCAGCTAATGAAGACCATGGATTTGGTATTATACAAATGTGTTATAAACAAACATGAGTTTGTGCTGGAAGTAAAACTGGAATTAACTGAATACTCTGTTTAGGCTGTTCAAAATGAGACAATATCCTTTGAAACCGTTTAAAGCTTTTACATTCATAAATGTATTTATTTGGACTAGAATCAGAATCAGTTTTATTGCCAAGTGTGCTTCACACACACAAGGAATTTGCTTTGGCTACAGAAGCTTCCAGTGTACATAAAGTGACAAGTGACAACACAAAATAAATATTTTAAAAAGACGATAGAATTTAAACAGAGATGTGGTCAGTCCAAAAAGGTCTGGATGTTGAAATGTATGTACAGATTTGTTATAAATATACGGGTTATAATGTGCTTTGTACAGATGTGTAAGAAGTATTGCATTGTATATTGTTATAAGGTGCTGTGTACAAGTGCGTATGAGAGGGTATTGCACGTTTAATGCACAATAGGGAAATATTATTCATGAGGTAGATGGCCTAAAAAAGAAACTTTTCCTGTGTCTGGCTGTTTTTGTGCTCGGTGCTCTGTAGCGCCGGCCAGACGGTAACAGTTCAAACAGGAAGTGTGCTGGGTGCGAGGCGTCCAGGGTGATTTTGCGAGCCCTTTTACTCACTGTGGAAGAGTACAGCTCTTGAAGTGTAGGAAGGGTAGTGCCAGTGATTCGTTCAGCAGTCCGGACTATTTGCTGTAGTCTACGGAGGTCGGATTTGGCAACTGAGCCGAACCAGACGGTGATTGAAGTGATGAAAACATTGCCAATACACTACAAAATAAAAAAATGTTCTCACCTCTTTGCTAATTGCATACATTTGGTTCACTCGTTTCATCCAGCCGTCATTTATGATGTCGGTCCTGGCTGCATCGGTGGATCTGTTCTCTGATTCTCCTCTAGTTCCTCTAAAGCGCATCTGTAGGGTCTCTCACATCAAACCAGTGAATTCATCTGCTGAAATAAATAGACTTTCTGCTCCTCAAGGATAGCAGTTTGACATGATTGTGTACTTCTGACAGACGGAGATGAAGGCTGTACTTCAGGGACAGCGCGAAGTCTGCAGCCGGCCTGTAAAACAGAAAAACTTTCACAACATTTCACTCGGAGCTGGGAGTTTGGACAGTCCATAATGCACATCGCTCTGCCTGGAGCACATTTTACATCTGTAATTTGTCCTGACAGCAGGTTATAAAGAGGATGAGAAGGCGCTGGATTGATCAGCAGTGAGCGCGGCAGTGCTTTCTATCAAACAGGGTTTGGTGCGGGCTTCACCGCCGTGCAATTATCCGCCCGCCGTTTCTGCTGTGATAAATCTGAGCTCTATTAAAACAGCAATGATTTTCCATTTAAACTCTTTTGGATCAGTTCAATTTCGGCAAGTTAAAAGTGCTAGACTGCTGGGGGAAATACATGTCCCTGAAAATCAATGAAAAAGCAGAATCACTTGCCAATGGTTGTGTATGCAGGACTGCAAATATCAGTACAACAAGATCAATCTTCAGACACGAAAGTGTGTAAGATAAACAAATTAAGACGTTTTTCTTTTAATGGGTAAGGTCAGGGGCGCCGCTAGCAATTTTGGGCCCCATGAAAAAATGTGAGGATGGGCTCCCTACTACCAAGCTAGCAATCCAAACTCTTTGTCTTCAGTGTAGTTATACTGACCTATGCATTTCATCATTGACTTTGTCCACTACTTATCAGTATTTAGTAAGAGAATGGCCATGACTGCAGCTAGCAGATGATTTATTGTTCAAATGTAAATGTAGTACAAAAAAAGGAACAGAATTCAAATATTCACTGAAAATTGTACATTTCTAAACACACACAACACCACAATGTGTAACTATTTAAATAACTGTACTGCAACAGTGTCTCATACAATGTGCAATACACTGGAACAGTGACAAAAATCAATAAGACACTAAATTATATTACAATGAGACCCATAAATAAGCCGAGACCCATAAATGATGCTGAGTGCATCATCCGGGTCATTAAAGTGCACTTATTATTGTTAGAGTTTTCAGTGTGAACGCACTACTTACACTATTTATACTACAAAATGGTGTAGAATAGTGCTTAAGTATGCGATTTGGGGCGCAGCTGATGTTAACCTCGAGGACGTCGCTGCTTTGACAGTTTACCTGACGATCACACTCAAAGCATCAACTCTCTTCCCGCTACTGACGGACTGAACCATACAGTGAAAGGAGGGGGGTGCTATTTGCCAGTGACAGACACGAGGGGCAGATATAAGCCGGATTTTTATTTTTCATTTCTAATAAATTGTTTTACTTGTAATTTAGAGATACATTCATAATGTATATTACATTACAGTACTGTTATTAATTATAAAGCAGATCGCTGTGTGCCCCTAGAGTGCGTGGGCTCTTAGAACTGTCCTAACTTTCCCCCCCTCAGCGGCGCCCCTGGGTAAGGTAATTAGGTGTGAGGTATTTTGTTTGCGGGGCGAATTCCGTACAGTGTTAAATTTCGAGTGTTGCCGAAATTCAGACTAAAGTGTTGAAATTCTAAACATAAAATTGTCCGGTGTGCATTTAACACCACAGGGGTTAAATTTCACACTTTCTGGGTGCCTATATGATTCCCACCAGTCCAGTGTCCAGGTAACACTTTCAAAAGTGTTGAATATTTACACCTCTGCAGAGTAAATTAT
>CAIGQQ010003609.1:2998695-3023093 GCA_903798035.1 Danio albolineatus | reverse complement strand
TAAATTATTTAACACCTAGAGTGTAAAAATGTACACCACATTAAAAATATTAACACCATGCAGGGCAAATTGTCCAGTGTAAATTTAACTCCACAGGTGTCTAGTTTCACTCTTTTCTGGTGTATATATGAGCCTCACCAAGCCTGTGTACAAGTCACACTTTCAAAAGTGTTGAATATTTACACCTCTGTGGAGTAAATTATTTAACTAGAAGGGTGTAAATATCTAGATTAAAATTCTACACTAGATTAAAATCTCCGTCGCCCCTGCCAGGTTATATTAAAAAGAAATTCAGGGTTATTTGTAAACAGGCAAGTTGTTAAATACCCTTTAAAACTGAATAAAAAAAGTGAGACTTGCAAGACTTTTAAAAGTGTAGAATATATACACCTCTGCAGTGTAAAATATTTTGCACACCACATTAAACATTTTTAACACCTGCAGAGCAAATTGTTCATATAACTCCACAGCTGTTAAATTACACTCTCTCCTGGGGTATATATGAGCCCCACCGGCCCAGTGTGTAAGTTACACTTTAAAAATAATTGAATATGTACACTTAAGCAGAGTATATCATGTAATACTACCGTGTTGACCGTATTGACTCAGTCATCAAGTTCCCATATGTTCAATTAACACCGACAAGGAGTATGGAAAGGCAACACCAGAAATGCACAATGTTAAAGTCACAATTTAACCCACATCAGTGTTAAAAACAGTAAATGTACACTTGGATTTTAACACTATAACTCTACAGGGGCTTACACCAGAAATTCAACACCTCACAATTTGCTGTGTAGAGTTAGATGAGGATAACATAACCCTCTCAGTGTTAGAAGCTGATTTGCCTCCTTGTCATACAGAGTTACATGTATCTAACGCTAATACAGTGTTGACTACTTCATCCGGGAATTACTGCAGCGATATCCCTGGAGGATTTTTCCAGATGCCATTTTCTTCTGCCACGAGAAGCAAAGAGAAGAAGCAACTGGTAGGTAGAAGTACATTAAATGTTTGTATATAGACATTCGACATCAAAATTGTTTTATATATACACGATAGTTTTAAATATCTCCCCAAAAAGCATCAATTTTCATCGTTATTTTGTTCTGTACTAGCTATGTTACAATAAAACTAAAGAAAACAAAGCTGTCTTAAATCTGTCCCTTTTGGTTAAAATACGGTTTGTGACTTGTTTTCCTCAAACATTAACAGAATAGTTAATAAAGTGTTACCAATATTAAACTAGATTTATTTTTATTTCAATTTATTTTTTAAATTCGTGCGGTGTTGAAAATTTGACCTAATGCTGTGTTTGACCTAATGCCACAGGAGGCATTAGGTCACAGGAGGAGGGAAACATCCATGGAAGAAAGCGAGCAGGAGAGAACTAGAGGTGAACCTAGTGACTCCGATTCCAGCCGAGGAATGACTGGAATCGAGGAGTCTTCATACCAGGTGGTGATTGCTGGTGCAGGTGAGTGTCATTAGTATTCGGGTGATTGTGCACAGGTGTGGTGAGGGGTGGCTGGTGAGGGGGAGCGATGATTGGAGCATACCTGTCAACCCTCCCGTTTTTCCAGGGATTCTCCCGTATTCTACAGTTGTATCCCGCTATCATCCCGTAAAGGTGTTTTCCCGTATTTCTCCCGTATTTTCAGTCTTTCTCTGAAGGGTGGCAATAAACATTAAAGAGCCGATCTTCCCTATACGCAACCCATACCGCCGAACCACCAGGGGCCTCCCCTTGCTCTTAAATGTGAGTCAGTTCTGTGCTTTCGGTTTATTTAGGCATGAAACACTTTGAAATAAATATAAAAACGGCGGGATTGCCTTTCCTTTTCATTACAGGTGCCGTCGCTCCTCCTGTGCAATCCTCAAAACAGTCATAAAGCGGTGCGTGACTGTCAGACGCGCTCTATAGTGATAAACAGACGCTGTTTCCCAAACGGATTTTGTACATGCAATTTAAAGTGGAGTGAAAGTCTGGGTTTGGGTGCGTGTTTGAACAGACAAATACACAGAATTAATAATAATAACAGCTAAAGATGTCGATCTTGATGGGTTTTACTCCCCAAACACAACTAATTTGTCCTAAATGAGCATAAAAAGTTAGGAAAGCAATCAAATGCTTTCGAATCGAATAACCTCTGTTATTTAATGACAAAAAATCATAATAAATGAGATTCATTTGTTGCTCTTTAATCAGAATATGTGAGTTATACAGTGAAGAAAAGGGTTAATGAGATTTGATAATTATATTTCTTTATTAATGTTAATTTTCTGAACAATTTTTTTTTGTTGTGGGGGTGGACTGGGGAGATTTTCCTTATTTTCCTGGGGAGACCTTATTTTCACATCCCAATGTTGATGGTATGGATTGGAGCTGAGGGAACAAGATGGTGAGAGAGATTGATGATTGGTGCATCAGAAACAAGTTGAGGATGTGAAACTAAGCTAGTTAAATCTACTATCTAAAATTTGCAATGTACAAACTAACAGAATACATATATTACAGGACAAGCAACATAAAAACACTCAATAGGAGCATGGTTTTAAACGTCACTTTGTTTACTTAAGAGTATAGCCTTTCCAGCAATTAAAAAGAAGGCATACAGTACTAGGATCAGCTCTTCTGTTTTTTTATCAGGCACCTATTTAAATAATTATTACAGGATTTCCGTCAATAGGATGTGGCGAAGCTTCAAGCGTATTGATTAAAAGGCTGGCAAACGCTTTAGACTTCTGAATGTGAGAACACAATCCAAACGGCACGCTTTTTTTTTTTTTGCTTTAGCTAATTCTATTTGCATGTGTAATTGCTTTGGCTGTGTCCATAACTTCATTAGGATAAAGCTGCACAGCGATGTTAATGAGATCTGCTCTTATTGCTGCCTGCCTTCATCAGATCTCTCCCGCAGCAGATTAAACTGGCCTGCTTGTTATTCCTGCACACAGCTGAGCTGACAAATATGATAAAACCGAAAGCAAGCAAAACACAGGCTCACCGTGTGCGCGGCACGCTTGAGCAGTCATCTGGAGACCGAACCGCGGCTGTGTCTTCACAAACCTTATCAAAACTCGCAGAAAAACAGTGCTGCAATTAATACCGGGTTTTGAACTCGTAGAATTTCTAATGGTGAGATCCTACTGTAGTACCCATGACTGTGTTAACCAGGGTTTTTGGTGCAATACATCAGACTACGTACTTTATTATCATAGTAGAAAACACTTTTTTGGTAGTAATACAACTGTAGAACAGAGGTAGCCAGCCGTAACTGTAGTAACTGGTGCAAACCTTGGATTTAAATCATCAGCGGTCTGCCCTGTCTTATGCACCTTGTTCTGTTTTTCCAGCAGTAATTACCCCAAGCCTGTTTGTATTCTGGTTGGTTGTTAATCATTCCCCACTGTATTTATACCCCTTTCTTTATTCAGTTCAATAACTAGTCTAGCCATTGCTGTGTTTATCATTCACTGTTGATATGTTTCACTTTCCACATTAAAGGGCCATGAAACACCAAAACACATGTGTTTGAGCTGTTGACAGTCATATATGTGTCCCGCGCTGCTATAAACACTAATAGGACACATATAATTTACTAAAAAGTGAAAATTGGTTGTTTTTGCGTTATTTCGAGCAAATTCGTTCTTCCGGTTTGAAACGAATTTTTGAGGCTGCGTCACGCCTATTAGATCTATGCATAATCTCCAGTGTGGTGACTGGACGTCTGTCCCAGCGAGAACATTCTGACGTCACTGAGCGTGCGGCATTAAGTCATGACAGCGATGTTGTTAAACCCAATCAGCGTGCACTATTTCATTAATATGCATGACAGCTTTGATGAATGTAGCTGTTACAGTGTTTAGAAGGCAGAGCGACGCCAGGTTGCCAAAACAAGTGGAAGAATAAGCATTGTTTGGAGACGCAGGTCTTCAGTGTTGCGTTTATAAATGTGCTCCAACAAAGGTTTTGCTTTTATTTCCCGGCTATGAGAGTGCGGCTGGACTCACGGTGGATTACAGCGCACGCGACGCTCGACAGAAATGCGTTTGTAAGAAACATTTTTACCCGAGAGCTTTTTGCATCTGGAAATGGTGAAATCCGGATTTGCCGCTCGTCTCCTTTTAAACAATACACGGCTCCAGTTGGTGTTCATTGTCCTGTCACCTGATTGGTAAGTAGGCGATCAGTGGTGTTTGTTTGTTTATTAAGATGGCATTGTAGATGGTATAAGATGGTATTATACACTGAAAGATCCGTGTAAAGTGTAAACATCTTAATCAAACGATTACTGTCGTGTAGAATTTTCGCCGCATTTAGTGACAGAATAGTGTATACACACAGGGCTTTCTGACGCTACCTACCGAGTGCATCTAGTTACCGAGAAATACGCCGTGCGTTTCAAATACTCCATTAAATCTGCAGTCTTTCAGCAGTTACTAACATTTAATATCTCGCTTGTCACGAGGGACTCACAGGAAATGTTCGTGAATAAACGTGAAAGTGCCAAACTGCAGTTAAAGTCGACAAATTAATAATTTGGCAAATAATTAGATGACTGACGTCCATGTAAACAGTCCTTTTCTTTCTCCCCTGCGTCTGTGTGTTTGTTTGAAAGTCAGCGCGTGCACAAATGGAAACTCCCATTTTTATGCAAAACCTTCCCTCTTTCTCTCCCCTGACACTCCTACCTAAACAGAGCTGGACACACCCACTTTCCTGAGCTTTTCCAAACTAGAGGTGTGAAAACACCCTGCTGAGACTGGGGGGTTTCGTGGCCCTTTAAAGACCGTACATCTAATCGTCATTATCTCTGTACTTTCTTTACTGGAAAAATATATAGATGTCTCATTTACCTGTTTGGTTTTTGTCTTTATGGATTATTCTCTCCTGTTTCTTTGGGTTGCCCCAAAGAGACTTTGTGCATTTATCCAGCATGACCCACTACCCCCTGCATGAGCCATGTACAACACTTGCAACTGGTGGAGCTTAGGTGGAGTACGAGGGCAAAAGATTTGCTAAAGCAAGACTTATCAGTTTTGATTTACGGGATTCCTTCAGCTTACAGTGCTCCTAGCCTATTTTCCAGACTATATACAGTGCTCTTAGTCAAGCCTCTTGACTTCTAGTTGATCTTTTAGAAAAGTGGCAGAAGGTAGTTTTTTCTAATGAATCATCTGTTGAGCTGCATCCCAGTCATCACAAATACTGCAGAAGACCTACTGGAACCAGCATGGAGCCAAGATTCTCACAGAAATCAGTCAAGTTTGGTGAAGGAAAAATCATGGTTTGGGGTTACATTCATAATGGGGGGTCAACAGCCTGAGATATTCGTGCTGCCCATTACATTACCACAGGAGAGGGCAGATTCTCCAGCAGGATAGCGCTCCTTTTCATACTTCAGCCTCCACATCAAAGCTCCTGAAAGCAAAGTAGGTCAGGCTGCTGCAGGAGTGGCCAGACCAGTCACCAGGCATGAACATTACTGAGCATGTCTGGGGTAAGATGAAGGAGGAGGCGTTGAAGATGAACCCAAAGGATCTTGATGATCTCTGGGAGTCCTGCAGGAACGCTTTCTTTGGCATTCCAGATGACTTTATTAATGAGTTATTGGAGTCATTGCAGAGATGTGTGGATGCAGTCCTCCAAGCTCATGGGAGTCACACACAATATTCATTCTGTCTCCACTGCAGCATGACTTTATATTCCATACTGGACATTATTTCTGTTAAGGGACAAGACTTTTGTCTAAGCAAAGTCAGACCTTAATGTCCTAATTAAATCATTAAAGCATATTTAATATAATTAAATAATTAATTAATTTTGGTCAAATAAGCGTAATCTAGAGGCCTTTGCCTTTCATATAAGCCACTTCTGATATCAAATGATCAACTTAAGTTACTGAGGGTGCTTTCACACCTGCCCAATTTAGTTTGTTGAATCGAACTAGAGTTTGTTTTCTCTCTTGGTGCGGTTCGTTTGGGCAGGTGTGAATGTAGCAAACGCACTCGGGTGCGCACCAAAAGCGGACCAAAAAAGCAAACCGAGACCTACTTGAAGAGGTGGTCTCTGTACACTTTCAAACGAACCCTGGAATGGTACGTTTGCGGTGAGAACATGGTCTGAACTTTAACAGACCCAACCGCAAAAAGTTCTGCGTTATTTTTGGACTAATCCAGCTGCCGTAGTCTGATGTCCCGTTGTCCCATCTTATGGGATTTGGAGTTAAAATATTTGTTGACAGCGCTTTACCAATAGTTTTAAACAGAGAGAGAGAGGGGAAAAAAGCAATTCTTAATGGATCGTTGGTAATATTTATGGTAGAAGACCATGTCGTAGCTCAATTAATTCATGCCTCCTCCTAACGCCTTTGCTGATTGCACTGCATTAAACATTGTTTTCCACATGCAGCCGTGCTTCATTTTTTAAATGTATAGCTTGTCTAAAGTGATGTATACAAACTATATAGTATATCATGACCAGGGATGGTGACGCAGTGGTGCAGTAGGTAGTGCTGTCCCCTCACAACAAGAAGGTTGCTGGTTCGAGCCTCGGCGGGGTCAGTTGGCGTTTCTGTATGGAGTTTCAATGTTTGCGTGGGTTTTCTCCAGGTGCTCCTGTTTCCACAGTCTAAAGCAATTTAGGAAATATGTTCAATAATATCTGGCCAATGAGTAATGTGGATTATGTCACATGACTGCATTTTGGTTCTTCTCAACTGGTTCAGACGAAAGCAATCAGTGTGGTGTGAAAAGGACTCAAAACGGCAGAAAAATACTACAATGTTTAATTTGTTGCCCTTTGGTCCGGACCAAATGAACCGAACCACAAATGTGAAAGCACCCTAAAACTCAGGCACGTGCAGAGGGGGGAGCTTTGGGTGCTTGAGCCCCTGCCCTTTTTTTCTCCTGGAGAGAAAGTGCCCTTTTTCCTGGGGATAATAATTATCTTTTAAATACTAATAATAACATAATATATGTATAAGTTAATGCATGTTCTATTTAAGCATAACTTTCCCTGTCAAACAATAAAAATACTCAATTTTAAAAGTATAACTTGGTTTTAGTCTACAAACCTATTTGGAAAGTGAAACCACATGTTAGGCGAACGCTCTAATGAGGGAGCTATTTACATTTTTGCTCTACTCAAAAGTAAGGTGTCAACAGTGGAGTAACGTCTATCAGTGCAATGCACACAGACTGCATCTGGGCCATAGCTTCACAGTCTGGCAAAACATACGCTGCAGACGGAGTGTGCGTAAAACAGGTGTTACTAGCTGACTTCCTTAACGGCAGCACTCTATGATCGACAAAACTGTAGATGTAAATTCATCCGTCATTCATCTATAGTGTATGGAGGTGAGTAACGGTTAACAAAAGACTACCCGAGGCTCAAATTTAACATCAGCTATTTATCCAAAAGTTCAAAAGCAAATTATTTTTGTTATTTGTTATAAAGCTATATTTTGTCTTGTTAACATCCTTCTGATTAACAACCATGTAATAAGTAAGCTAAAGTTTAGCCTGGGCAATATCACAGGCATACAGGCTAGCTGAGGCTAATGTAACGGAGAAATGACACAAGGATAGTGAAAATATCCCCCTCTTGTTTTTACAGTCATTTATTCAGAATATGCAATGTTAACCGAAGCTATAAAAACATGTACATATAGGCTAGCTATGGAAGTCAGTGCATGGCTATCCGTGTGTCCTACATTCTTCACAATATTTTATTATTTTGTTCAACAGCAAAAAAAAAAAACCTCAAACAAAAATAATAGATTGAAAAGGGATAGTTCACGCAAAAATGAACATTTACTCACCCCTACTTTATTTTGTTGAACACTAAAGAATTAAAGATTACAGAAGATATTTTAAAGAAAGCTATAAACCTGAAATAGGAAAAACAAATACCAAGAAAGTCAATGGTTACAGGCTTGCTGCTTTCTTCAAATGACTATTTTGTGTGTTCAAAGAAAGAAAAAGAAAGAAAAAAGTCAAATAGGTTTGGAACAAGTACAAGGCGAGTAAATGATAACAGAATTTTCAGTTTTGAATGAACTGTCCTTTTAAGAGTGAGTATGGTGAATTTAGGGTGAAGTATCCTTTAATATATTTCATTTATTAAAGTACAATGATTATTTAATAAAAAGTGCCCTTTTTTCCACTTGAGCCCCTGCCCCTTAAAAGGTCTCTGCACGTCCCTGCTAAAACTTATATAGATGACAGGACGTTGGTCAGGTAGTGTACTATAGTATCATAGCATTTCCTTAATTCCACATGATATGACCCTGTTTTTACTTTTTTTGCACTGTGATACGATGATATAGTGTTTTGAGCTTATACCATGGTAATAATTTGGTTGTCACGACAAAGAAATGTATACATTTTATAGTACTTTGCAGTAATAGCTGCTTGAGAAGATGTTAGGCACTCGGACTGTGGACTCAAGCCTATGGCTGAATAACCTTGCTAATATACAACACTGCTACTCTTGCTCATGTTTACGTATACTTACATGTACATACCATACTTTGAGTTTTTAATTTGACAAGGATACAATGACAATACGATGTTGTTACATAGACCATAAGAAAGACAGATTTCCTGGATGTGCTGCGCTACAGCATTCCACTGTTTGAATGCCTAACCCAGTACGAGACAAGAGCATGGTAATCCATCTGTCAGCACATAACTATAGTAATCATTAGTCGCATGCGCCATCACCGTGATCCTATGGTAGTTCTGTGAGAGAAGTTCCAGCACGGTGATTCTCTTCACCTGCCTTCATCTGTGCTTCAAAGCCCAGCCATCCCATTTGCAATCCAAATTCTACGCAATTAGCTAGCATGTAATTATCTTCACCAGCAACGGGAATAGCAACAAAATGAGAGCTTGTCACATGAAAGGTGATGATAAAAAAAGAGCCTTTAACATTAGAAATTAACATGTCACATTCTTCACCTCCGCCGCTGCATAAGTTAATGAAGGAGGCAGAGGAGGCATAAATATTGGCGCTCCTGCTGCTCCACACACACACACACATTACTCTGCATGACTAACTGCTTGTTTGAGGCTGCTTGTTTGTAACCATCACACCACACAAAATCACTTCCTTAGAACAACTTACATATATAGTCTCTATTTCAGAGGTTGACACGGCGGAATGAACCGCCAACTATTCCGGCATATGTTTTTTTTGTTAGGTGGAGAAGTTTATGTGTTGGTTAGGATTGGGGTAGTTTAGGGGTTAATATTAGGTAAACGTTTAGTTGTATTTGCAGGTGGGGGGTGGGTTAAGGTTAGGGCTAGGGTCGGTTTAAGGGTTGTTTAAGGTTATAGACAAAATTAATAGCAGGTTTGTTATGATTAGAGACAGGTTTAGTGGTATGGGGTTTGGTTTAAACGGTCTGTATGTAAGTTTTTTACTTAATTTAAAGCATAAACATACTCTAATACAGTGGTCCTCAAACTTTTTTCACCCAGTACCACCTCAGAAAGAAATTGCTTCTCCAAGTACCACTGTAATGACCAGTATTGACATACAGTAGCATAGTAGGCGTAATTAAGCAGCTACAGCCCTGCACAGTTCAAAAACGCAGCAGATTAATTCTTATTATTATGAATATGTATTATTATTATTATTTATTAGCCGCTTTAAACATTCTAAATAGTTTGAACAGAAAAATTATAAATTCAATCTGCTTACTGCGCATTAAAGTAGGCTTTGTGTGTCAGAAAAGCAAGTGATTAAACTATACCTGTTAACATGGATGAAAAAATAGGGCATACGGCCCCAACAACCATTACAAATACAGGGAGAAAAATAGCTTCAAACGAAAGAATACATAACAAACATTAGAAAATTGAAAATAAAATAAAACATTTAGTCTAATAAAATCACTGATCACTGAATTGTGTTCATTTTTTAACCTGATTTATTCAGCGATTCCTCCGTGTACCACTAGAAGTAAGCCTGTGCACAACTACTGGTACACGTAGCACAGTTTGAGAACCACTGCTCTAATATGTTTGCAGATATTGAAGAAACATGCTGAGTGAACATCTTGTTTATCTGAAAAACAATGCTGAAGTCAGATTGTCATGATCTAAACTACGAACAAGAACTACAAATCCGCCATTTTATGAACTACATCCCCAGTCATGCAACACACACACTCACCTGCTCCAAGTCACCACTGATAGGAGATTCCCAGCTGAAGCCACTCACCACTGATTCACAGACTATTTAATCCACTCAGAAACATTCACTGTTGCTGAGTCTTGTTCGCTTCATGTGACATTACAACAAATTTCCTTGGTCTTGTTTTCCCGTGTTTCTACCTTCGCCTTGCTAACCAGCTTATCCCTGCCTGCCGCCAGCCTTTTGACTCCTTGCCTGTTTACGTTTACGATTCTGGACTGTTTGTATGTATCTGTTTACTCCTGTCGACCATTGCTATTCTGACATCGCTAATAAACTTGCATGTGGATCCACACCTCAATTGTCAGTGTGACATCCCCATGTTACACAGATATTCTGCTTTGAAAGTGTGCATTACGTGCCGGAATGGCTGTCTCTGTTTTGGTTATTTAACACTCATTGCCAGTTTAGCCAATCATATTTCAGCACTCCAGGTTGCCTTGGTGCAAAACAGCGTATTTCATTCAGTCAGGAAGGCTCTTAAAGTGTGTGTCCGCGACTGAAATGCGACCTCCGGTGGACAGTAGCAGACTGCGAAATGAGACGCAGATTCAGAGTTCCAAATGAGGTGGTTATTAATTAGCAAATAATATAAATTTTACAATCGTAAACATTAGGTGAGCAGGTTACATTGTAACGCCGTTTCCTAACAACATGCTACCTGAGGAGATTTGCAGTGATAAGCAATTTGGCTGTTTGGACCAGATGAAACTCGACAGAAATGTAAATGCAGCCATTCAGAAGCACAGAATAGTGCACTCACTGCACTCCAGCAAAATGGTAAGGATAATACTATTATTAACACATATTAAACCTCTTTAACATGATTAAATGTTGATGCTGAATCACTGATATGTGTTGGTTTGCTCTGAGTCACAGTTCTAGAGTTCATTCTAAATCTGTTTGTTTCATTCTCCAGATCTGAGGTGAACTATCTGCTGTTGCTTTCAGTAGTATGGCAATAAATGTCATGTGAAATGGCATTCAAACTCTCATTATTAGTATTTAACACTGAATAAAGCACATGAGGTGTACCTGAGGCGATGTGAGACATAGAAGACGTCTCTCAAATATAAATGTCAGGTGTTGGTTAGGACAAAAACTCCTTTTATTATGGAAATTATTTCTTCTAACTCGTGTCGTTGCTTTTAGTTAGAACACGACTTAAATCAGCTCTTAATTAGCCTTTAGACTTGATAGTCAGGCGACCGCTTGCATGTGTTTTGAACCAGGTGTGCAATACCTAGTTCAACCACTGGGTGTCAAACGTACATACTGCATCATCTAGGGCAGTGTTTCTCAACTGGTGGGTCGCGACCCAAAAGTGGGTCGCGGGAACATTTTTAGTAGGTCGCGGAGTGTGTGGTCAAAAAAAAAAAATTATTTTGCTTATACCGGACTTTTATTTTGAAATGCGCGCGCGACAACAGTTAAGTTTAGTAACTGAACATTTCTCTACCCTAACCGCTGTTTACAGTATTTATCGTTTTTACTTTGTAATATTTCTATAATTTAATACATTTTGTTAAATGACAGCAGTAAAATATTGTTTATTTGTAAGTCTTGCTGATTTTCTTATGATTTATCTGGCACTACTTGTGTATGTTAACAAACAAATTATTATAATTTCTAAAATTATATTATAGTTCCTAAAATTTGGGTTGCGGCTTGATGACCATGTAAAAATGTGGGTCCCGTGGCCAAACCAGTTGAGAACCACTGATCTAGGGTTATAAACAAGTTTCTTTATGCAGTAGGTTTAGGTCTAGGATGGGTTTTGTTGAGAAGTAGATGCAGGACAGCAGTGTAATTGCAAATACATTTAGAAGAATTGTAATTACATGCACGTTGTTTTATGTTAATAAGTAACTTCATGGTTTTACGTAGTAAAAGTACATCATGGTTCTCAAATTTGCTGCATATATAAAGCAAGAAGGTCTCTGATTTGAGCCCCGGCTGGGTCAGTTGGCATTTCTATGTGGAGTTTGCATGTTCTCCCCATATTCATGTGGGTTACCTCCGGGTGCTCTGGTTTCACCCACAGCCCAAAGTCATGCGCTATAGGTGAAGTGAATAAGCTAAATTGGCCGTATATGTGTGTGAATGCAAGAAAGTATGGGTGTTTTCCTGTGTTGGATTGTGGCTGGAAGGGCATCCGCTGCGTAAAACATATGCTGGATAAGTTGGTGGTTCATTCCGCCGTGGCAGAAAAAGAACGAATGAAAGAATATACTGTAAATATACTCAATATCTGAAAATTATGCTTGTAACTCAATAAAATATTTGGTCAGGAAATAAACAGCAGTCAATATTTTCTAAACTCAAGCCTTAATATCTTATTAAAGCAAGACTTTAACATGTCTTTACCACGTTTTAGAGTAGGTTATACATTTTTAATGCCCCCCAGTCTGAAATATATGGATGTATCATTGAATTTCACGTAGGAGAAACGTAATAAATGGAGTCCATGCTAGTGAGTGATGCCTGTGCGTGAAAGAGAGGGAATCGGATACAGTGAGTGTTTACTGACGAATTGTGAGCTAATGTGTGCTCTCTTTTAATTCTCACAATGGCATTAATCATAATCAGTAAGCGCATTTTAATCATATCCATACGGACTCGAGCTCTTTTGTTCCGGGACTCAGCAGCGAGCGTGGAGAAGGATGAGACTGGCATTGAGCGTGTGTGTGTGTGTGTGTGCGAGTTGGACCCGGAGGCTTTTGTTTCCTCACACAATACTCTCTTTGTTTATATTCAGTTTAATGTGCTGGAATAACTTTCAGTGCCAGACAGATAGAACGAGAGAGAGAGGGATATTCAGCAGAGGGATGTGGCTCTGATTGCGTTTTGAATTCAAGATTGATCGTAATATCCCCACTGGCCTCTCGGAGATGAGTGAAAAGTGCTTTCTCATTTCCGTTAATGCTAAATTCCAGCATGTGGAGAGAAAATATGTAAATATGATGGGCAAAATAACGTATACACACTCAGCTCACGTGAGTCCCCTTGAGCCCAATCACCATAAACACGCACAGACACACACATTACGCCCAGCTCTGGACGCTTGACTATAAACAGATGAAATTTTCATGGCCTGCACACTTCAGGTGGAGCTCTGTGTTGTTTGGGTGAGGTTTGAGGTGTTGCTTGAATCTCTCAGTATTGTTTTTGTTCGTTGTTGTTAATAAAATATATATACCTCAAGGTGCATACTACATTTTTTTCTAATTAATAAAATGGCAGATGATGTTGTCTATATAGATCACAGCATAAGAGGATGATGTTACAAATCATCGAACAGAGAAAGACGAAAAATATCCT
Organism: Danio albolineatus; assembly: GCA_903798035.1. Lineage (NCBI taxonomy): Eukaryota > Metazoa > Chordata > Actinopteri > Cypriniformes > Danionidae > Danio > Danio albolineatus. The sequence continues at coordinate 3,009,565 of CAIGQQ010003609.1, read as the reverse complement.
AGCGTCAATGAAAAATGTCCGAATCTTTAAAGAGGTGCATGTGATGTTGAATGAATGGGCCGTTAGCTGTCAAGTGTCAGCCGTGCTATGCTCTCCTTACATCATGGACGTCTATTCGGAGTCTGATTCATGATCCAGAACCCGGCTCTCCATCTCTCCTTGTCCTCCTTTACTCCATCACCATGGAGGACAGAGTGTTGTTTTTTAAGTTTAGGGCTGTACAATATATAGTTTCAGCATCAATATGGCAATGTGATCATGTAGAGTCTGGATTACAATTGATCATTTGCATGTGGTTAAGAATTTGTGCCATTTGTAGTTTTAATAACTATTTATTTTATTGAATTATTTATAAAACAAAGGCTGTGCGGTATTATTTTACATTACCCAATGCCAGTTTAGCCAATCATATTTCAGCACTCCGGGTTGCCTTGGTGGAAAACAACGTATTTCATTCAGTCAGGAAGGCTCTTAAAGTGTGTGTCTGCGACTGAAATGCGACCTCCGGTGGACAGTAGCAATCTCTGAAATGAGACGCAGATTCCATGAGGTGATTATTAATTAGCAAATAATATAAATATTACAATAGTAAACATTTGGTGAACAGGTTACATTGTACACTCTACGTGAAGAGATTTGCAGTGATGAGCAATTTGGCTGTTTGCACCAGACGACACACGACAGAAATGTAAATACAGCCATTCAGAAGCACAGAATAGTGCACTCACTGCACTCCAGCAAAATGGTAAGGTTTATAAACTAATGAACCTGGCTCTCCATCTCTCCTTGTCCTCCTTCATGCCATCACCATGCAGGACAGGGTGTTGGTTTTTTAGGTTAGAGCTGCACAATATATCGTTTCAGCATCAATTTTGCAATGTGATCATGTTTAGTCTGGATTACGATTGATTATTTGCATGTGTTTTTGAGGCCTGTGGCTGTTAGTGATTTGAAAAGCATTCAGGCATAAGAAACTGTGCCGTTTGTAGCTTTAATAACTATTTATTTTATTGAATTATTTATAAAACAAAGGCTGTGCGGTATTGTTTTACATTACCCAATGCCAGTTTAGCCAATCATATTTCAGCACTCCGGGTTGCCTGGGTGGAAAACAATGTATTTCATTCAGTCAGGAAGGCTCTTAAAGTGTGTGTCTGCGACTGAAATGCGACCTCCGGTGGACAGTAGCAGCCTCTGAAATGAGACGCAGATTCCATGAGGTGGTTATTGATTAGCAAATAGAATAAATATTACAATCATAAACATGGCGGTTCATTCCGCTGTGGCGACCCTGGATTAATAAAGGGACTAAGCCAAAAAGAAAATGAATGAATGAATGAATGAATCATAAACATTAGGTGAGCAGGTTACATTGTAACCTCGTGTCCTAAAAACACTACGTGAAGAGATTTACAGTGATGAGCAATTTGGCTGTTTTCACCAGACGACACACGACAGAAATGTAAATACAGCCATTCAGAAGCACAGAATAGTGCACTCACTGCACTCCAGCAAAATGGTAAGGTTTATAAACTAATGAACCCGGCTCTCCATCTCTCCTTGTCCTCCTTCACTCCATCACCATGCAGGACAGGGTGTTGGTTTTTTGTTTAGGGCTGCACAATGTATGATTTCAGCTTTGAAATTGCAATGTGATCATGTTGAGTCTGGATTACAATTGATCATTTGCATGTGTTTTTGAGGACTGTGGCTGTATAGTGACTTCATAGCGTTCAGGCATAAGAAATTATGCCATTTGTAGCTTTAATAACTATTTATTGAATTACTTATAAAACAAAGGCTGTGCAGTATTGTTTTAAATTTGATTATTGACTTAATGTATACCTGAATAGAGTTAGACTATAAAACATATAAACAATAAAACACAGTTTATTTCATTTGTGTTTTTCTTTATGGCACATTTCTGTGCTTGTAGTTTGTTCATTATATGTTATGCAGATGAACTACAGAACAATACCAATCAATCTAAAGTTATAAATTCTGTCCAAATAGAGATATTCAATTCACTTGTACAATTCACTATTCACAATGCACTTATATTAGTGTTGTCACGATACTGGAATTCGATACCAATCAGTACTGAAATGTAAAAAAAAAACGTCCATTTACTGCTAACATGATGTCCATGATGTTTGATAGGCATTTACTTATGGAGGTCAGAATAAGCAGAACTTTTTGTTATGTCGAGATCACGAGAAAACGTGTTATGTCGAGATCACGAGATAATTAAGTCGTGATCATGACATAACAAGAGAGAAAAAATATTTTAATTCATGGCCTCTTAGGACTTCCGTACATAAATAAAGGTTTTGTTTATAAATAAATAAAGGTTTATATATATCTATATATATATATATATATATATACACACCCCAAATGTCTCTTTATAAAAAAATCAGAAATGGCTTTTTGCTGAAAAAAGGTTTCTGACCCCTGCTTTCATGACTGACTGAATGAAATACGCTGATTTCCACCAAGGCAAACTGAAGTGCTGAAATATAATTGGCTAAACTGGCAGTGGGCGGGTTAGAGAGACCAAAACAAAAGCCAGACATTCTGGCACGTAACGCACATGTTCAAAGCAAAATATCTGACTTCAGCATTGTTTTTCCAGATTAAACCAGAACATTCACTTTGTTTCTTAAATATCTGCAAACATATAATAATAATAATAATAATAATAATAATAATAATAATAATAATAATCATGTTAATAAAAATAATTCATTTTATTTGTAATTGGCGCCTTTCTAGACACCCAAGGTTGCCTTACAACAAGCATCGACAGCCATAACAGAAACAAATTAAAACAATTAATAAAACATTGCCGAACAAGCTTTTTAAGTGTATATACATACATACATTCATACATACACATACATATATGAAAAAAAAAGCCTGCTTAAAAAGATGGGTCTTTAGGCGAGATTTAAAAGTGTCAAGACTATCACTGCTCCTTCGGTCCAGGGGAAGAGAGTTCCATAGCCGAGGAGCCATAGAGCTAAAGGATCTGTCTCCCATTGTGCTTAATCGAGTGCGAGGTGGCACCAGGGAGAAGGAGTTGGCTGATCGAAGAGTGCGAGAAGGGGTATAGATATGGAGAAGTTCGGTGAGATAGTGAGGATCAAGATTACGAAGTGCCTTAAAAGTTAATAGTAGTGTTTTAAAATCAATACGAAACCTTAGCGGAAGCCAGTGAAGCTGAGAAGTGGTGTGACGTGCTCATGAGATGCGAGCTGCATGGTTCTGAACTAGCTGAAGTTTACGGAGACGTTTAGAAGGAAGCCCAGAGAGAAGTGCATTAGAGTAGTCGAGACGTGAAGTAACTAATGCATGGATGAGAACTGCTGTGTTATAGGTTGTGAGAGAAGGGCGGAGACGAGTGATATTACGCAAATGGAAGTATGCAGTACATGTAATATTATTGATGTGACCTTCAAATGAAAGTGTGCTATCCAAGATGTAAATAATAATCAAGATGAGATATTTTGGTATTTATATGCTTTAGAAGAGTCAAAAACTTACACGCAGCACCTTTAAAGGAATAATTAAGAAAAGAAAGACATAATAAAGCAATCTGTTGAACGTTCAGTCCAAAAAAAGTGAAGTATTTTTAACATTCAGGACGGTTCTGGGTTGGATTACGTTCTCCTCACAAATGAAATGCTCCAGTGTTTGTCTAAAAGCGTAGCTAAGCCACCTCTTCCAGCAAGTCTCGGTACTCTTGTTTGGTCCACTTCTCATGCGACCCGAGAACAACTACCGCTTTCACACCTGCCCAAACCAAACACACTTAGTACGTTTTAACCAAACTAAAATGAGGCAGGTGTGAAAGAAAGCACCCGTAAATGCATAAATGGGAACATAAATGCATATTCAACAATGCATTTCTCTCAATAGGATGCAGATCGATTTGAATTCCTTGCCCACTTCAGCTTTAAATGATCGTATAAAATAATATTAGCATAAGCAGAAGTGCTGAGGGAAACATACAGTACTCTCATGCCATCTCACACACACACACCGCTGTTAATCACTCTGTCACACACACACACACAGAGAATAATCAGTGTTGTGTGGACGGACAGCTGCATTGCTCTTACTCGCTCTCCTTCTTTGACACCTGCTGTCACCAATATATCTAATTGCAAAATTGGCCCTATAAAGCAGGAAGAGCAGGATTGTGTGTGTGTGAGTGATAAGAGCGAGAGAGTGCTGTGATCCCAGGCCATCTTTAATTGGTCCACCCTGTCCTCCGCCTGATCCCGCCGTGCTCCTCCACTCTTCATTTCGCTCAGATCAGAGATTGTTGTCTGTCAGATGGACTTTCCTCTTTTGTCCGCGTCCATCTTTGACCCCCATCAGTTCAGGGAGCGTTTGAGTGACAGCATCTGGAAAGGAGGTCATCAGATCTGCCCGTCCGCAGCCGGAAGAGTGAACGCCGCTTCAGCTCCACTCCTCCTGCTTCTTTCTTCGCGCCCCCCCTACCCCTTGCTTATTGTTTTTATTTTCGAACAAAAAAAAATCATACATAAAATATCTTTAACAAAAGAAACATTTCAACATGGTCGAGCTGAAACAACACTTTTTGAAACAACACAACTGAGACTTTATTTAGGACAACTTAAATTAGCAAAAACGAATAGGTTAACTTAATTCCTTCATGATGTACCACCACAAATTGATTGTGTAAAACCCAGTGTTTACTGAAAATATATATATATTTTGCTGTTTGTTCAAACTACCTATTTAATATGAGCTGAAATAACACAGTTATCTTAATTGTTTTATGTTTAATCAATTTAAAGTTGTTAAAAGGTTTAACCCCAACCTAACAGTCTACTCATAATCTAATAAGATTTAGTTGCAATTTAACCTAAATTCAACAAACGGACCATCAAAATAAAGTGTGGCCGGTTTGACACCCAGTGGTTTAACTAGGTATTGCACCCCTGGTTCAAAACACATGCAAGAGCAGGTTGCCAGATTGACGACACCAACAGGAGCGTGCCTAACTATCAAGCCTAAAGGCTGATGTAAGTTGTGTTATAAATAAAAGTAACGGCACGCGATAGAAGAAATATTTTCCATATTAAAATTTGTTTTTGTTCTAACCAACACCTGAAATATATATTTTAGAAATGGTTTCTTGCAACTGAACAACAGAAAACTGACAATGATCACCTCAGGTACGCCTCATGTGCTTTATTCAGTGTTAAATGCCAATAATGCCATTTATTGCCATACTACTGAAAGCAGCAGCAGATTCACCAGTTCGCTTCAGATCTTGAAATTAAAATGAACCATTTGAAATTTATCACTAGAACTGTGACTCAGTGCAAACCAACACATATCAGTGATTCAGCATCTACATTTATTATTGTTAAAGAGGTTTAATATATATTAATTCGATTGAAACTTTACCATTTCGTTGAAGTGCAGTGAGTGCACTATTCTGTGCTTCTGAATGGCTGTATTTACATTTCTGTCATGTTTCGTTTGGTGCAAACAGCCAAATTGGTCATCACTGCAAATCTCGTCACATAGCATGTTGTTAGGACACGGGGTTACAATGTAACCTGCTCACCTCTGAATCTGTATCTTATTTCGGAGGCTGTTACTGTCCACCGGAGGTCGCATTTCAGTCACAGATGTGTACTTTGAGAGCCTTTTTGACTGAATTAATGAAATACGCTGTTTTCCACCAAGGCAACCCAGGCTGCTGAAAAATAATTGGCTTAACTAGCATTGGGCGGGTTAAATGACCAAAACAAAGACAGACACACCGGCACATTTTTAGAGTAGAATATCTGACTTCAGCATTACTTTTCAGATAAACAAGAATGTTCACTGAGCATGTTTCTGAAATATCTGCAAACATATTATGGTATTTTTATGCTTTAGAAGAGTCAACTGTACAGTACATACAGCACCTTTAACTTAATCAATTTGTGTTGGTACGACATAAATCAATTGTGTGTAACCATGTATTTTTTCACAGTGTTTTTTCTTTTATTTATTTATTTATTTTTTGCACCCGGCAGCATTTATTGCCTAATAGTCTTGTTCCCTTTTCTCGTAAAACTTGATTTATTTGGCTGTTATGACTATACACACTAGCGATTATTGTTTTCATTGAGCCTAATCTCTTCACAATGGGTTATTACATTTAGTAATATGATGTCCACAACACTGTAAAAAGAAGTAGGAACACTGGGAAAATATCATTGAATTCAACTGGAAATAGCTGGGGGAGTTACCTAAAGAAGTGGAATTTACAAACGCATACAAAACTAAATGAACAGGGGGTTTTCTCATTATTAAATTGTACTTTTTATTCAGCATACAAAAGTCAAGTGATGTGAAAATGAAAGAAATGTTCAAGAATAGGTGTTGTTCAATAGTTTTAAGACAACTTTGAAATTGATTTTTATTTAAAGGATAACCCCTTGAGATGCAACATTTCATTTACAAAAGGTCCCATAAAGACATGACAACATAAAAAATAATAATAATTAAATTAATTAATTAATTAACATATCTGTCGATCCGTCGAGTTGTAAGAGCAAAAAAATAATAACTTGACTTTTAGCTGATCATTTGGAAAAGTGGCAGAAGGTCGATTTTTCCCATGAATCATCTGTTAAACCGCATCCCAATCATCATAAATAATGCAAAAGACCTATTGGAACCCTCATGGAGCCAAGATTCTCACAGAAATCCGTCAAGTTTGGTGAAGGAAAAATCATGGTTTGGGGTTACATTCAGTATGGGGGCGTGCGAGAGATCTGCAGAGTGTCTGCAACATCAACAGCCTGAGGTATCAAGACATTTGTGCTGCCCATTACATTACAAACCACAGGAGAGGGCAGATTCTCCAGCAGGATAGCACTCCTTCTCATACTTCAGCCTCCACATCAAAGCTCCTGAAAGCAAAGAAGGTCAAGCTGCTCCAGGATTGGCCAGCCCAGTCACCTGACATGAACATTATTGAGCATGTCTGGGGAAAACACGAAGAAGGAGGCATTGAAGATGAACTCAAAGACTCTTGATGAACTCTGGGAGTCCTGCAGGAACGCTTTGCCATTCCAGATGACTTTATTAATAAGTTATTTGAGTCATTGCAGAGATGTGTGGATGCAGTCCTCCAAGCTCATGGGAGTCACACACAATATTCATTCTGTCTCCACTGCAGCATGACTTTATATTCTATACTGGACATTATTTCTGTTCAGTGACGAGACTTTAGTCTAAGCAGAGTCAGACCGCACTGTCATGATGAAATCATTCAAAATCAAGGCACAATCATATTATATTTAGGTAAAATAAGAGTAATATAGAGGCTTTTGCCTTACATATAAGCCACTTCTGATACCAAACGATCAACAAGAAGTCAAGTTATTATTTGTTGTTCCTAAAACTTGGACTTTTGTCACATAGTGTGTGTAAATATATTATAATACACGTGTGTGTTTGTCATAAAGTGATCTGTGCTCAAGGCACAAGTGATGGCATTCTTGGATGGTTAACGTTGTCCTTTTTCCCATATCATGATGTACATCTGATTAAAGCAGTGACTAATAGCCACGCGGCTTTTGATTAATAGCTCCGCCCTAAAGTACTGATAGCCCCGCCCAAAATGATTAATAGCCCTGCCCTAAAGGATTGATAATCCTGTCTTGAATGACTGATAGCTCCGCCCTAAAGGACTGTTAGCCCTACCCTAAAGTACTGATAACCCTGCCCTAAATGAAGGATAACCCCACTCTAAATTACTGTTAACCCTGCCCACAATGACTGATAGCCCCGCCCTAAATTACTGATAACTCCGCCCTAAATGAAGGATAACCCCACTCTAAAGTACTGACAGCCCTGCCCTAAATGACTGATAACCCTGCCCTAAATGACTGAAAGCCACGCCCTAAATTACTGATAACCCTGCCCTAAATGACTGAAAGCACCGCCCTAAATGACTGATAACCCTGCCCTAAATGACTGAAAGCCCCGCCCTAAATTACTGATAACCCTGTCCTAAATGACTGAAAGCCCCGCCCTAAATGACTGATAACCTGCCCTAAATTACTGATAGGCCCACCCTAAAGGACTATTATCCCTGCTCTAAATTATTGATAGCCCTGCCTAAAATTAAGTACTGATATCCCTAAATACTGATATCCCCAAAGTACTGATGTCCCTGGCCTGTATGAAAAATAACCCCACTCTAAAGTACTGATATCCCTGCCCTAAATTATTGATAGCCCCACCCTAAAGTACTTGATTTTGGATCGTTTTCTTTTGTAAATAATGGAAGAAATCTAAATATTTTCGATGAACAAATGTCTTGGAGGCAGTGTTTCAATACGATTGAGGTCGACTGGATTGGATCCAGTGTGCAATAACCTTAATTAATATTTCTCCAATATACAGAAAGAAGATCTCTGAGTCAGTTAGACAGAAGACAGTGACTCACAGAGAGAGAGATCCTGTGCCGAATGAGGGAAAGTGAGACATTTTCTGGCGTCCAGTGGAAATCGCTGCTTCAAACAGCACTGAAGAATAGAGTCCCGGTGCGTTCGAGACCTCATTACGACTGTAGGATGGAGCCCGGTGGAATACAGATGCATCTCCGTTTCCAGCGCTTTTCTCGTGCCTCTTCGTTTGGACAGGGACCCCAATCGATACTTCTCAACTAGGTTAATATGGCACTTTAGAAGCAGTCTATTCATCGGCCCAGGAGTACACACTCAGATAATTGCTTTTTGAATTGGGTCGTACGGGGAGCGAGCGTGTGCTGCGACTGAGGCCCTCTGTTGGAGCTCTGATAGTTTTTCTCATCGGACATCACAAGGCACTCGAGAACGTTCAGAAAAACACGAAGGAAATGTGTTATATTTTCTGACATGAGACAAACGCTGGCTGCAGGATGATGAAATGTTTGATTCGTGCTGAACAGAGCGTCTTGAGCAGTCACACATGCCCCTCCGAGACTGTACTTAAGTGGATTCTGAATACGGCTCTTTTTTTAATGTTACACTGTGATGCAATGATCTACATGAAGGCATGGGGGAGGAGTCTGATTATCTAGTTCTGTCAATCAAACGTGCACACATACACATGTAGTCACAAGTGGGTGACGTTAAATGCAGCTGTGAAAGGTTGTAAATTAGATTTAGTGTGTCTACTTTTGATCGCTCTCATTCAAAACTGACTCCATCTTAAAGTGTGCATGAACACAGGCACTCGACACATGCACTAGGAAGTTTCATCCTTGTTTTTTAAATTAATTTAATCAATTATTAATTGTTATTTGTTCACCTAAAACATATCAACATGCGCTAGCAAAATAAACATTGTAATTTTTGACATTTGAGTGCACTACTATGTCTTTGAAGTCAGCAGGAAATTAAAGTTAACGTTGTCCTTTTTTCCCATATCATGATGATCTGATTAAAGCAGTCCTAATATAAGGAAATATGTGTCTCTGAAGGACTGATAATCCTACCCTAAAAGACAACTCCTCTCCATATAACAGATAGCGCCGCCTAAATGACTAATAGCCCCCCTGCTATTGATTAATAGCTCCGCCCTAGAGTACTGATAGCCCCGCCCCAAATGATTAATATCCCTGCCCTAAAGGATTGATAATCCTGTCTTAAATGACTGATAGCTCTGCCCTAAAGGTCTGATAGCCCTACCCTAAATTACTGATAACCCTTCCCTAAATGAAGGATAATCCCACTCTAAAGTACTGACAGCCCTGCCCTCAATGACTGATAGCCCCGCCCTAAATTACTGATAAATCCACCCTAAAGGACCATTAACCCTGCTCCTAATTATTAATAGCCCTGCCCTAAATTACTGATAACCCGGCCCCAAATTACTGATAACCCCGCCCTAAAGGACTGATAGCCCGTCCTAAAGTACTGATAACCCTGCCCTAAAGGACTGATAGCCCCACCCTAAAGTACTGATAACCCTGCCTTAAATTACTGATATTCCTGCCCTATATAAAAGATAGCCTGACTGTAAAGTACTGATAACCCTGCCCCAGATTACTGATAACCCCGCCCTAAATTATTGATAGCCCCACCCTAAAGTACTGTTAACCTTGCCCTAAACTACTGATTGCCCTGCCCTACTGATAACCCTGCTCTAAATGACATTTAGCCCCGCCCTAAAGTACTGATAACCCTGCTCTAAATTACTGATAACCCCACCCTAAATTACTAATATGAGTGAATAAATGAATAATGTCCTCATGACAGTCATGTTTATGACAGATTTATGACAGTTATGTTGTCTGGGTAATGTTCAGTTGTCATAACAAAGGCAAAGAGAGATTCATTCATTCATTCTTTCACTTTTTTGTCAGCTTAGTCCCTTTATTAACGGACCACCAACTTATCCAGCATGTGTTTTACGCAGCGGATGCCCTTCCAGCGGCAACCCATCACTGAAAAACACCCATACACACTCATTCACACACATACACTACGGACAATTTTAGCTTACCCAACTCACCTATACCACAAAAAATGTCTGCAGATTCTGTCTGGCCCTACTAATAACCCTGCCCTTAATGACTGTTAACCCTGCCCTAAATGACTGATAGCCCCGCCTTAAACTGTTAAACTGATATCCCTGCCCTAAATTACTGATAGCCCCGCCCTAAAATACTGATAACCTTGCCCCAAATTATTGATAGCCCCAACCTAAAGTGCTGATAACCTTGCACCAAATTATTGATAGCCCCGCCCTAAATTAACGATAACCTTGCTCTAAATTAATGAGAACCCCGCCCCAAATTAACAGTAACCCTGCCCTAAATTACTGATAGCCCCACCCTAAA
>CAIGQQ010003609.1:2962157-2994024 GCA_903798035.1 Danio albolineatus | reverse complement strand
ATCAGACGTTGGATTTTGGTTGTCAAACCTGATGAATAAATGTCAGCTTTTGACATCAATATGACGTTGGTTTAAGATGTTGGCTTGATGTTGGATTTTGGTCACTTTCCAACACAACCTAAATTCAACCAAATATCAACATTCTGTATAATGATGTTACAGCTTGACATTGTGTGGATGTTACCCCTATGACGTCTATCAGACGTTGGATTTCGATTGTCAAACCTGATGAATAAATGTCAGTAAAAGATGTTGGCTTGACGTTGGATTTTGGTCACTTTCCAACACAACCTAAAATCAACCGAATATCAACGCAATTTGACGTCGTTATTGAACGTCAAAATAACGTTGTCCTTAGACGCTGGCTGGACATTGAATTTTGATCACCTGTCATCAAGACCTAAGCCTAACCTAATATTAAGGTCTTACGATGTCGTGTGCCTGCTGGGTACTGTCACCTTACAACCTGTGGGATTATTTATGGTTAGATTTTTAAAAATACGCTTAAAGTCTAAACATAAAGCAATCACGATAAACTATATATCAGTTTGATAGTTATTACTGAGCAACAGTTATTTGTTAATTTGCAACAAAGATTCTCATCAGAGTCATAGAATATTACTTTGCTACAGTAATTGACATGTCATTTTTATTTAAATTGTTTATTATATTATTATTTTTTTAGAAGCTAAATTCAAAGCAAATACCATCAAACTGCCCATACTACTTTCGAATTTGATATCTGCCCTACGTATATTGTCGAACATGGAAAAATATGGTTCTTTAAAACATCTAGCGCCCTCAAAATGTCATTAATGGAAATTGCATGTCATCTGGTGGTCACGTCTGGTACTGCGGCCAAACTATATCTCGCTGAAAGCTCATTTTTTGAGATATCAACTTTAAATTTGGACTATAATTGGTTCAGATATTTAGCTTTGGTTTTGTCATGATCACCCGTGACCTAACAGCCAGAGTTCGCTGGTAAACACTAACATTCACACAAACTACAAATCTGCCATTTCATGAACTACACATTGAGTCATGCAACACATACACACCTGATCCAAATCACCAGTTATTGCAAACACTCACACAACTGAAGCTGCTCACAGACTGATTACCTGGACTATAAAATCACCACACAAACACACACTCATTGCTTAGTCTTGTTTACTGTAAGTGACATTACAACGCGTTTCCTTTGTCTTGTCTTGCCTTGTTTTGATCCTCACCTTGTCTGTTTATCCCTGCCTGCTACCTGCCTCGTTGACCTTCTGCCTGTTACTTTGACTATGATTCTGGATTGCCTGTATACATCTGTTTGCACCTGTGTTAACCACTGCTTACCTAACCTCACTAATTAACCCGCGTTTGGATTCTCACCTCCGTTGTCAGTGTCACTCCCCACGCTACAGATTTTCTGTCAGTTTTACACTAAAACAGGCTGTCTAAAATACATATTTCATAAAATATAATACAATATTTAATTATTGTTTTATTATCTTCATAATAAAAGGCACATACGTTTAGTTTTATTTAACTTTTTGACTTTTATCGCTTCAGCTAGTCTTTAAAAGAAGGTTAAATCAAAGCACCAAAGGGTTGAAGATTGGCATTCATTTAAGTCAAACATTTTCAGGTCTATGTTCAAGAAGCAGGGGTGACGGTAAAATGTAATGTGCTCATTTCAAGATGCTCTTTTGTCTTTCCGTGTCTTACACTGATATTGGCTACTCCACATTCAGGACGTTTCCTTTTTTTTTCCCCTTTGCTGGAAAATCATCTGTAGCTTTGTTTCTTTCTCACAGACTGGACTCCAACTGAGGCATTCAAGCATTTTCAAGTGTGTATGAAGGTTCCCATTTCATGTCTACCCATATCTGCGGCTCAAATATCCCCTTTCTGCTTTCCGGACTCTTCACAGGAGTCTGCATTGCAGCAATACCATTCATAAATGTCCAATTTTAGTTTTTTTTGTAATGACATTTTCCTAGAAACCTGCATTTCTTCTTTCTAACTGGAGTTCGGCGTCAAGAGAGGAATATTGAATTCTTTTATATATTTAACGCTGAGGTCAAAAGCATTGATCTGTTTGTCTGAACACAATAACACAGCGCTATTGACTTAACCAGTGGAGTGAGTGTAGGGCTCGACTGAAGAAAGACACAAAACAGCCTGTTTTTTAAGATCTGTTGGTTTAGACATGGCAGATTGTGAGTCTATTTAAAAAAAGAACTCTTAAACTTAGGGTTTTACTGTGTGTATTAGTGTTCAAGATAGTGTTTTATTGATCAAACATAAGACTGGGTCTATCAGACTCTAAGAGTAGGTTTACAAGGTGTGTTTTCAAGATGTGAAAGACTTCTCATCATTCACGCCGATCTGTGAAAACAGCTAAAAGTGATCGATTCTTCATTTCAGAGTGTAGTTAAGATCATAGACAGCATTAATGTCAGGGTTCTGCCACTCCAGTCTTGTAACTTCTTTTTTGGTGGCAGAGTCCAAACACTAGCTCTGTCTAGTCCTGTGTGGACAATTGATTGAATTAATTCTGGACAATTGATTATTCCCAGAATATCAAAATCAACTGTAGGTGGTAGATCTTTCTCTTATCTGGCACCTAAACTCTGGAACAGCCTTCCTAGCACAGTTCGGGAAGCAGACACACTCTGTCAGTTTAAAACTAGATTAAAGACACATCTCTTTGCATTAGCATACACATAAAACACAAAAGCTTTGGAATCCAAATTCTCTAAAGGATTGTTAGTCTGCATTATTTAGGGCAACCGGAGCCAGGAACACTTGCCAAAAGACATTATAATTTGAATGGCATCTGCGCTCATGTTAGTCTGTTTTTTTATTATTCCCGAGGTTTCCATAATCCTGGACCAGGCCGTATCCTAAGCAGCTGCTGTGGTGGTCATGGAGGAGTGGAGAGCATGAGACCGATCCCTGTAAGACTTCAGTGACAGACGAGTCCTCGCATTGTTCCTGAAGGGCCAGCCTGTTCACCAGCCGGTGACCCACCTGTGGTCTCTCCGTGATGGATGTCCAGCGTTCTCCAGCCGCGGCACCTAGACTGCAGCTCTGCACAAGACGTCTGGCCATAGGAGAAATGGTCGTGCCCAACTGAACCTGGTTTACCTCAAGGTTTTTTAATTCTTCACTTTCGCCAATTGGTGAAGTTTTTTCCTCGTCACTGTCACCACTGGCTTGCATGGTTCGGGACTTGTGGAGCTGCGCATCGATGGATTACTCTTCAGTGTTTGGACTCTCAGCTGTGAATATTAAACCATGCTGAACTGAACTAAACTGAACTCCAACACTAAAAACTGGACTGACACTGTTTCAATTTACTATAATCCATTTGAAGTTTCTTTGACACAATCTACATTGTAAAAACGCAATACAAATAAAGATGAATTGAATTAAATTGAATGAGGAAGAGGAACGGGGTTAACAAGCAGCACTGTCGGACTCCCGTCTTCACTTGGAAGCTGTTGGTCAACCTATATATAACCGTCAATTTGAATTCAGCTGAAATATTCATTTACTCTGAACATGTATATACAATAGACCAATGTGGTAATTTTTAAAATGATTATACTTAATAAAGTAACCTTTTTTAACTTTTGTAACAGCCTACAAAAACTAATTACAACAATAAAATTAAATCACACTTGTGTAATTCATACAGTTAAGCGATAACGGTGTAGTATAGAAACACATTCCATTTGAAATCTATTTTTTTGGTGTTGTGTTTGTGTTTTCAGGTCTCCAGAATGCCATTGTTGTGCAAACGAATGGCAAGCATAAGAGCATTTGTACCGTCTGGGTCTTGTGACCTTCACTGAACAAACAGGTAATACCTTGAGGAGGAGAATAGTTTAAATTCAACAGTGAAATAAATAATAATTTTCACGAATGGTAATAACTTACAAATCCGGATGCTTTTTGAATGTAGCTGACTGCAGGCAAGGTTGTAAAGAAATGATTCAACACAGCGGGCGATCAAGTGCGAACACTTCTTTTACTGTAAAATCATACAGACCAGAGCACATGACGTAAAGCAAAAAGGCAGCACTTTAAATGATGAAGGTGTATATTAAAGAGTTTGGTGTGGTACATTTTTCAGCTAAAACAGCTTTCTTTGTCTGATTTTCATTCAGAAACGATCATTGACCTTGCTGTTTGTCTTGCAGGCACAAATATAATCTCATAATGATATTCTCATCAACGCAGAGAGGGAGAGGGAGAAACGCAAAGTGATGCAGTTATGAAAAAGTGCTGTTTCAGAAGCTCATAATTTAATAGCCTATTAGTTGCTAGCAGTACGTTTATGATTAGTTTCTTTTTTTTTTCTTTTAACATGAAGTTAACTGACTGTCAAAAGTTGTTTACCGCGCTCCAGAGACGATGAGGGAATAATAAACGCACTGTACAACAGGATCTCGTGTGCTTTTCATGCATGATTGGCCTGGTAAGTGCCTGAGCGATGAACATGGTGAATTATGACAACAACACTCGACGCTAGATAACATTTCACAGTCAGATTTGTGGAAGGAAGCAAAGCAGGCTCATTAACCTCCAGACAAGGCTCCGTTTAACTTTATTAACAACCCAACGCCAGCAGGCACAGCAAACGCAAATGCAGACTCGCTGGCAGATCAAGGTTATTATATAGCTTTGCGATTTAAAGGGCACATGTTTTACCCCTTTTTCATATTCAATATAAGTCTTTTGTGTCAACAGAATTTATCTGTAAAGTTTCAGCTCAAAACACCCATCAGATTATTGATTATAGCTGTCTGAAGTCTGTGTATTATAGCTATAAACAGCATGTTGCTGTTTTTAAGTACTGTGCCTTTAACGGTCCTCCCCGCCCACCGTTCCCACGTACCCGTCAGCGTGCCTCAATCTCCGCCCTCAGCTATGTCAGACAATGACAGACGTAAAGGAAGCAGTAATGTTTGTGAGTAATACTACAGTAAAAACTTTACCAATGATTGTTTGATGTGTTTGTTGTGGAGTTGCAACGATGAGTCGCACTCTTTTTGCAAGCAAATGTGACAGGATACAGGTTAATATCCACTGCTGTATTGTTATCTGTTATGTTAATGTACTAAATAAACCTGATTTAACGTCAACAAACCGAGATTGAAGCGTCGTCTTTTATAAATATCTCGACACACGGCTGTGCTGATGAAGTAAAGCTAAAGTGAATCGCTGTAGTTCATTAACATACTCTGTTTTAAACACATGTTAAACTCACTCTTGATCACATCTGATGATGACTGATGATCACAGAGCGCTGAACAGATCTTTTATTCCCGGTTGCTTTGCGTACGTCCTGTCTTGTTTATATGATTATACGCGTTACTATGGAGACATGTTAATACTCAGCTGTCAATCAATTCGGTGGGCGGGGAAACCGCACTCCTACATCAAGTTGCGGTCGGCCTCAAAATCGCTCCGATTGGTCCATCGTTTTTATGTTGTTAAATTGAAAAAAAAGGACTGGGTGTGTTTATATCAGCGCAATATGACGGTAAATACACTATACCTACACAAATGTCTATCCAAACAGCTTGAAAAGTAGAAAAAATTGAAAAGATTTTTCAAAATAGGTGCCCTTTAAATTTATCTTTCGATTTTGATGATATTTTTAAACTTTAAATTTCAGTTTAGTTTTCATTTTAATTCATTAATTAACTAATTTGCATTCATTTATGGATTAATTTATAGTTTCGTTTTTAATTCGTTAAAGAGTTTTTGTCTTGTTTGTTAGTCCAAATGTCTACAAATTCTTGAATCAAGAAGAAACTTTTAGACGAGCAAAACATATTGTCTTGTATTTAAGAAATAATGAGTCAAAATTAGAGAAGCGGAGAGCATGAGGCTGATTCCTGGGACGCTCCAAGGACAGACGAGTCTCACTGACGCCCAGCTTCTCCAGAGAATAGTGTAGAATGTTACACTTACTATAGTTTTACCCTTGTTTTTTGGTTTTAGCCTTTTTAACACCCACTAGTGTTGTTATTTAGCTACAAGTGTCATCAAGAAAGTACTTTTGTCAGTGTAACTTTAATTTTTACACTGTTCTGTGGTGTATATCTAAAATATCGCGATCTTTTGCTCTTGTAGTGTTAAAGGAAAATCACATCATATTGCACCTTGCAACCACACTGTCAACATGCCCTAAAACATGTGCCCTTTAAATTGCAAAACTATATAATAACCTTGATCTGCCAGCAAGTCTGCATTTGTGTTTGCTCTGCCTGCTGGTGTTGGGTTGTAATAAATGGAGACTTTTGAATCATTTGAATGAGTGAGTTGCTTTCTGGAGACTCGCTCTGACTGAATCATTTGAATCAGTGAGATGATTACTTGAGACTTGTTCTGAATGAATAATTTGGATCAGTAAATTGTTAACTGGACTCACTCTGACAGAATCATTTGAATCAATTAGTTGTTTGCAGGAGACTCGCTCTGAATGGATCATTTGAATCAGTGAGTTGTTTGCTGGAGACTCACTCTGACCAGATCATTTGAATCAGTGAGTTGTTCACTCGAGATTTACTTTAATTTGATCATTTGAATCAGTGAGTTGTTTACTGGAGACTCACTTTGACTTAATCATTTGAATCAGTGAGTTGTTTTCTGGAGACTCGCTCTGACCAAATCATTTGAATCAGTGAGTTGTTACTGGAACTCGCTCTGACTGAATCATTTGAATCAGTGAGTTGATTACTGGAGACTTGCTCTAAATGAATCATTCGGATCAGTTAATTGATAAATGGACTCACTCTGACTGAATCATTTGAATCATATAGTTGTTTGCAAGAGACTCGCTCTGAATGGATCGTTTGAATCAGTGAGTTGTCTCAAAACCGCTCCAATTGGTCCACCCAAGGACTGGGTGTGTTTATATCAGCCCGATATGACAGTCTATACACTATACTTACACATATGTCTGTCCAAACAGCTTAAAAAGTAGATTTTTCAAAACGGGTGCCCTTTAAATGTATCTCTCGATTTTGATATTTTTAAACTTGCTGTAAATTTCAGTTCAGTTTTCATTGGTTTCATTAATTAACTAATGGATTTGCATTCATCAATAAGTTTCATTCACCTGATACTGCATTTTTGTGTTTACAAACTGCGAAACCAGTATCTAGAGTGTCCAGTATCAGAAAATACCTGTGTTCGTATGAACAGGCCTGAGTTTTTGTTTACTAAATTAACCTTGAGGCATACAGGACGATGCGTTATCTACTTGTCCTCAAAGGCGGCAATCATCCCTCTGATGGAGCAGATGACCCCGGAGATGCTGCAGAATACACCCAGCAGCAAGATCAGCAGGTCCAGCATCCTCCGACTCAAGTCCAGCTGCGTCCACTTCAGCTGCAGGTGGAAGAGAGCCGGCAGCAGCAGAGTCATGGCCGCCCCTGTCACGCTGCCCGTCAGGCCCATGAGGAGGGAGAAGCGGGGCACGAACAGCGCCATGAGAAGCGTGAGGATCAGCAGAGACCCACGCAGCAGTAGCAGAGTCCACCGCTCAGACCCGGAGTCCAGCTTCAGCAGGCCGGTCTGCAATATTTCTGCCGCAGCATAAAACGGCAGCGGGTACGAGAGCAGAGCCTTCGCCAGTAGACACAGATTCACCACCGTACGCAAAGCGGAGGGCAGGTTATCTGTTATCACCTGAAAATAATAATAAACATACTTAAGTCCACTTAAAGGCAAGGCAAGTTTATTTATATAGCACATTTCATACACAATGGTAATTCAAAGTGCTTTACATTACTGAGAGATCATTCAGAGATCATTTACCTGGACAGAACTCATTCATTCATTCATTTTCTTTTCGGCTTAGTCCCTTTATTAATCCGGGGTAGCCACAGCAGAATGAACCGCCAACTTATCCAGCATTTGTTTTACGCAGCGGATGCCCTTCCAGCCGCAACCCATCTCTGGGAAACATCCATTCATTCTTATTCACACACATACACTACGGACAATTTAGCCTACCCAATTCACCTGTACATGCACTTGTGGGGGAAACCGGAGCACCCGGAGGAAACCAACGTGAACACAGGGAGAACATGCAAACTCCACACAGAAATGCAGACTGACCCAGCCGAGGCTCGAACCAGCGACCTTCTTGCTGTGAGGAGTCAGCACTACCTACTGCGCCACCGTGTCGCTCCTGGACAGAACTGTAATCAGTTATAGACTACACATTACTTTAGTCAGTAATGTAATCTCCAAGGTTTCACAGTTATGTGAAATAACCTTTCATTACAGTTGCCCCTTAAAGTTAAAGAGAAGTTGTGTGAAACAGAAACAAGTGCTTGATTTCAACCTTTGGGAACCAATTGTATCATTGGAAGTTGGGCTAAGATTGCTAACAAAATGGAGGATGTTTTAAATGCCAGATTCTAATCAGTCATAGAGAATTACTCTCTGTCTGCAACCTCTGGTACAGAATGTTTTCAGATGTCCAATTATGATGAAAATGAGGAGCTAAATGTTATAGACAGAATTGCATCATATTCGTTTGAACCACTACCTGGGCAGAAATGAGACATACTCAGGCCCCGTTTACACTGATGCGTTTTCGTTTTAAAATGTATAAGTTTTGCTACGGTTACGCCATCCGTCCACACTACGCCGGAGTTTTCAAGCCCCGAAATTGGAGCGTTTTGGAAACGCTGGAAAACGCTGGAAAAACTGCCTGAAATGTTCTCTGCTGGCAAAACATCAAGGGCAAAATTATTTTTGTCATTAAAATTGACTTGTTGGGAGCAAAAAGTTACACAAACGCCTGATGTATCAAATGTGATACAAAATAAATACCATGAAAAAATATATATATATATATTTCAAAGATTTGTTTGTTTGCTAAATGGTTTGAAAAACATCTCAGTTCCAGAAAATGTGAATTTTCTGCCTGTTTTTTTTAATTTATATTTATTTATTTATTTATTTATTTATTTATTTATTTTTACCCCCCGGGTGTTACGGGGTTAATTACCAATAGTCCTGTCCGAAAGGATTGATATCCCCACCATAAATGACTAAAGCCCCACCCTTATGGCATTCCATGTGACCAGAAGTGAAGATAAGTTTTTTTCTAGGTGGGAGAGAAGGTTATGATATTTGATTAAAGATTCTGAGAGCAAACTATTGTTTACAATATAATGAAGTGCACAGATACATCATTTATAATAAGCACTACTATTTATGCATTTAACAATAAGAAGAGAAAATTTTGATTTCATGCTAACTTTAAGGTCCATATATACTTCAAAGCAAGTTCTTTTTCGTTCTTTGTTTTGGGCAAAAAGATGTTCGAAAAGGCTGTGTGACAAACACTCCGACACCACCAAGCTAGAGTAGGTCATGAATGTGAGCAGTGGCAGACTGGGACAGTATTTTCGCGTGGGAAAGATATTACCTCAGGCCATCTACACTCTAAAAAAAAGGTGCAAAATAGCACCAAAACTGGTTCTTTGGTCGTAATGAAGGGGGAACCTGTTATGGTGCACCTTAAAAAAAATAGGTGCTATACAGTATAGTACTTTTGTCAAATGGTGCTATATAGCACCTATATTTTAAGGTGCTCTTAATGTTACTTTACCCTTTCCGCAAATAAAACCGGCATAACAGTTATGAGAATTAGCTATAAGAACAAGTGCTTACCAGTGGTAGTGGTGCTATATAGCACTTTAAACCCCCCGAAGAACCACTGAAAAACCTTTATGGTGCTTTAAAGGTTCTTTACACAGTAAAAGTGGTATATAGCACCCTGACCACCTTAAAGAACCACTGAAGAACCACTGAAGAATCTTTATGGTGCTTTAAAGGTTCTTTACACAGTAAAAGTGCTAAATAGCACCTCAACCACCATTAAAAACTACTGAAGAACCACTGAAGAACCTTTTTTTTTAAGCGTGTAGGACCAATTGAAGAGCTGGAAAATGGGTACAATCTGTAAGTAAGGGGGGGCAGGCCAGATTTATGGTTAACCGTCAGTCAATTGTCCTGGTGCTCCCTGTGGCCAGTCCGCCCCTGAACATGAGATATGAATCAATCACACCTCAAACAAGGTGGAATTACAAATCAGGCGATATCGTAATCTACTCAGAACAATTGTGTTCAGGAGCCAAAACCAAAACAAAAACAGTTTGGGTGTTGAACTCAAAAACATTTCAGTTAATCAGGTATATCAGGACATTTAGCTATGTCTCCAGTCGTGTGAGATTAGCGCACCTCTTTAGTTTCCTCTCCCCAAGTGAGGAAGGCCAGCACAGAGAAGGCCGTCTTCAGAACACAGGCCAGAGCGTGGGTCCAGTCCATCATGGTGCTGAAGTCCGACCGGTCCATCATGCTCTCCTCCAGCGTGGGCAAGTAGATCTGTGAGGTGTAGCTGAAGATAATCACCCCCACTGCCACCTGGAAGCCATCGAAGTCCACCACTGCCATGCGCAGACTCCTGCTGGCCCACTGCGGAGACTGACGCACACAGTAGCCAATCACAGTGAAGGTGATGAGGAACTGAGCCAGCGAGCAGAAGAGGCTGAGGCGGGACACCATTCTCAGGTCCCGGATCAGCATGCAGGGCAGCAGGATCAGAAAGCTGATGGCGGAGCCGGCCGTTGGGCTCAGAGGCAGGAAAAACAGGCTGTGGCACATCAGATTGCCGCTCACAACCAAGTAGAGGATGCAGGTCATGACTAGCTCAACCAGCTGCGCTACATTTACAACCTTTCCCCCAACGCACGGGCAGATGTGTCCGCAGCAGGCATTAGCGATGTCCTCGTAGGTGTGTCTGACACGGACCAGGCAGCCGTTCTCATCCTCTTCATACAAACAGGACACCAAGATCTTTCCAGTGTAGCTGCAGATGAGTGCGGCTAACACCAGCAACAGCAGTCCCAGGTACCCGCTCTGCAGCAGGGCATAGGGCAGACCCAGAACAAAGAGACCCTGAGGAGACAAAAGCAGACAAGTACTTAGTCAATTACAGGAAGACAACAGTAGCTGCTTTTATACTGTCCGACCAGACCAGTCACAACCATCAGCCAACATCTGGAGCAGCAAAGCTGAAATCATGCTGCATTTCCACTGTAGGGCCAATCAAAGGGTCAAAAGCCTGCCCTAAGGACCCCCCCCACACCCCCCACCACCCACCCCAACTAAAAAAAAAACACTACACATTTAAGTTAAATGTGTACATCCTTCAACAGTGTTTTAGCTGCAGACATTAATGGTCTCTTAACGCAAGCCAGTACAACTGACCCTGGACCACATGAAGATCCATTTTTGAATTTAAGATACTATATTCTACATCACCTGATAAGCTGAGTAAATATGCTATCCATTTGTGTATGGTTTGTGGTTATGTAACAGAGGCAAGCTAGTAAAGTTTTATGCAGGTAAACCTCACTTCTCTGGAACTGAAAAAGTGCTCTAGCGACAGACACTAAAGGCCATGGTCTTAAGCCTCCTTGTTAAAATATACAGGTTATAAGGTGCTGTGTACAAATGTGTAAGAAATATTGCATTGTATATTGTTATAAGGTGCTGTGTACGAGTGCGTATGAGAAAGTATTGCACGTTTATGGCACAATAGGAAAAATATTAACTGTTCATGAGGTCGATGGACTGAGGAAAGAAACTTTTCCTGTGTCTGGCTGTTTTTTTTGCTCGGTGCTCTGTAGCGCCGGCCAGATGGTAACAGTTCAAACAGGAAGTGTGCTGGGTGCGAGGCGTCCAGGGTGATTTTGCGAGCCCATTTACTCACTGTGGAAGAGTACAGTTCTTGAAGTGTAGGAAGGGTAGTGCCAGTGATTCGTTCAGCAGTCCGGACTATTCGCTGTAGTCTACGGAGGTCAGATCTGGCTGCTGAGGTGAACCAGACGGTGATTGAAGTGCAGAGGATGGATTGGATGACAGCTGAGTAGAACTGCACGAGCAGCTCCTGTGGCAGGTTGAACTTCCTCAGCTGACGGAGGAAGTACAGTCTCTGCTGGGCTTTCTTTACAATAGAGTCTATGTGAGTGTCCCACTTCAGATCGTGAGAGATGGTGGTGCCCAGGAACCTGAATGACTCCACTGCAGCCAAAGTGCTATTCATGATGGTGAGCGGGGGGAGTGCAGGGGGGTTTCTCCTGAAGTCCACTATCATCTCCACCGTTTTGAGCGTGTTCAGCTCCAGGTTGTTGTATCTGCACCATAAAGCCAGCCGCTCCACCTCCTGTCTGTATGCAGACTCGTCACCGTTCCGGATGAGGCCGATAACAGTAGTGTCGTCCGCAAACTTCAGGAGCTTGACGGAGGGGTCTTTTGCGGTGCAGTCGTTGGTGTACAGGGAGAAGAGCAGTGGGGAGAGAACACATCCCTGGGAGGCACCAGTACTGATGGTGCGGCTGTCGGACGTGATTTTGCCCATTCTGACTAGCTGTTGTCTATCTGTCAGGAAGCTGGTCCACTGACAGACAGAGCTAGGGACAGAGTTAGAGAGTCTGATGTGTGATTGGAAGGTTGTAGGTTCAAGTCCCCAGCATGGGGGCCAGGCTTTCATTTTTACTACTGTAAAATCTGGAATCAGATGGGGTAAAAAAATCTAAATACTGAAAAAATTGCCTGTATTGTTGTGTATTCTTACGAATATTCTCATGCAACTCAAGTGCTCCAGGCTGGCATTTTATGACAAACAAACTCTGAATGTTGGAAAGCTGAATGAACCATGAGAACTCCATTACGTGATGAAAGAGCAGCCTCTGAGCGCAAACAGGGTTCACATCCATATAAAAACCACTAGGAGATGTCTCACACACACATACAGTATGCACACACATACACACAGCTGTGTGAAATACACACAGTCGCAGGCGCGCGGCAGATGGGAGTAATGAAATCACACCCTCTCACACACCCCTCCACTAATGAAGTCACAGTCATCTCTAAAGAGGCGCTAAGTGACAGATATTTTATCTTGACTGTAATTGTTGGTAAATTGCTTTGTGTTAGACACAATGAATAAAGATACAGCACTGCATTCATTTCCTCTCGCGGCCCTAATGACTGTATCTCGCGTAAACAGACGACAGCTGATCGTTCATACGCGGAGACACAAAGGAGAGGTGTGGAGGCATTCGTGAGCTGACTATCCAGAGCCAGCTCACCTGGTGTTGAAGTCTCCATGAAAGAAGTTCAGGTTGTCTTTTTCCCCCTATCATGAAGAAGATAAAATGCCTAAACACGTAGAGAGGTGCATGATATTCTCCTCCGGGAACTGATTGGGTTTTTGGAAGATGGGTGTTGCTGACAAAAAATGGAAGCAGATTCGAATGCAAGTTTGTAGTTGTGGAGGATTACCGTTTACCAGAAACACCATATAGTTTTCAGAAGACCAGCATGATGAGCACATTTTTTGAGGTAAATTATTACCATATTCGTTCGAACCAATGCCTCCTGAGAAGACACTGATAGCCCCATCCTAAATGACAGAGAGCCCCGCCCTAAAGGACTAAGTGCTACGCCCTAAATGACTGATAGGTCTGCCCTAAAGCACTGAGAGCCGTGCGTTACTTAAGATATGAAATACATTACTCAGGATATGTTTTGTTGTACATTTAAGATGACAAATCCACTAGAGGGCGCTGTCGCACATTTGCAAATATTTAATATGTTATTTAGGTTACATTTTATTCAAAATGCGTTACTTAGGATATGTTTTGTTGAGCGTTTCAGATAGCAAATCTACTAGAGGGCGCTGTTACACATTTGCGAATCTAAAATATGTGATTCAGGATATGTTTTATCTGAAATGCATTACTTAGGATATGTTTTGTTGTACGCTTCAGATGACAAATCCACTAGAGGGCGCTGTCACACACTTGAGAATCTTAAATATTTGATTTAGGGTATGTTTTATCTAAAATACGTTACTCAGGTCATGTTTTGTTGTACGTTTCAGATAACAAATCTACTAAATATTTTATTTAGAGTACGTTTTATCTAAAATACGTTACTCAGGATATGTTTTATTGTACATTTCAGATGACAAATCCACTAGAGGGCATTGTCACATTTGCAAATCTAAAATAGGTTATTTAAGGTACATTTTACCTAAAATACGTTACTCAGGATATGTTTTGTTGTATGTTTAAGATGACAAATCCACTAGAGGGCGCTGTCACATTTGCAAATCTAAAATAGGTTATTTAGGGCAGTGTTTCTCAACTGGTGGGTCTTTTGGGTCGCGGGAACATTTTTAGTGGGTCGCAGAGTGAGTGGTCAAAAAAAATTCTTAAAAATAAGATTTTTTTTTTGCTTATACCGGACTTTTATTTTGAAATGCGCACGCCACAACAGTTCAGTTTAGTTCGGTAGCTGAACATTTCTCTACCCTAACCGCTGTTTACAGTATTTATCGTTAATACTTTGTAATATATCTATAATTTGATACATTTTGTTAAATGCAACAATAAAATATTGGGTCGCGGCTTGATGACCATGTAAAAAGGTTGGTCCCGTGGCCAAACCAGTTGAGAACCACTGATTTAGGGTATATTTTACCTAAAATACGTTACTTAGAATATGTTTTGTTGTATGTTTCAGAAGACAAATCCACTAGAGGGCGCTGTCACACATTTGCGAACCTTAAATATGTTATGCAGGGTGCATTTTATCTAAAATATGTTACTTAGGATATGTTTTGTTGTATGCATCAGATAACAAATCCACTCGAGGGTGCTGTCACACATTTGTTAATCTAAAATATGTGATTTAGGGTACATTTCATCTGAAATACATTACTTAGGATATGTTTTGTTGTACGTTTAAGATGGCAGATCAATTAGGGGTTTACTTTTTTCAAATCAAAAAATATGTTAATTAGGGTACATTTTATGGTATGTTTCATGATAAATTCTCTAGAGCGCACTGTTTACTTTTGTGAACCTGAAATATGTTACTTAAGATATGTTTTGTTGTATGTTTCAGATGACAAATCCACTATAGGACGCTATCTAGATTTTGTCAATTCCAAAACAGTGCACTGTTTACTTTTTGTGAATCTGAAATATGTTACTTAGGGAATGTTTTTATTGTAGGTTTCAGATGACAAATCCACTAGAGGGCACTGTCTACAATTTGCAAATCTAAAATATGTGATTTCTATTATGTTTTATCTGTAATATGTTACTGAGGATATGTTTTGTTATCCGTTTAAGATGACAAATCCACTAGAGGGTGCTCTATGTTACACATTTGCGAATGTAGAAATATGTTATTTAAGGAATGTTTTATCTAAAAATACGTTATTTAGGATATGTTTTGTTGTATGTTTCAGATGACAAATCCACTAGAGGGCGCGTCACACATTTGCAAATCTAAAATATGTTGTTTAGAGTATGTTTTATTTGAAATATTTTACTTAGGAAATATTTTGTTGAACACTTCAGATGAAAAATCCACTAGAGGGCACTGTCTACAATTTGCAAATCTAAAATATGTTATTTTCAGTACGTTTTATCTAAAATACATTACTTAGGAAATGTTTGTTGTACATTTCAGATGACAAATCCACTAGAGGGCGCTGCCACAGATTTGTGATTCTTAAATATGTTATTTAGGGTATGTTTTATCTAAAATACATTACTTAGGATATGCTTTGTTGTACGTTTCTGATGACAAATCCACCAAAGGGCGCTGTCTACAATTTGAGAATCTGAAATATGTGATTATAGGGTACGTTTTATCTGAAATATGTTACTTAAGAAATGTTTTGTTGCACGCTTCAGATGACAAATCTACTAGAGGGCGCTGTCACACATTTGCGAATATTAAATATGTTATTTAGAGTATGTTTTATCTAAAATACTTTACTTAGGAAATTATGTTGCACGCTTTAGATGACAAATCTACTAGAGGGCGCTGTCACACATTTGCGAATCTTAAATATATAATTTTTTGAATGTTTTACCTAAAATACGTTATTGACGATATGTTTTGTTTTATATTTCAGATGACAAATCCACTAGAGGGTGCTGTCAAACATTTGTAAATCTAAATTATGTTATTTAGAGTATGTCTTACTAAATATTTCAGATAAAAAATCCACAAGAAAGCTTATTTATTGGTATTTGCGGGTTTCATGAATGACTGTTTCACGTCTATGCAAACTTTTCATTCCAAGAACAGCTTCGTTACGAAATGCTCTTTTTCTAAGCTCTTTAGAGAAAGCTTCTTTTTGGAAGCCTAAACGCTTTATTTTAGAGCACAGAGAAAGATGAAGCTCCCTATGTAGACGGCAGACAGACAGGTGCGAGTGAGCCAGATGGCCGAAGAGGCAACGAGAGATGCACATTACGCTGGAAAGTAAAGCAGAAGGATGAATTAAACAAGCTGGAGCAGCAATAACGAGCTGTGTGATCATTAACGGCTCTAAATATTAGCTCAAATGGGAACGAACAGATGAGGTAATGGGGTGTCATTCACATAAACAAGGATTTATGCAGCTATGAAGTAAAGAAGGCATATTCAAACACTCACAACACTCTGAATCTGTGATGGCAGATGATCGTTTACTTCACATTTTAGTTTAGAAATATAATAAACGGCACTTTTTAAGCAGCCAAACATTACTTTACTACACATTTGCAATGTATTTTAGCACAAAAACCTGCATTTTCCTCACTAATACAGCATACTTTTTTATCCTGTGACAGATATAATGTAAAGACATTTCGGTAACACTTTACAATAACAGTACATGAATAATGATGTATTAGCATGTAAAGTAAACATTACTTTATTATGATTTAATGATGAGTTAATGCATGTGCTAATCATGAACTAACTTTAACTAAAACATAAGTCACATGAGTTCACGTGTGAATAACGGCTACCTTAATTACTTGTTAGTACATGATTGTTTGTTAGTTAATGTATTAAATACCACATAGTTTATGCTTAATTTAACCATCATGAACTCATGAGCTATTAATTTATAATTATATTGTGACTTTACTTGGAGGGGCACATCATCATTAACCCACTCTTAACTACTCATGAACTCCTTATGCACGTCCAACTAGTGAGTTTACACTGAATAACAATAGAAAAGTGTTCTGCCAGCATCAGCATGAACAGGAGTTCATGAGTAGTTAATGAGTTAATGATGATGTGCCCCTCCAAGTAAAGTCATGACATAATTATATATGAACAGCTCATGAGTTCATGATGGTTACATTTAGCTTAAATTTAAATGTTAAATAATACATTAATTAACAACATGTACTAACAAGTAATTAAGGTAGCCGTTATTCACACGTGAACTCATGTGACTCATGTTGTAGTTAAAGTTAGATCATGATTAGCGCATGCATTAACTCATCATTGATTCATAATAAAGTAACGTTTAGTTTACATATTAATACATCATTATTCATGTACTGTTATTGTAAAGTGTTACCGACATTTCCATAAATAAGCAGTTTTCTGTATTTTGGGATTCGTGTTTTTACTTTTCTCTGTTTTTGAACAGCATTATATTCATTAAAAGTGACATTTTTAGTAGTTTAAAGTAATATATTGTCCGGTTTGGTGTTGTATATTACATTGCAAAAACCTTGTAATTGTCAAAGCCCTTCCTTGTCTGTCATTTCTGTGTTTATGTTCGATGTATCTTTGCTTATGTTGTGTCAGAGCACATGGCTAAACCTGTGTTTGTGTACACCATGTGCTCCTCTGTTCCTCCCTCCTCGTTTCCAGCTGCCACGCCCCCTTGTTTAGCCCTCATCTAGTCCTTGTTAGTGTTTACACCTGGTCCTCGTGTGCTTTCCTCCCTTTATATAGCGCTCTCGTCACTCATACCTTTGTCTGTTCATTACGTTACTTGTTTTTGCTTGTGGCTTGACCGTGCTTGGTTCTCTCTGTGCTGTTGTTTGAGTTGTCCTTGCTTAATGTTTGTTCGTGTTTTTCTATAGGCTTTTAGCGTCCTCCCTGTCTAGTTTATCCTTAAAGTTTGCTTGCTTAAGTTACTCTATTTATCGTATTTGTTTTATTAGCAGCTTGAAGTAGTGGCGAAGTGCAGTTCGTGCGATCTCAACTCACCGCCTCCAAATAGCACCCACTATAAGCCGTAACACTGCCGTCAACACCCGGTCTTCACTTCGTGCTATCATGTGTGCGCACTTCCCGCACGCTATTATTTCACGCTATAAGTGCGCACTCCTCGTATGCGCCATCCCCCCAGTCTTCACTTTGATCTACCATACCTACCCCCCACCCCCTAGGGTTTCTTTTTTGATGGGGGCTGACGCATATTGCGATACGCCACTGGCTCCAAGTGTTTCAGTAAGTTAATTTCAATTTTATTAAGCAATTTAATTTCTCTTTGCTTTCATTTTAACAGCTTTAGTTCGCCTTTTTTTAAATTTATTTATTAATTTATTATTTTGTTCCCCTGTCTGTGTTTGTCTCGTCTCTGTCTCTGTCCAGCTCTGCCTGCTGTGAGTTCCTGGCTGCTGGTGTCTTCTGTCAGGCTGCTACTGGTGAGACGACAACTCTCCCAGAACTCTAGTCAGCAGTGCCTCATCCAAGGTCTTTACAGACTTATATCTCTCTATATATGATTTCTTATGCATTTATATTATTATTATTATTATTATTATTATTATTATTAATAAAATGTAACTAAAAGTCACTTTACAGGTCGCTGGTTCAAGTCTGTTTTTTTTTTTTTTTGGTTGTTCAATTAAATTGAACCCTTTATAGGACATTTATTGAAATACTCATTAAAAAAAAAAATCATGGAGTGTTACTGTTTGTTGTTTTGTACAACCCTTTTTATTATTATTGCTAATTATATTGTTATCGATGTCAACGAAGTTAACAAAACCATCTTATGTAGCCAAAAATACATTATATGAGTCAGTAACACTTTACAATGAGGTCGTATTAGTTAATGCAGTCACTAACACGAACAAACAATGAACGATACATTTATTACAGTATTTGTTCATGTTAGTTAACATTAGTTAATAATTTTTTTTTTAAAACAGTTGTTCATTGTTATGAAACCGCAAGATGCACTAACTGTTAACAAGCATGCATTTAGATGTTATTAATGCATTAGTAAATGCTGAACTATGATAACTAAATGCTGCACATGTATTGTTCATGTTAGTAAACACTTTAACTGAAGAAAACTTAATGTAAAGTGTGATCTATAAGTAAACATTACTATTTAAAATTATTGGTAAAATTGTATTTTATTTATTTTTATTTTATTTTTATTTATTATAAATTCTAATTTATTTTCTTTTTATAGTTTATAAAATGTAAACTTAAAAAAAATAGATTTTCTCAGCATTTAGATTTAGTTGTACCCTGTTTCCAGATTTTCTAATAATTTTATCTCAGCCAAATATTGTCCTGTCATAACCACACATCGTTCGTTCATTCATTCATTCATTTATTCATTCATTCATTCATTCATTCATTCATTCATTCATTCATTCATTCATTCGTTTTCATTTCGGCTTAGTCTCTTTATTAATCTGGGGTTTTATGGTCTAGTGTCACATATATAGTGATAAAGTTTAATATCACACTTTTTAACCCAACGGTTGGGCTTGTCCATATTTAATCCAAATAAAAAAACAGTAAAACACTGTAAAAAGAAACAAACAAAAGTTGACTCAACTCAAAATTTTCACGAAACTCATAAAAGCCTTACAGATTTAAGTTGAGTCAACTTTTCTTACAGTGTGTTATAACACCCCAGCATCTTCCAGAGTGTGTGCTGTGTCAGATCAGCAGGTGTGTATGTGCTCACCTGTATGGCGTTAGTGACGTTCCAGCCGGCCTCCCAGGTGGTGATAGCGGCATTGTGTGTGTTTTGAGTGTGTTCTGGATCCTCCGGGCTGGATGTTTGAGACTGGCTCCTGTGGTCTCCGTAGGTCTGTCCCAGCTCGTCCCTCAGCACCAGACCCTGGCTCTCCTCTGCACCCGCGTGCAGACGCTTCAACCAGGACAGCTGCAGACAGGACATTGCTCTGCAGTGAGTGTGGACACACAGAGAGAGTCCGGGTCCTGCTCAACCCTGCTGACGTCCAGCATGAGTATAGAGTTTCTGACGGGCCACATGTCAGTCTGAGGAAGATCCAGACCGCCGCACCGGTAAGCAGGAGCGGGACGCCTGTCTGCTTAAATTGGCCCATGGCAGCACAGAGGAGTGCAGGACTGACAGACCGCTGAACTGTAACATTATAATCACTCCATCGCCTGTGGCTGTTTGTTTAGAGAATGATAATAGCATAATAATAACTTTATTATCCTATAGAGCTTTAAATAAAGTTTCCCCAGGTACTTTATAGGATAAAACAAAGTAGTTAAACACACAACACACAACAGCTAGGGCTGTATAAGGAAAGTTTCTGGAGAGGCAGAAACAACACAGGCCCTGACAGCCCCGCCCTAAATGACTGATAGCCCAACCCTGAATTACTGATAGCCCTACTCTAAATTACTGATAGCCCCACCCTTAAGAATTGATAGCTCCACCTCAAATCATTGATAGCCTTGCCCCTTGAGGTTTGATAATCACACCCTAAACCACTGATATCCCCGCCCTAAAGGACTGAAAGCCCCACCCAAAGTCATTGATAGCCCAGCCCCAAATGACTGACAGCTCTAGCCTAAATCACTGATAGTCCCGCCCCTTAAGGATTGATAATCCCACCCTAAACCACTTATAGCCATGCCCTAAAGGAATAATAGTCTCTCCCTTAATAACTGATAGTCACGGCCTAAACAACTGATATCCCCACCCTATAGGACTGAGAGCCCCACCCTAATTCACTGTGAGCCCCGCCCTGAATCACTGATAGCTCTGCCCTAAATATCCTATAGCCCCACCCCAAATGACTGATAGCTTTAGCTTAAATCACTGATAGCCCCACCCCAAACAACTGATAGCTCCGCCCTAAGATTGATAGTCCCCGTTAAATAACTGATTGCTCCGCCCTAAAAGACTGATAGTCCCCCCCTAACTGACTGATAATCACACCCTAAACAACTGATATCCCTACCCTAAAGGACTAAAAGCCCCACCCAAAGTCATTGATAGCCCAGCCTCAAACAACTGATAGCTCCGCCCTAAGATTGATAGTCCCCATTAAATAACTGATAGCTCCGCCCTAAGATTGATAGTCTCCGTTAAATAACTGATAGCTCCACCCCAAAAAAGACTGATAGTCCCGCCTTATAAATTGCATTTAAAAAAAAGGAACAAGTTATATTGGATTCGAATCTGTCTTTTGACTATCATGAGCAACGCATTAAGAACTCCTTTTTTCATCTTTTTTCTATTACAATAATTTTTTATAAACTAAAACTTAAAAAGCTTAAAACTTCTCTGCAGAAGAAACGTTAAAACAGGACCAGAATGAAGATCATGTTCAAGAGCGTTCCAGCATTATATCCATTTGCATTTTGACATTCCCTTTGCAGGCCTGTACCCTCAAATAAGGGCGTGTCAGCCGACAGGTTAATAAGCCTTTCAGTCAAACAGAGCGATCGCAACGAATCTAGCAATATTTCTGAGATGAAAAAAGGAGTTCTTAACAATGCGTTGCTCATGATAGTCAAAAGACAGATTGGAATCCAATATAACCTCTTCCTTTTTAAAAAATGCAATTTATAACTCTACCACAGAGCCATCAGTGTTTAAAATAAACCAAGCAGATGAGGCTGATGAGATGAGCAGGATATTATTAAAGGATAGTTCACCCGTGAAATGAAAGTTTACTATTGACTCACCCTTAAATGGTTTCTAAAATTTATAGACTTTATAAACTTTATAGTAACATAGACTCATTCTGAAAACGTGCCGCTATATCACCTGTCAACATTGGGATGTGAAAATAAGGGATATGCCCACCATAATAACTGTAACCCCCCCATAAAAATAAAAAAAAAATCCCCAAATTGCTAAATATGTTCTTCTGGAGCTGTTTCATTGTAAATAAACAGTTGAACGGGCAGTTATATGTTTTATTATTATTTTAAAAAGAAATAATATACATTAGTAGCTAATAAATTAGCAAAACCTTTCAGCTTATTACAATTAATAGATATTATAAACAAATAGAATCAAGTCATCAAATCTCATTAATCTTCAATTGTATAAATTACACATAAGAGCAACGGATGAATCTCATTTATTTGGATTTTTTCGTTTGATTACATTAAATAACAGAGGCGTCACTTTAAAAATGCACGAATATAACGTTATAATAAAAGCATTCGATTGCTTTCCTAACGTTTTATGCTCATTAAGGACAAAATTAGTTTGTTATTAGTTTGTTACTTTAGATGTTATTATTATTAATTATGTGTATATGTCTGTTCAAACACGCACCCAAAACCCAGACTTTGGCTACGCTTCAAATCACATGTACAGAATCCGTTTGGGAAACAGCGTCTGTTTATCACTATGGAGCGCGTCTGACAGTCACGCACTGCTTTATGACTGTTTTGGGGATTGCACAGGAGGAGCGACGGCACCTGTAATGAAATGGAAAGGGAATCCCGCCATTTTTATATTTATTAAAGTGTTTCATGCCTAAATAAACCGAAAGCACAGAACGAACTCACATTTAAGAGCAAGGGGTGACCCCTGGTGGTTCGACGGTATGGGTTGCGTATAGGGAGGATCGGCTCTTTAATGTTTATCTCCACCCTTCAGAGAAAGACTGAAAATACCGGAGAAATACGGGAAAATACCTTTACGGGATGATCGCGGAACAGAACGGTAAAATACGGGAGAATCCCGGGAAAACCGGGAGGGTTGACAGGTATGTCTCTCCCTCATTAGCATAAACAGCCCCGAGTGAGAGGCAGCCGTCTATTAGCCATTAGAGTTTTGAGCTGCTGAAGATAATGTCAGCATAGACTAAGAGGGTTTTAAATGTGGAGTTTTAGATGAAGCACAACAGCGACCGGAGTCTCTACAGACTGACAGAAGCATTCTCACACACTGACACTGCACACATATGAGCTGATGATGTTTTGAGTCTGCCTCTATGCTGACATGCATGCATTTGTAGCTCCGCCCACTTTTGAAAAGAGCACAATCTCATTTGAATTTAAAGCGACAGTCACCAAAATTAGTATGAAAGCCCGAAATAGTCATCTTCAGAGAGTTATGAAAACATTATTTGTGTGGTATTTTGAGCTGAAACTTCACACACACTCTAGGGACTTCAGAGACTTATTTTACATCTTGTAAAAAGTGACATAAAATGTCCCCTTAAAAAGTATATAAAAACAGAGTGTGCTTTGGAGAATAGAGATGAGTTCAACACTAGAGGGTGCAGAGGAAGACCAGAAACTCCTGAACTCCTGCAGCAGAGCTCATGAGGATTTCAGACCTTCTCCGATACTGCCAAACACACATAAAAACACACATTACTGCTAACGCTGTCCCGACTTATCAAGCAGAATATCAACAAACAAACTCATATTGAGGAACTGGGCTGATTTGTTAAGAGTTTACGAGCTCATATGATATGATAATGATAAATAAATAAGTATAATAGTTATAATAATAGTAGTTACAACAAGAACAACAAATACAGTTGTTAAAGTTGTTTAATTTTTCAAATATTTCCCAAGTGATGTTTTAAGGGGAGAAGATAAAAGGTTTAATGGATTTTATCAACACATTTCTGGACATAATAGTTTTAATAATTCCTTTCTAATAACTGATTCTTTTATCTTTGCCATGATGACAGTACATAATATTTGACTAGACATTTTTCAAGATACTAGTATTCAGCTTAAAGTGACGTTTAAAGGCTTAAGACTAGGTTAATTAGCATAAAGTTAGGGTAATTAGGCAAATCATTGGACAACAGTGGTTTGTTCTGTAGATAATTGAAAAAAATAATATTAAGGGGGCAAATACTACTGACCCCTGAGCAGTTTTTACATTTTTAAAAGTAATAAATATCTATGTTTCCACCAAACTAAATGAAATAAGACCAGATGAAAAATCTACAGATGAAAAATATTATACCAAAAATGATATCTCCTTATTCTGTTAAACAACACTTGGAACATGTCTGAATATTCATTCATTTTCTTTTCGGCATAGTCCCTTTATTAATCTGGGGTCACCACAGCGGAATGAACCGCCAACTTATCACTATATGTTTTACGCAGCGGATGCCCTTCCAGCCGCAACCCATCGCTGGGAAACATCCATACACACTCATTCACACTCATACACTACTGACAATGTAGCTTACCCAGTTCACCTATACCACGTCTTTGGACTTGTGGGGGAAACCGGAGCACCCGGAGGAAACCCACGCGACCACAGGGAGAACATGCCAACCGACCCAGCCGAGGATCGAACCAGCGAACTTCTTGCTGTGAGGCGATCGTGTTACCCACTACGCCACTGTGGCGCCATGTCTGAATATGTTTATGAATATTAAATATTGTAGTACACTATATTTTTTACTATGGTAAAAATGGTAGTAAAATATACCCTGTAGTCATTTGTTTATCATTAGTTACTACAGTAAAATCACCACAGCAGATCAATTCAAGTACTTCTTATAATTCATTCATTAATTTTTCCTTCGTCTTAGTCCCTTTATTTATCAGGTGTCACCCCAGCGGAATGAACCGCCAACTTATCCAGCATATATTTTACACAGCCGGAACTCAGTACTCGAAGACGCACTACGGCAAACTTAGTTTATTCAATTCACCTATAGCACGTGTGTTTGTACTGTGGGGGAAACCGGACGCCACGCCAACACGGGGAGAACATGCAAACTCCACACAGAAACGCCAACTGACCCAGCCGGGACTCGAACCAGCAAACTTCTTGCTCTGAGGCGACAGTGCTAAACACTGAGCCACCGTGTCGCGTACTTTACTATAATATAGATCAAAAACACTATAATATTCACTTCGCATTGCTGTAGTATTTTGTCATGTGGGTTCAGTGTTGATTGAGTACCGCAACTATTTCAAGTAGTTTACCGTAGTATGGTTCAAAAACCCCAATAGTATATAATGCAATATATTATATTATATTATATTATATTATAATATATTATATTATATTATATTATATTATATTATATTATATTATATTATATTATATTATATTATATTATATTATATTATATTATATTATATTATATTATATGATGCTGGGGGGCGCCACGGTGGCGTGTGAGTAGCATGTTCGCCTCACAGCAAGAAGGTCGCTGGTTCGATCCCCGGTTGGGGTAGGTCCCGGTTGGGCCAGTTGGCATTTCTGTGTGGAGTTTGCATGTTCTCCCCGTGGTTGCGTGGGTTTCCTCCGGGTGCTCCGGTTTCCCCCACAGTCCAAAGACATGCGGTACAGGTGAATTGGCTAAGCTAAATTGTCCATAGTGTATGTGTGTGAATGAGAATGTATGAATGTGTTTCCCAGAGATGGGTTGTGGCTGGAAGGGCATCCGCTGCGTAAAACAAATGCCGGATAAGTTGGCGGTTGATTCCGCTGTGGCGACCCCGGATTAATAAAGGGACTAAGCCGAAAAGAAAATGAATGAATGAATATATGATGTTGTTTATTATTATGTAATAAATACTTTAGAATAATTTAGTTTTTACCAGTGGTGGAAAGAGTACTGAAAAATCATGCTCAAGTAAAAGTACCATTACTTGCCCAAAAATGTAGTACAAGTAGAGTAAAAGTATCTGTAGTAAATATTACTCAAAGTATGAGTAAAAAAAGTACTCAAGAGTAGTGAGTAGTGAGTATTACGCTGTGAAAAGTTGATGCGTTTACAGAATGTTACGTTTACACATCCCTGCACAAACAACATGTGGTGTTTTCTTCCTATTTTCATTCGTTCCTTCCAACCTTCCTTCAATTATTTGTTCTCTCCTTCCTTCATTCATTCGTGTGTTACCTCCTTCCTTTGTTCACATGATCATTCGTTCATATTTTTGTTCCTTCCTACATTAGGTGCTTTTGTTCATTCATTCATTCATTTGTTTGTTCCATCCTTACTTCCTTCCTTAGTTTATTCAGTCCTTCCTTGAATTCTTCCTTCATCCGTTTGGTCCTTCCTTCTTTCCTCACTTCATGTGTTCGCTCATTCTTTCTTTTATATTTTTGTTCCTTCCTTCATTAGGTCCTTTGTTCATTCGTTCCTTCCTTCTCTCATTCCTTAGTGTGTTCAGTCCTTCCTTGAATCCTTCCTTAATTTAATTGGTTCTTCGATCCTTCCTTTCATTCCTTGTTCGGTCCTTCCTTTTATTTGGCCCTTCCTTCCATTCTTCATTTGTTCCATTTAGTGATAAGGCTGTTTGGTGATTTCAGTCATCATACAGTCAACATCCATCATTTTCAGTCACATGCAGTCTATAAACAGTCTCTGGATCATTGCGTGTGCAGATTTTGAACATCTTCTTGGACATTTTTAATGTTTCCCAAAGGTTTGCTGCATTTATAAAGCGCCCATGTCTTGAGGTTGTTCAGTATGATGTGATTTACTTTCTACAATATGTGTGATTTAATCGGACAGGAATCACAGGACTGATCTTTCTACTGTAGACAATGACCATAGACAAGAAATAATAAAGTAGTGACAGCAGGATGAAGGACAGAAGTGGAGTAAAAGCACCAATACTGCACTAAACATGTAGGGAAAGTAAAAGTCCACATTTTTAAAACTACTCAATAAACTACAATTCCTGAGAAAAACTACTTAATTACAGTAGTTTGAGTATTTGTAATTAGTTACTCTACACCACTGGTTTTTACTAAGGTAAACATGGTATATTATACCCTATTGTTGTAGAAAACATCAGTACTGGCTCATTTGTTTATCATTTTTTTAACGTATAGCAACTGTTAAATCACAACATTTATTATTATATAATAAATACTGTAATAGCCTATACTGTAGGTTTTTTCTAATGGTGTATTGTGGTATAGGCTAATATACCCTTGTGTTTATCATTTGTTACCACAACAACTATAAAATCGACACAACATGTTAATTCAAGTACTATGGTTAAAAAAACACAAGTATTTTCACTTTACATTACTATAGTATTTTACCATGTGGGTTCAGTGTGTGTGTGTGTTGCGCGGGTCTCAGGGATGCTGGAGGAGTGTGATCTCGGCTCCTCCTCCTCTTCCAGACCCGCGTCCCGAACTTCCCAAAGTCCCTCCTGGAGTTTCTGGAGACTTTACTTCAGTCATTGCGAGCGCGTGAGGAGCGGCAGACGCGGACATGGACACGCGGAGTTTAGTGGCGCTGCTCGGGCTGCTGTGGCGGTGTTGTGGAGCTCCGCAGAGGGGTGAGTGTGTGTGAGAGACTGAATACTGTGAGTTAGTGGTGGAGAGCGCGCGCGGCCACTGGACGGGGACGAGCGCGCGCCCTCAGAGTTCATGTGGCGTTAACTCTCCTCAGCTTTTGTTTCATGGTGAAGTACACGGTTTGTGTTGAGTTGACAAAACGAGCACTGTGCTGACTTGTGGGAAATATTTTAGTTATGTTGCTTTTTTTTTCAATAATTTTTCGCATATTCGTGATCAGCATTACTTTATAATTAGTAATAATTGGTATTTTTCAACGTGTTTCCCTCAGACTTATTTTATCTGCTTATTTATTTATATTTGTTTCTGATCATGGCTTTACAACTGGTTTCTATACAGTCTTCATCAGTATTTCTGTATATTTAAACATATATATGCTCATTCATGGAAAAAATCACTGTTTTTGTCTGAGGACAAAGCAGAAGAGTATTGTCAGTGAATAATGGTGTGTGGAGCATTGGGCATGCATATGTGAGTGTGAGTCTGTGTCTGTAGGTGTGCATGTGTAGGTATGAGTTTGTGTGTGTGTCAGTGGTGTAGTCCTAAAAATGTGGTGTAATATTTCCCACCCAACCCAAATTTTAAATAAAAGTAGGCAAAGAAATGGCGAAAGTCAATGTTTCTTTGATTCATTAGCTATATACACTCAAAAAAATGATCACTGCTGCTTGTTCAAACCACCTGCTTAAAATAAGCTGAAACAACACAATTCTTTTAATTTATTTGGCTGATTTATTTGCTTTATGTTCAGTCCACTTACATTTGTCAACCATCAAGTTAACCTAAGCGTTTTGTGTTGGGACAACATGAAGGGATTGTGTTGGTCGAACTACCTAGTCAGGGGATTTGTAGTTCCCAGCATGCTTTGCATGGGATTGAATTAAGAGAGGAAAATGTTGACAATAAAGTAATCTTAGGTGTTTAGAGTTAAAAGAAAGACTTGTTAGAGTTTATTCTTCACTTGAGTTTGAAGATTTAGAAGAGTTTCATGTAATGCTTTGAGTTTTGAGATTACAACCTTGCAGAAGCACCCATGCTTTGGGTGTTGGCAGCTTAATTAGTAAATATGCAGTTTGTTGCTTTGCTCAGTGAGCAATAGCTGTCCAAAAATTTGTTATGAGATCAGTCTCAAACAATCAAGTTTGTATCTAATGTAATATGCTTAAACATGGCTCTTTTATTTCATTTAGGATAACTAAGAGGCTTCAAAATGTACGACACATAATAGACATACATGATATCAGACCTTTCAGTTTAAGTTGATTAAAATACAGATGTATTTAAACTTTTATGTTAATAAAATCATGTTGGACTGACTCAACGGCATTTAATTGTATTAATAGTTCCTTTTTTTTTGTTGGTGCTAAACAAATTTATTGGATGGAAATCCTGCCCTCAATTTAATTGAGTTCATCCAGTGAGTTATTTTTTTGAGTGTACACTCTTTATTAGGTCACTTTATTAGGTATACTTTACTAGTACCGGGTTGGACATCTTGCTTTCAGAACTGCCTTAATCCCTTGTGGCAGAGATTCAACGAGCTACTGGAAACATTCCTGAGAGATTTTGGTCCATATTGACATGATAGCATCACGCAGTTGATGCAGATTTGTCCGCTGCACATCCATGAAGCGAATCTCCCGTTCTAACACATCCTAAAGGTGCTCTATTGGATTGAGAAATGGAGACTCATCAGACCAGGCGACGTTTCTCCAATCTTCTACTGTCCAGTGTTGGTGAGCCTGTGTGAATTGTAGCCTCAGTTTCCTGTTCTTAGCTGACAGGAGCAGCCCCCGGTGTGGTCTTCTGCTGCTGTAGCCCATCCGCCTCAAGGTTGGCCGTGTTGTGCGTTCAGAGATGCTCTTCTGCAGACCTCGGTTGTAACGAGTGCTTATTTGAGTTACTGTTGCCTTTCTATCAGCTGGAACCAATCTGGCCATTCTCCTCTGACCTCTGGCATCAACAAGGCATTTGCGCCCATGGAACTGCCGCTCACTGGATATTTTATCTGTTTCAGACCATTCTCTGTAAACCCTAGAGATGGTTGTGTGTGAAAATCCCAGTAGATCAGCAGTTTCTGAAATACTCAGACCAGCCGTCTGGCACCAACCACCATGTCACATTCAAAGTCACTTAAATCACCTTTCTTCTGCGGTTTGAACTGCAGCAGATGGTCTTTACCATGTCTACATGCCTAAATGCATTGAGTTGCTGCCATGTGATTGGCTGATTAGAAATTTGTGTTAACGAGCAGTTGGACAGGTGTACCTAATAAAGTGTAAATGTGTTTGCATGTATGTGTCTGTGTGTGAGGAGCAGTCTGGCATATGAGCAGTGTGTGCGTATGTGTGAGAGTGTGTGTGTGTGTGTGAGTATGATGAGCAGTGAATGTGATATGCTTTCAGCTCTGCAACAGCAGCAGTTAAAGCTTTTTCTCCACTGAGTGAGTAAATCAGTGTGTGTGTGTGTGTGTGTGTGTGTGAGTCAGAGAGTACACAGTGGCCATTAATATCACACTGTTTAAATGCTTTGTTAAGATCCGTATTGTTTCTTTTCTGCGGGCCTGAAGTTCTGGAGTCTCCTATTGATGTGTGTGTCAATGACATCTGTGTGTGTGCGCAAAGCGTTTTTAATCTTTTACTCACTCTGTGTGTAAGTCAACTCGAGCATCGTCCTCTATTTTCAAACACACATGGGTGTGTGTGTGTGTGTGTGTGTGTGTGTGTGTGAAAGAGAGAGAGTGTGAATCTGTGTGTCTGAGTATGTGTGTTTGTTTGTGTCTGTGTATGTATGTGTTTGTGTATGTGTTTGTGTGTGAGAGAGAGAGCGTGTGTGTGTGTCTGTGTGAGAAGTATCTCATACTCATGCGCCAGGAGTGTTTCTGTGTAGAGTTTTCGTGTTCTCCCAGTGTTCGTGTGGGTTTCACACACATGTGGTTTAGGTGACCTGGAGAAACTAATTGGCCATAGTGTGTGTGAATAGGACAGTGTGTGGGTGTTAATTGTACCTGTGACAAATTACAGTCATGTTTTAAAAGTTGGTTCAAACAGTCTAATGTTCTTTTGAGTGCATGACCACTGAGCTGGTGTTTCAGAGGGTTTGAGGCTCTAGCACAGATTTCAGCTTTAGAGATTCACAGAAATCCTCACAAATCCCCAGAGAAAGAGTCTGAATGCAGCCGTCATGAGTGATGATGATCCATTGGGAGGCTTCTCCCCTTATCAAGACCCCAGCTTGCTTAAAGGGATAGTTTACAAAATAAAATATTGCATCATTCATCAAAACCATTCAAACAAAGGTGCCTCTCATCGCAAAAAACACATTCAAGACTTAACTCACCCTTCATCAAGACCTAGCTCACCCTTGTTCAAGACCTAACTCACCCTTGTTCAAGACCTAACTGACCCTTGATCAAGACCTTACTCACCCTTGTTCAAGACCTAACTGTTCAAGACCTAACTCACCCTTGTTCAAGACCTAACTCACCCTTGTTCCAGACCTAACTCACCCTTGATCAAGACCTAACTCACCCTTGTTCAAGACCTAACTCACCCTTGATCAAGACCTAGCTCACCCTTGTTCAAGACCTAGCGCACCCTTGTTCAAAACCTAACTCACCCTTGATCAAGACCTAACTCACCCTTGTTCAAGACCTAACTCACCCTTGTTCAAGACCTAGCGCACCCTTGTTCAAAACCTAACTCACCCTTGATCAAAACCTAACTCACCCTTGTTCAAGACCTAACTGTTCAAGACCTAACTCACCCTTGTTCAAGACCTAACTCACCCTTGTTCCAGACCTAACTCACCCTTGATCAAGACCTAACTCACCCTTGTTCAAGACCTAACTCACCCTTGTTCAAGACCTAACTCACCCTTGTTCCAGACCTAACTCACCCTTGATCAAGACCTAACTCACCCTTGTTCAAGACCTAACTCACCCTTGATCAAGACCTAGCTCACCCTTGTTCAAGACCTAGCGCACCCTTGTTCAAAACCTAACTCACCCTTGTTCAAAACCTAACTCACCCTTGTTCAAGACCTAACTCACCCTTGTTCAAGACCTAACTCACCCTTGATCAGGACCTAACTCACTCTTGATCAGAACTTACAGTAACTCTCCCTTGATCAGGACCTAACTCACCCTTGATCAGGATCTAACTCACCCTTGATCAAGACCTAACTCACCCTTGATGAGGACCTAACTCACCCTTGTTCAAGACCTAACTCACCCTTGTTCAAGACCTAACTCACTCTTGATCAAGACCTAACTCACCCTTGATCAAGATCTAAAACACCCTCGATCAAGACCTAACTCACCCTCGATCAAGACCTAACTCACCCTTGTTCAAGACCTAACACACCCTCGATCAAGACCTAACTCACCCTTGATCAGGACCTAACTCACCCTCGATCAAGACCTAACTCACCCTCGATCAAGAC
>CAIGQQ010003609.1:2947851-2959483 GCA_903798035.1 Danio albolineatus | reverse complement strand
TTGAGATGTTATTTGAAGAGGGTTTAGGGGCATTTAGGAGATCTTTTTATGGTTGAGTAATAAAGAAAGTAAATGTTATGAAAAATGAACATTCCTCGAATTATTTGAGAGGTTTTTTGAGGCATTTAGGAGATATTTTTAATGTTGAGGAACAGAGGAAGCAAAGGTTCAGGAAAATGAACAATCCTCAAAAGATTTCAAATGTTTTAGAGATGTTTAGAAGATATTTTCCATGTTGAGACAATATTTGAAGAGGGTTTAGGGGCATTTAGGAGATCTTTTCAGTGTTGAGTAATAAGGAAAGTAAATGTTATGAAAAATGAATTTTCCTCAATGGATTTTAAATGTTTTTGAGGCATTTAGGAGAGTTTTTCAATGTTAAGGAACAGAGAAAGTAAAGGTTCTGGAAAAAATGTTCACCTTCTGAAAGTACCTTTTGCAAAGGATTTTAAAGATTTTAGAGACATTTAGAAGATCTTTCCAATGTTGAGCAATAAAGAAAGTAAATGTTATGGAAAATCAACATTCCTTGAGATATTTGAGAGGTTTTAGAGAAATTTAGAAGATAGTTTCAATATTGAGGAAGAGAGAAAGAAAAGGTTCTGGAAAATATTTGAGATGCTTTAGAGATGTTTAGAAGATTTTTCCAATATCATGGAACAAAGCAAATAAAGGTCTTGACAATTAACATTCCTCGAAAGATCTGAGAAGTTTTAGAGGCATTAAGGAGATAGTTTCAGTGTTGAGGAACAGAGAAAGTAAAGGTTCTGAAAAAATTAATATTCCTCGAAAGATTTTAGATGTTTTAGAGATGTTTAGAAGATCTTTCCAATGTTGAGTAACAAAGAAAGTAAATGTTATGGAAAATTAACATTCCTCAAAAGATTTGAGATGTCTCAGAGACAATTAGATGGTCTTTCCATTGTTGAGGAACAGAGAAATAAAAGGTTCTAGAAAATAAATTTGTCTTGAATGATTTTAGATGTTTTAGGGGTGCTTAGACGATCTTTCTATTGTTGAGAAAAAGAGACGATAAAGATCTTGGAAAATCAATCTTCCTCAAACTATTTAAGATGATTTAGAGTTATTTAGAAGATCTTTGTAATGTTGAAGAACAGAGAAAGTAAATGTTTTGGAAAATTTAATATTTCTCAAAGCGATTTTTAGATGTTTTAAGAGGTGTTTACCAGTTTTTTTCCCAATGTTGTGGAACAGAGAAAGTGAATGTTCTGG
Source organism: Danio albolineatus (assembly GCA_903798035.1). Taxonomy (NCBI): domain Eukaryota; kingdom Metazoa; phylum Chordata; class Actinopteri; order Cypriniformes; family Danionidae; genus Danio; species Danio albolineatus. The sequence continues at coordinate 2,958,250 of CAIGQQ010003609.1, read as the reverse complement.
AAAATGAACAATCATCAACAGATTTCAAATGTTTTAGAGACGTTTAGAAGACAGAGAAAGTAAATGTTTTGGAAATTTAATATTTCTCAAAGCGATTTTTAGATGTTTTAGGAGGTTTTTCCCAATGTTATGGAACAGAGAGAGTACTGGTTCTGGAAAAAGTTTTGTCCTAAAAAGATTTTAAATGTTTTATGGGTGTTTAAATGCTCCTCACCCTCATGTCATTCTAAAACCATATGACTTTTCTTCTGTTCTTCATATCGCTTTAAAGAATCGTGCATGTGTGGACCATATGGCCACATTTATATGACGTTTTTGCTGTGGTTTTTGGAGCTTTTCCAATTAAAGTGAAGCTTTTACTTTTAATTGTATGGAAATGTACCACGAATATTTCTACATTATGAGTTTCCAACAAGACAAAAAGCAACAACAGTGTGACAGGAGGTTTTGATTATCCATTCTATTCAGGATGCTCAGATTCTGCATTTGTTCAAGTGCTCTTCATTTAGGAAACGCTTAAAATTTGAATGTGGTTTGAATTTGTTGGCGCAATCACACAATGATGCCCTGATCTTTGACTTTTGCAGACACACACACGCACACACGAATGTTTTCATAGGTGGCTTGTGGAAGTCTCAGGATTCATAAACTCTCCAGGAAGTCTGTGTTTTTGTGCGTTTGATGCTTTGCGCTGGCGCTCCTCTTCCCTGAGTGTGTGTTTCTCTCTCTCTCTCCTGTCTTTGATGCTGTATCCAGTTTCTTGCCCTCTGCTGTGTATCTGTCCATCTGTGTGTGCTGACCCTCAGTCTCTCTGGGCCTTTACACACACGTGGCTGCTGACTCCAGATCAGTCGCTGACTCAGTTCTGGTCTGATGGCTCAATCTTAACATTGAGATTTCTTAAACTGTGTGGAAAATATGTGCGATTTAACATTCTTCAAAAAACAGCACATATTGTTGCACAGGTATATGCTACGTCAAGGATAAATCACATCTAGAAGGCTAATTTTATTCATTCATTCATTTTCCTTCAGCTATAGTGCCTTTTTTTATCAGGGGTCACCACCGTGGAATGAACCGTCAACTTATCCAGCATATGTTTTACGCAGCGAATGCCCTTCCAGTCGCAACCCAGTAATGGAAAACACCCATACACACACACTCATACACTACGGCCAATTTAGTACATCCAATTCACCTATAGGTTGTTTTCACATGACGTCATTGGAGGGCGGGAACTGATTCTTCTACACAGGAATCGCTAACAGAACATTAAAATGTTTACGTTTTGTGTTGTTTATAGTTCTTTAAATTGGGCAAAATAAAAAATGCCAAACAGCTTTTATAAACTTCTAAAGGATTTTGCTCATAAAGGGGGAAAAGTTCAAGAAACTGGCTTAAAAACCGAGGAAAAAACTTCATTTGTTTGCTCATTCTTTCTTTCCTATTTTTGTTCCTTCCTTCATTAGGTCCCTTGTTCATTCGTTCGTTCCTTCCTTCCTTTTTTCCTTTCTTAGTTTGTTCAGTCCTTACTTGAATTCTTCCTTCATTCGTTTGGTCTTTCTTTCCTCACTTCATTTGTTCGCTCATTCTTTCTTCCATATTTTTGTTCCTTCCTTCATTAGGTCCTTTGTTCATTCGTTCCTTCCTTCCTTAGTTTGTTCAGTCCTTCCTTGAACCCTTCCTTCATTTATTTGCTTCTTCGATCCTTCCTCCATTCCTTGTTCGGTCCTTCCTTTTATTTGGCCCTTCCTTCCATTCTTCATTCGTTCCATTTAGTGACTGTTTAAGGCTGTTTGGTGATTTCAGTCCTCATACAGTCGACATCCATCATTATTAGTCACATGCAGTCTATAAACAGTCTCCGGATCATTGCGTGTGCAGATTTTGGACATCTTCTTGGACATTTTTAATGTTTCCAAAAGGTTTGCTGCATTTATAAAGCGCCCATGTCTTGAGGTTGTTCAGTATGATGTGATTTACTTTATATGTGTGATTTAATTGGACAGGAATCACAGGACTGATCTCTCTACTGTAGACAATGACCATAGACAAGACAGAAATACAGTAGTGACTGCAGGATGAAGGAAAGTAGTGGAGTAAAAGCACCGATACTGCACTAAACATGTAGCCTACTCAAGGGAAAGTAAAAGTCCACATTTTTAAAACTACTCAGTGAACTACAATTCCTGAGAAAAACTACTCAATTGCAAGTGCAGAGTATTTGTAATTAGTTACTTTACACCACTGGTTATATAAAAATCGGATACAAACACCACCACACTTGTATAATAACGTACCCTGCCATGTAATTGCTGCAATGAAATATCTGTCTTGTTTTGCAATAGTCCGTGTCTTAACTGGCGTAGATGTGCAGCGTTGAATAGTAAGTTCATCGACAGAACAAAAAAGAAATGCTACTCTTGCAAGCAAAAGTAAACGATCATTATTGTGGTGCACCGTTTTCCACTAAAACATATAATAATAATAATAATAATAATAATAATAATAATAATAATAATAACAATAATAATAATAACAATAATAAAAATAATAATGTAACAGTCTTTATCAAGAGTTATTTTATGTTTAAAGATCGCTTAATTTTTATTGTTTATATGGGACTTTTATTTTGACAAGAAATCCGTTTTTCGGAGCTAAAAGAAACCGATGAGAGAACAGTATGGTCAGCGGACATTTTATGACGGTTTTACAGAGCTCGGATTAAAAAGGACTGTTTATGAGTTTATTCAGCCACCCCCCGAAAAGGCATAAGGTTTGTGATTGCACACTGTTAGTTAGAAATACATATTTTGTGAAAATGTCTAAGAATGTTGATGCATATTTTTGTATTCGTTTGCTCACGTTTATAAAACTTCGGTTTAAAAAGTTTCGGCCATCAATCGGTTGGGGTTTGCTACAAAAAAAATAAAAAATAATAATAATGAGGATAATAGTAATAATGTAGACTGTTTTTTCGTGAGTATGTCTTGAAGATATACAGTATAGGGTTGGGCAATGTCGACTAGTTTGGCATCGTACGATATCTAATGTAAAACATCGCGATGGACGATGCCATCATTGTCATAGGTGGTGGTGAATGAATTATTTATGAATAATTCATTAATTCATAACAAATTAATTATGTGTAGCCTACCGTTTCAACCAGTTGACCCGCATGGGCTTTGTTTAACCCAGGGGTCTCAAACTCAATTTATCTTTGGGCCGCTCGAGGCAAAGTCTGGGTAAAGCTGGGCCTCATCAGGTTTTCCACAAGGAATTAATATTATTATTATTATTATTAATTTCTAATTTGTTTATTTTTTATCTTATTTTGTGTTAAAAAATATATAAATTGATTTGTGAATATTAGAATTTTTAAAACAAAAATAAGATGGAACAAAATCAAGTTAATGCTGAATCAATTAAAATAAATACTAAAAAGCAAAACACGAATATTTCCCGGAGCAGGATCCAGCAAGATCCGGCTCAATTTAAGCACTGATTTATATACATGTATCTGCATATAATGTCCTGCTGGGTCACTCACTAAGTTTATTATATATTATTATTATATCAGAATATAGACAGATACATGTAAAAGTATGTAGATAAATAAGTTTGCTATATGTGAGCGCAGCTTAATTAATTTCTGCTTCAGACGGACTGTCTTTAAATATATAATTTCAGAGGGGAATGTATAGATGCGAATAGATTGCGTACAATAAAATAAACAGTGTGTGTGTGAGTGTGTGTAATCATAATCTAGGCAGTGCAGCGGTGTGGAGTCAGTGTGAAAGTGAGAGCGCGGCTAACGCTGTTATTACTCTCAATTTCATTTTTCAGCAAATGTGATTGAATTCATAATGCTTCACAAGATATATGAGACAGCAGTCACGCTGCTCGCCGAGGAGAGAAAATGCTTATTATATTTGGCTTTATGTGTTTTGCCACGCATTACAAATGTAATGTGGGCGCGCAGCGTCAGAGACCTACGACAAAGCAAATGTTAAGAGACGGCGGAATGAAATATGAACGCTGTCTACATGCGCGGTTTGCTGGTAGCGCCGCACCATTTATCAGAGGTGATCTACGGCGGTGGAAATGTCATGTGATGCAGGCTTGTGTTTTGATTGGTCTGTGCATTATTTAAGTTTGACATTTCAAGGGCCGCTGACCCGTAGACAGGAAGTGGGCAGAGAGACGGAGCAGATCTCAGCTTTAAAATAATACTTTCTGAAAAGGCACATCAGTGCTAAACACCATCATTAGCTGCACTGCACATGCAGAGGCGTTTTAAACCGGGCACTAGCTAAAGATGTTAATTAGATTTATGAGCAAAACTGTGATATGGTATAACACGTTGAATAAAGCAGCATTTCCAGTCAATGGGAAACAAAAGAGAACTAAATCATCACTTCCTGATAAACTGGAGCAAATATCAGTCAGAGAAGTGTAGTTTAGTTGCGTTTGGAGAAGCCACTTTGGTGTTTTATCTTTTCTAATGAATGAGCGGCACCTCAGAAGACGAAAATGAAATGTAACGAACGGAATGCGCTGGCTTTTGGAGGCGTGAGACGCTCTTTGGGAGCTCAAGACAGTTCTGGAAGGAATAATAATATGAGCTGGTGAGAGAAATAGCAAACGCTGCTGTAGCCCTATCAGAATTTCAAATAGTCCTGTTTTAGCAGTTTATTGACAAGATGGCCAATATTTTGTCTAGTAAAGTCCTGTATTTTTGATCTATTTGAACCAAGGGGGGATGGCTCCCCTAAATAAGGCATGGGCTCCCCTGAAGACACGATTTGTAAAATTTTGGGGGGTCTCAAAAATATTCACAATGTTTTATTTTGATGCGTTGTTCAGTATTATGTGTAAAAGTGTAAAAATAACATTCATTCATGCATGACTGCGATTTACACCCAAGCGGAAACATCCTGCTTTCCCTCGGGAAGCCAATACGGAAAATACTGAAACTGCAATTCATCGAAATTCCACTAGTCCTGGCTCTATATGGAGCAAATTTGTATGTACAGCTATGTTTGTACAGCCTGGTACAAAGAACGATTTTGGTGTATATAGCTGATATTACCCTTTAGTACAACTGTGATGAACTCATCTATTTCCTTTATATTAAGTTATATTAAGTTTGCATAATTAAGGGCGTGGCCACTTGATTGACAGCTACACAAAAAAAATCCGTAATTTTACGGTTTATTTCCGGCAGCTGGGGTTGCGAACCCCATAACATAAAATAACGTCCGTTAAATTACATAAATATACCAACTGTACTAAATGTAACTGAAAAACAATGTAAAGACACAACTGGAGTGATGTGCTTAGATCACTTATGAAATATTTAGCCTGAGTATTAATTATGACAATTCTATAATACGAAAAAATATATGTTTTATAGAATTATCTGTTGTTTTAGACCCAACTCATGGCCGAGAGTTAATGTTATGAAGTCTTACTTTTCTCACTCATGATGCCTCCTCTCTGCTTCATAGCACTGCTTAGTCTAAGTAACATCATCATCATGATATATATATATTTTAGTTTTGTCGACTAGCAAAACTCGCTGTGTGCCGACATCGCTGCATAAAAGGCTGTTACTCCGGTTTCACAGTGCATGAGCGGCGCGTATTTTATCAGCGTGCATGTAAACAACCTGTATTCACACCGGGAGCAGGAATATTGTGTGTGAGGCGCACAGGAATGGTTTAGTAGGAAATTGCCCCTAACCTCTTTATTCTGGGATTACCACTTTAATTAATACAGTTGCATAACTGATAAGATAAATCGTATCTCAAAGCTTTTACTGGGGCGCAGGTGATGTTTAACTGAGCATGTTTTTGTTTTGTTTGTCTCCCCATGCTGCATCCAACAAGATGCCTCCCTGGGCGACCGCCCATATTGCTCATGCCTAAATGCGCCACTGCATACATAATATGTGTCTGTGCTGGCGCTCACCAGAGCACTTCTTCACATGCTCAAGCATCAAGATACTGAAGCAAAGCTTGAAGGTAAACAAACGGCGGTTTATCGTAAGCATTTTATCGATATTTACACAGTTGGCATTAAGAAAGAACTTAGAAACGTTATATGACTAACATCTAGCAGCTAAATTTGTCTGGAAAAATATTCAAAGGCTTTTATTTTGATAAACAGCATGGATGTGAATGCGTCTGAATGTTCTGATTGGCTGGAGTTAGACGTCTCACGTCAGTGGTTTCTAATAATGAATGCACTTTTCCCGGCAGTTTTACTTCTGCGTTCACACAGAGCACCATTCTGGCAAATTACCGGCAATGTTACTTCAAAGACTTCTCTTTCAGGAAAATTGCCGTTACGAATTTACTGGTATTGAAAAAAAAAAGGCCTGTTCACACATGATCCCTTGCCGGTAATTTTCCAGAAGGGTCTGTATGTGTGAAAGGCACTAATATTATATGCTTGCCTAGAAAATGCTCTTTGATTTAAGTGAGACTTTCAGCTGTGTGCTGTTCTGAATGGACTGTGATTTTCTTCAGATGTGGCGTGTATCGTCCAACATTTCTGCTCTTCGTCCTTTAATCGTTTCCAGCACTGACCAAGCCACCATTCATCCTTAAAGTCACAGTACACCCGAAAATAAAAACGCTGTCCTCATTTCATCATGCTAAACTTGTTGAGTTTCTTTCTTCTGTTGAACACAAAACAAGATATTCTGAAGAATGTTGACATTGACATCCAAAGTCGAGACAAAGCAATACAGAAGTCAATGGCTGTTTTTTTCAAGCATTCTTCAGTATATCTCCCTTTGTGTTCAACAGAAGAAAGAGCCACTTGAGTAAATAGTGTGTACGTTTTCATTTTCGGGAGACTGTCCCCTTACATGAGGCATTTATGTGTGCGTTATTCAGCTGAGAGCAGTGAAGGTTGAAGGAATAATTCACATCAAAATGAAAATCCTGTCATTATTTACCCAGTCGCATGTCCTTCCAGTTCTTTTCAAACTAATATCTCCCACAGACGTGCTGATATGCAATAATAGACCATCGTGAACGTAAACACTTCAAAAAACTGTGAATAATTGTTTATTATTTAAACTTTAAGAGTGCCTTCACAGAATATTCAGGCTTTTGTATTAGTGGTTGTTTATCAGAGCGCCAAATGAAGACTTAATACTTGAAGACTTAATAGGCTGGGTTTTTTTTCAAACACTAATACTACATTTCACATTAATATATATGGTCACACTTTATTTTGATGGTCCGTTTGTTGAATTATAAGTTACATTGCATCTACATGCCAACTAATTCTCATTAGATTATAAATAGACTGTTAGGTTATTTATATATATATTACATATATATGTATTACTCCGCCCGCTTAGAGTATATATATATACATTGAGGAAAAAAATAATTTGAACCCCAGCTGATTTTGTAAGTTTGCCCACTAACAAAGAAAAGATCAGTCTATAATGGTTTATTTCTACAGTGAGAGACACAACAATAACAAAGAAATCCAGAAAAATGTGTATCAAAAAAAAGTCAGAAATTTGCATTTATATGAATGAAATAAGTATTCTATCCATTTGAAAAACGTGCTTTAGTTCTTGGTGGCAAAACCTTTGTTGACAATCACAGAGGTCAGCCATTTGTTGTACTTGGCCACAAGGTTTGCACACATCTCAGGGGGGATTTTGTCCCACTCCTCTTTGTAGATCCTCTCCAAGTCATTAATGTTTCGTGGCTGATGTTTGGCAACTCGAGCCTTCAGCTCCCTCCACAGATTTTCTATGGGATTAAGGTCTGGAGACTGACTAGGCCACTCCATGACCTTAATATGCTCACCTAACATTTGATGGTACATGGCCCCATCCATCCTCCCTTAGATGCGGTGCAATTGTCCTGTCCCCTTGGCAGAAAAACACCCCCAAAGTATAATGTTTCCACCTCCATATCTGACGGTGGGGATGGTGTTTTTGGAGTCACAGGCAGCGTTCCTCCTCCTCCAAACACGGCGAGTTGAGTTGATGCCAAAGAGCTTGATTTTGGTCTCATCTGACCACAACACTTTCACCCAGTCCTCCTCTGAATCAGTCAGATGTTCAGTGGCAAACTTCAGACGGGCTTTTAGATGGGCTTTCTTGAGCAGGGGGACCTTGCGGGCACAGCAGGATTTCAGTCCTTCACGGTGTAGCGTGTTACCAACAGTTTTTTTGGTGACTATGGTCCCAGCTGTCTTGAAATCATTGACAAGTTCCTCCCGAGTAGTTCTGGGCTGATTTTTGTTATTGTTGTGTCTCTCACTGTTCAAATAAACCTACCGTTGAAATTATAGACTGATCATTTCTTTGTTAGTGGGCAAACTTACAAAATCAGCTGGGGTTCGAATATTTTTTTCTCTTACTGTATATATACTCTAAGCGGGCGGAGTAATACACAAGGGTGAAGAGGCTGTATGAGTGCTGTTATTGCAGAATATCGCATGGCTATCAGCCAATCAGATTCCAGAACCAGACAGAACTGTTATTTACATATACGGTATACAATTAAAACCAAGAAAATTTGACCACACACCAGTGACTTGCGGTGAGGTTTTTGGCTGGAGAGGCACATCTCTTTCAGGGTCGTATGCACCCGATATATTTGCCAACCACTGATTACACATGGCAGGTACATATTGGTTCAAGGAATAAGATAAACTATAGCGATTCAATATGCCTACCAAAAACACCAAGGTGGACGCTACAGACAGCTATATCAAGTGACACAGCATCACGGCGGATGCGCTCCCTTTCATACACTCAACCCAGTGCGCAGGGGATTGCGCAATCTGACGTGAGGCACAGCTCGGTGTTGCCTCACCTCGCTTCTCACGCTGTAATTAAACAGGAAATATGCGAAATACAGCCATTTTGATTATAAAAAGGATTGAAATCATTTGAATCATCCAGATATTGCATTTATAGCACAGATCAGTGGACAAATATTTATTTTATCATTAGTATACATCTCATGATGGCAGGTGAGGATGATGACGAGTGAGGCACTGCCTTACCTGCCTCCACTGCACGTCCCTGCCACACACATAAAGGTTCATTTAAGGCATCTCTTTAGACTAAGAGATGGTTCATTTTTGCAATAAAGTAAAAAGAATAGAAGAACTCTCATAATAGTCATTTTTGGTTAAAGATCTTATTTAACAGCACAAGCCTTATAACATGTACTGCACATGAAAAAGAAACAATAAACAGTGTAAAAATGAATATTGCATTGGCCAGCCAGACACATGGTGATTTTATATTTCAGCATGAGGTCTATTACCCAGCAGCCCTCATTTACACTCTCTTGTCCAGCGGTCAGCACTTCCAGAGGCTTGTATTACCTGCTTGATTCATGACAAATGAAAATGTTTCGGTGACACACACACACACACAAGCACCTCACGGCTCGTTCACATCAAATGTAGACTGATTTCTGTCATAAATGTGTAAATCTGGGTCCTGAATAAGGAGGAGCCGTGTTTTAGAGCTTGTTTCTGCTGTCGTCTCGGAGGAAGTCTGCTCTCTTTGTTTATTTGAGGAAATTAAAGAAGGTTGCAAAGAGCCCACGGCTTAATTTGTCCATCAGAGACATCAGGGTTTGAACTTTCGCTTGCTCGTAATTGTGTCTCGTAGGTTATGAGGTGATTATTCTCAGTGCAGGTTGGATTATTTACAATTTATCTGCTGTTACTGATTACCGTTGTGTTCTGACGGTCTGTGCTACCCCCTTAGAATGTGCTCAGTTTGTAACATTTCATCTAACGAAACAGGGTTAGCATTTATTTTCGGCTTCAAATGTCTATGAGAAGGAACTGACATCTTATTACTAAATGACTAGAAAATAAAAAAGTTAATTGACATTGGTTTGATGTTGCTAGGTGGTAGCTAAGTGGTTACTAGGGTTGAAATTGAAATGATTGTTTTTGAGTTTATTTGGATCTCAGCATGATGTCTGGCTTTTGAGGATCTTTTGGTCTACTTCAATTTGTCAGGCAGACCCTGTTTAAGTGATTTCATGTGTGGCAACTAGAAGCTAAAGTTTATTGACAAACTTTGATGTTGGTTTGATGTTGCTAGGTGGTAGCTAAGTGGTTACTAGGGATTCTCAGTGGTTGCTAAAGGATTACTAGGCAGTTGTTATGATACTTCAAGATGTTAATAGGCAAGCCTCATCTATGTGTTTCATCAAATCATAATATTAAGTAGCTAAGCATTTCTAGCATGTAATAGCACTTAGCTAATCATTATTAGCATCACTGCTAGCATGTGTAGCATACAGAAAATGCCATTTGATAGAATGAGCCAATCCACAGGTCCCTATGAGGTTCTGATGCTGAGATGTTGAAATTATTGTTTTTGAAT
>CAIGQQ010003609.1:2919764-2933289 GCA_903798035.1 Danio albolineatus | reverse complement strand
GTGGGAGGCGATCGGTAACTGAAGAGCGGTGGGGGGGGGGGATCGGTAAATGAAGAGCGAAGTGGGGGTGATCAGTAACTGAAGAGCGAAGAGGGGGCGATCGGTCAGTGAAGAGCGAAGTGGGGGCGATTGGTAAATGAAGAGCGGTGGGGGGGGATCGGTAACCGAAGAGCGAAGTGGGGGCGATCAGTAACTGAAGAGCGAAGCGGGGGTGATCGGTATATGAAGAGCAGTGGGGGGCGATCGGTAACTGGAGAGCAAAGTGGGGGTGATCGGTATATGAAGAGCGGTGGGGGGCGATCGGTAACTGAAGAGCGAAGTGGGGGTGATCGGTATATGAAGAGCAGTGGGGGGTGATCGGTGACTGAAGAGCGAAGCGGGGGTGATCGGTATATGAAGAGCAGTGGGGGGCGATCGGTCAGTGAAGAGCGAAGCGGTGGCGATTAGTAAATGAAGAGCGGTGGGGGGCGATCGGTGACTGAAGAGCGAAGTGGGGGTGATCGGTAAATGAAGAGCGGTGGGGGGCGATCGGTGACTGAAGAGCGAAGCGGGGGTGATCGGTAAATGAAGAGCGGTGGGGGGGGATCGGTAACTGAAGAGCGAAGCGGGGGTGATCGGTATATGAAGAGCAGTGGGGGGCGATCGGTCAGTGAAGAGCGAAGCGGGGGCGATTAGTAAATGAAGAGCGGTGGGGGGCGATCGGTGACTGAAGAGCGAAGTGGGGGTGGTTGGTAAATGAAAAGCGGTGGGGGGCGATCGGTAACTGAAGAGCGGGGGGGGGGATCGGTAGGTGAGTAGGGGGCGTGTTGGGTAATTGAAGAGCAATCCTTTAAATAATCAGCAGTTCTTGTGTGTATTGCATCCTCTTGTTGAATCACTGAATGCCTCCTCAATTTTAAGTCACTTTAGACAAAAGCATCTGCTAAATGACTAAATGTAAATGTGTAGTTTAGTCAGGGGAATTATTAAAAAAGGACATTCATATGCAGCGTGTTCCCTCAAGACAATGTGGTTCTCAATCTTTTTCCCCCTAAAGGCCCCGCTAAGATATTCCAGGGCCTCACACTAGACTTGTTGACCTCAGAAAAGCATACAGTAAAAGTGATTCACGACAGCTTCTGCCACTGCCGTGAGTTTCCATTCAAAGCAAAGCATATGCGAGAGGAGTAACAGATCTAAAACCGCCAAGCACTTAGTATAGCACTTACAGCGGTCAGTGTGCCAATGAACCACTTTTAGTGCCATTTAGCACTTTCCTGACAGTGTGAGAAGTGGCTTGATATGTTCAGTGTTCCTGGTTTTGGTGAAAGACTGGCAGCAGGATAATACCCTACGACTGTCTACTAGTCATTTTGTGAGCTCCAGTGAAAATCCCTCAGCAGTAATCTGTCCTGCAGTCTTTTTTCATCACAAAGGATCAGACTCCAGCTATTTGGTTTTAGATGCTTACATTGGTAACTTTAATGTGTCTTCTTAAGTAAAGAATAGCTGATTTTTGTCATGATGACCGTAAATAATATTTTACTAGATATTCTTCAAGACACTTCTATACAGTTTAAAGTGACATTTTAAGGCTTAACTAGGGTAATTAGGTTAACTAGGCAGGTTAGGGTAATTAGGCAAGTTATTGTATAACAGTGGTTTGTTCTGTAGACTATTGAGAAAAAAAAATGCTTGAAGGGACTAATAATTTTGACCTTAAAATGGTTTTTAAAAAATTAAAAATAGCTTTTATTCTAGCCAAAATACAACAAATCAAAATACAACAACTTTCTCCAGAAGAAAAAATGTTATCAGTAGTACTGTGAAAATTTGCTCTGTTAAACATCATTTGGGAAATATTTAAAAAAGAAAAAAAAATTAAAATGAGGGCTAATATCTGTATGTGTGTATATCTGTATGTGTGTGTGTTTACACGCGTGTTTACATGCAGTAAAGTAATACAGACAGAATTCTGCAGATTTATTACATTTAAATTACGCCATATTTTAATTACTCTATATATAGAGCTCATCATTAGCAAAGTAAATTAAACTAGCGGCGCTATCATTACCGCAAAAAGAAAGCTCTGTGAATAGACATAACGTTACCTTTCTTTTCAAAAAAGTGTGATAGCAACTTCTGTCCCTTTTTCTCTCTCTCTGCATTTTGTAGCCTCTCTTTCCATTTTTGATGACCGGATTTAATCTTTGTTAACCTCGAGGACGTCGCTGCTTTGACAGTTTACCTGACGATCGCACTCAAAGCATCAACTCTCTTCCCGCTACTGACGGACTGAACCATACAGTGAAAGGAGGGGGGTGCAATGTGACAGTGGCTGACACGAGGGGCGAATATAAGCTGTATTTTTATAAAAATTTCTAATAAATGGTTTTACTTGTAATTTAGAGATACATTAATAATGTATATTACATTATAGTACTAAAAAGCAGATCTCTGGGGGCCCCTAGAGTGCATGGGCCCTTAGAATCGTCCTAACTTTCCCCCCCTTAGCGGTGCCCCTGGTATAGGCTATTGACGCCGACTTTAATCACCTTCCTTTCCCATTCTGATGCTCTGTTTGACCATGTCTACATGCCTAAATACATTGAGTTGCTGCCATGTGATTGGCTGATTAGAATTTTGCGTTAACGAGCAATTGGACAGGTGTACGTAATAAAGTGGCCGGCGAGACTTTGCCGCATGTTTCCAGCACGTTTTAAAACATCTGAAATGTTGTTTCACTCATTTCTAAGAGGCCTCAGCCGTCAATCCGTCCTCACAGTGCTTCAGTATTATTATTATTCCAGTCTTGAGCATCATATTTTTTCTTGCAACGGTCCAATTGTGTGGGAAAAGCACCACCCTGGCAACACCGTCCCCATGAGAAACAGGACTGAAGAGCACAGCATATTTTTGGATGGTTGACTCTTCCTTCTCCAGTACACATGTTTTGGAATTAATTGTTTAAACAGACTTAACATTGAGCATGTCAACAAACACTACTTAGCGCAACACATTCCCACAGAAACTCACACACAAACACACACAGTGACTGGTGAGAGTCTGAACAGGATGTCCTGCTGGTAATTTAACTCTGCTTATGTCCTGTTAATCTCTCATATTACACACTAAAGCGTCTGTCCTGCACTTATAATGAAATCAAAACAGAGAGAAATGTGTGTGTGTGTGTGTGTGTGTGTCGGCTCCAACAGAACCGGCGTAAGCCCTGCTTTATAATAATAAACAAGTGTTGGAGAAAAGGAAGGAAAAGGGGAATAAAAGCACGTCCAATTGCAAATGACAAGAGTCATTATCCTCTATTAAGGAAGTCGTTCGTCTTTAAGTGCCGTTCTGTGTTTCGTCGCCATGGAAACGTAGCGATGTTTTGTACAGAACGACAGCAGCAAAGGTGTGTGTGGAAGAAGACGCACACACACATAGTCACACTCATTTGGTCTTTCCTAAGTAAGGAATACATTCATTCATTCATTCATTTTCTTGTCGGCTTAGTCCCTTTATTAATCTGGGGTCGCCACAGCGGAATGAACCAACAACTTATCCAGCGTATGTTTTACGCAGCGGATGCCCTTCCAGCTGCAACCCATCTCTGGGAAACATCCATACACACTCATTCACACACATACACTATGGACAATTCACCTATACCTCATGTGTTTGGACTTGTGGGGGAAACCGGAGCACCCGGAGGAAACCCACACCAACACGGGGAGAACATGCAAACTCCACATCGAAATGCCAACTGACCCAGCTGAGGCTCGAACCAGGGACCTTCTTGCTGTGAGGCGAACATGCTACCCACTATGCCACCGTGGTGCCGTAAGGAATACAAGCAGGGCTTAATTTGTGCCGGAACATGCTGGATCTGGCACCTCATTTTACAGATCCCTCTCCTCAACCGCCCCCCTCCCCTGTCCGCTGTTCACTTTCACTTTCTTCCGCGACTCCCCAACCCGTGACACCCATACCTTCCCGCCCCGCTCTTCACTTTTGTCCACGACACATCTCCATCCTCTGGTAACATGCCGGATCCGTTACCCCAATTTGCTCTGGGACCTCACAATTCACAAATTAAGCACTGAATACAAGGTACACACACACACACACACTTGTACAGATGTCTTTATGGGGACTTCCCATAGACGTAATGATGTTTCTACTGAACACACTGTATATCAAAATGTAAAAATACTTAATTCTGTCCAATTTATGAGCTTTTTTTCCTTATGGGGACTGAAAAATGTCCTCACAAGGCCGATATTTACAGCTACCGCTATACATGTGGTGACATTTAGTCCTCACAATGTAAATGATACAAAATACACAAACAATAAATATCACGCAGTGCTAATTCCTTCAGTTTCCTGCTTTGATTCTTGTTTTTCGGTAGGGATGGGCGGATCGATCCTGAAGTATCGATATTTTTGATACTGGGAATCTATCAAAAGGATCGATCCTTAAGTAAAAGTCTGGGGGGTTTCTTACTGAGTGATCAGAGATTTTAGAATATCTCAATAATTATAGTACCTGCATATTATATAAATATTTACTTAAATAGGAACATGAATGGGAACTGTAATATTCTTCCGCTGTATCTGGCACAGTGGTACAGACACCACACTCACCCAGTGCAGGTTGTAAAACTCGAGAGCGGAGCTGTGGTCATCATGACTGAACGTAAACGAAGTATAATCTGGAGTTACTTTACTCCAGTAAATAATGACGAGGCTTTGTGTGATATTTGTGACACAAAACCGTTTGCCACAGCGGCAATCTATTGACTGTTGTCAAGGACTTTTTTGGTGGTAGTTGGGCAACTAGCCTATTTGTTTTATTATATTTTACTTTTCAAAAACAAACAATTTTGATCAGTAAAAGAAAAACAGGCTCAAAAGGAGAGTGTAAAAATAGGATAGGGAATTTTTTTTTTTTTTTTTATTTAACAAGGTTTGTGCAGTATTATTTTTTTCGTTATATATGGTGCTATTAGCCAATTATAGTTCTGTAATTTTAATAAATGTAAAAATTAATCATGCGTCTTTGTGTTTTATTTAATAATAATAATAATAATAATAATAATAATAATAATTATGGTGATAAACATTTTAAAAATCACTATAAAATATTTAATTTGAGTATTGGTGTCGATATCGATGATGCTTGTCTTGAAATAATTGGTATCGGATCGGAAACAAAAATATCGGTATCGCCCATCCCTATTTTTCGCTGTGGTTTTTCTCTTCTGGAGACTCGCTCTGCATTATTTCCTCCAGCAGGGATTGGTTGGTGTGAGGTGAAACATTTGTAGGCCTGAATCGACAGCCGTGTTCTCAGTGTGATCAGAAATGCGCAGAGCAGTGAGTGAGCGATGGAGAATTCATCTTTTGAAAGGCATGTCTCAGGACCTGCTCCTGACGCCCGGCGCCGCATGAAAGAATAATTAGTTTTGTCAAGCTGAATGAAGGATCAGGCGTATCAGGACATGAATGAAGAAGCAATGAGCGCTGATATCGATTGCTGACCCTGAGCTGCGTGTCCTTTCCTTCAGCTCGGTTTCTTCTGCGCTCGCACAAACACATCTTTTACAGTCATTTCTTCTTGACTGATTGTTATGCTAGTATAAAAATGCTAAGTTTAATTTTTTTTAACTTAACATTGGGTCAATTATGGACAAACTGAATGGAATTCAGAATGGTAACTGAATGAAATTGTATTAAAAATGTTGTTTATTAGTGAAATTAAAATAACGTTAGTATAAGTATGTTAGCAAATATCACACTTAGTTGATATACCAGATATAAACATCCAAATCTTGCAGTTGGTCACTTCCATCTAAATGAATACTTCATACTTCCGTTTCTCATCAAATCTTCTGACCAATCAAATGCTCTCTAGTGTCTGAAATGCCCCGCCCCCTTCTACTCAGTGGCTGTTTAGTTAATGCACTTGAGCTTAACCACTATCGTTGACAGAACTGTGACTATAAACGCTATTGGCTGTTTTGTAAAAAGGGGAGGGGGTTACACAATGCCCCGCCCTCTCTTCTTGTTTCAGTTAAGCTTATGTCAAACATCCAATAAAAACTGCTCATCAGATGCACATCAATCAAAGAGTGTCACTCAATCTGACACTCTTAAAAATGCTGATTATGTGTTATCAAATGATGCTTGTAACTTCAAGGCCATTTGTGGAATTTGGGAGGATCTTGTGCCCACCATTCGTGGAATTCGGGAGGATCTGGCGCCCACTATTCATGAAATTCAGGAGTATCTGGCGCCTGCCATTCGTGGAATTCGGTAGAATCTCGCGGCTGCTATTTGAGAGATTGAGAGGGATCTGGCTCCCATCCATTCGATCCCATTCCCATCATTGGTGCCCGCATTCAGGGAATTCAGAGGTACCTGGCGCCCACCATTCGGGCAGTTCAACGGGATTTGGCACCCGCCATTCGGGGAATTCAGAGAGATCTTGCACCTGCTATTCAAGGGAATCAGACGGATGTGGTGCCCGCGGTTCTGAGAATTCAAAGAGATCTGGCGCCTGCCATTCGAGGGATTCAGAGGGATCTGGTGCCCAATATTCGGGAAATTCAGAGGTATATGGCGCAATCCATTAGGGGAATTCAGAGGTATCTGGCGCCCACCATTCAGGGAATTCAGAGGCATATGGCACCCTCCATTCGGGAAATTCAGAGGTATATGGCGCCCTCCATTCGAGGGATTCAGAGGGATCTGGTGCCCAGCATTGGGGAAATTCAGAGGGATATGGCGCAATCCATTTGGAGAATTCAGAGGTATCTGGCACCCACCATTCAGGGAATTCAGAGGCATATGGCGCCCACCATTCGGGGAATTCAGAGGTATCTGGCTCCCTCCATTCAGGGAATTCAGAGGTATCTGGCGCCCACCATTCGGGAAATTCAGAGTTATCTGGCGCCCTCCATTCGGGGAATTCAGAAGGATATGGTGCCCCCCATTCGGGGAAATCAGGGGTATCTGGCACCCACCATTCAGGAAATTCAGAATGATATGGCGCCCCCCATTCGGGGAATTCAGAAGTATCTGGCGCCCACCATTCAAGGAATTTAGAAGGATATGGTGCCCCCCATTCGGGGAATTCAGAAGGATATGGTGCCCCCCATTCGGGGAATTCAGAGGATTCTGGTGGCGTTGTCTCTGTTGGTTCCGGTGGCGTTGGCTCTGTTGAATGATACTGGTGCCCATTTCGTAAGCGGGACCCCCCACAGCTGGCGTGTCTTGCTGTTGACTGCCCCCCAAAATCATTTAGGGGTTTCTTCCTGCGCGTCATGGTGGTGCAGTGAGTAGCACAATCGCCTCACAGCAAGAAGGTCGCTGGTTCGAGTCTCAGCTGGGTCAGTTGGCATTTCTGTGTGGAGTTTGCATGTTCTCCCCGTGTTCGCCTGGGTTTCCTTCGGGTGCTCGGGTTTGTGAAATGTGCTATAGGTGAATTAGGTAAGCTAAATTTTCAATAGTGTATATATGTGTGTGAATGAGAGTGTATGGGTGTTTCCCAGTGATGTGTTGCAGCTGGAAGGGCATGTGTAAAACACTTGCTGGATAAGTTTGCTGTTCATTCCACAGTGGTGACTCCAGATTAATAAAGGGACTAAGCTGAAAAGAAAATGAATAAATGAATGAGACTTGGCGCCACGGTGGCATAGTGGGTAGCACGTTTGCCTCACAGCGAGAAGGTTGCTGGTTCTAGCCTTGGCTGGGTCAGTTGGCATTTCTGTGTGGAGTTTGCATGTTCTCCCCGTGGTTGCGTGGGTTTCCTCCAGGTGCTCCTGTTTCCCCCACAAGTCCAAAGACATGTGGTACAGGTGAATTGGGTAAGCTAAATTGTCCGTAGTGCATGAGTGTGAATGAGTGTGTATGGATGTTTCCCAGAGATGGGTTGCAGCCGGAAGCGCATCCGCTGCGTAAAACATATGCTGGATAAGTTGGTGGTTCATTCCGCTGTGGCGATCCCTGATTAATAAAGGGACTAAGCTGAAAAGAAAATGAAGAAATGAATGAGCCTTTTAAAATGTAAATATTGCCAGTTGGCATACAGTACATCTGACATCTATAAGCATATCAAGGTAAAGGCAGATGCAGCTCGACTAGTGTATTCAGCATTGAACTCTATTGTGTGTAAATGAATTACCTTATAAAATGTATTAAATTATATATTATGTTAAATAATATGTATTACATCATATGAAATGAATTACATTATAAAATGTAACATTATAAAATGTTAAAAATTATACCGCATTAGATATTAAATAATATTTAAAGCAATACTTTCTATTTTTTTTGTTGTTGTTGTTAATATTACCGAATAAATTAGGAAAATCCCTCTGGCAAATTTAATGTAATATGGTTTAGTAAATACAGTATTTGGCCCACAGCCCTTAATCAATTTTGGTTATCGGCTCTTTATAGGAAAGTTTGAGCACTCCTGGTTTAGAGCAAACCCTGAAGAGAAAGTCTGAGGATCTTACAGTAACGTCACACACAGTAAAACAGATGATGAATTGGTTTGTTAAGCTCCAGTTTAAAAACATCCAAGCTGCAGGCTGTTAAGGTTTCCTGGGAAAAATGCCCCTTGTTATGCTTAACAAATGTGCGCCATATTGAGCGTAATACCCGTTTGATTGTGGACGTTCCAGAGGCAGCTGCTGAGCTCAGATGTGTTCGCTGCGAAAAGACATCATCCCTGCAACTAAACAGCAGAGCTAGCTGTAGCATTCGGAGAATTTACTTTAACAAGCGCAGGGAGAGCCGGGCTGACCGTGAGGAAGAGGAGAAACCCTGGTTTTGTCTGAGAGCACATCTGGAGC
Source organism: Danio albolineatus (assembly GCA_903798035.1). Taxonomy (NCBI): domain Eukaryota; kingdom Metazoa; phylum Chordata; class Actinopteri; order Cypriniformes; family Danionidae; genus Danio; species Danio albolineatus. The sequence continues at coordinate 2,924,444 of CAIGQQ010003609.1, read as the reverse complement.
AGCAGCTGGGACTGATTTCCTCAGATCAAGCGCTCTTTGATTCAGACCGACTGCATGCTCTTTTAGTGCATAACTACACTACAGAAACCCCAGCTCAATATTGATGACATCCCCAATCAAACTGCGCTGGGTTACACACAGTTCCTCCATGTTCTCCCAACACAACTCGATTGAGTTAACTTAACTTTTTTTTTTTTTTACAAATTGAAGTGGATTCAACATAAAACTATTGAGTTCATTCATTTCATTCATTTTCTTTTCGGCTTAGTCCCTTTATTAATCTGGGGTCGCCACAGCGGAATCAACCGCCAACTTATCCAGCATATTTTTTTTACGCAGCGGATGCCCTTCCAGCCGCAACCCATCTCTGGGAAACACACACTCATTCACACTCACACACTACGGACAATTTAGCCTACCCAATTCACCTATACCACATGTCTTTGGACTGTGGGGGAAACCGGAGCACCCGGAGGAAACCCACGCAACCACGGGGAGAACATGCAAACTACACACAGAAATGCCTACTGACCCAGCCGGGGCTCGAACCAGCGACCTTCTTGCTGTGAGGCGAACGTGCTACTCACTACGCCACCGTGGCGCCAGAACTATTGAGTTGCCCTCCTAAAATCAACAATTGTGTTGATTCTACATCCCTAATGCCTAAACCCAACTACACTCAAAACATGATTTTTAACGCTTGTTCAAACTACTCAGGGTGCTTTCACACCTAGACTTTTGTTTTGGAACCTGGCACGTTTCCCCAGTTAGCGAGGTTCGTTTGGCATGTGTGAATCCAGCAATCGGGCTCGAATCTGCGGCGAAACAATTGGTCTGAGATTGCCTGAATGAGGTGGTCTCGGCTCGACTGAAACAAACTCTGGAGCAGATCGATGACCAAACTGCAGTCTTGGTTTATCTGTTATTTCTCTCTGTAATGTAAAGCATATAATGCATAAGCCAACTGCTATGTATGAGAAAGTCTTACCTCTGATTTATATTTGGTGACATTGTCAGTGGATGTAACCGTTCAAAATTAAAGTACAGCTTTTCGCCTATGTTGTCTTCTTGTTCATTGTCATAAATTAAAATAAGGACCCTTTTTCAGAACAAAAGAATCGATCCACAGGTGTGAAAGCACCCTTAGAGTTTAATAGATAAGGAAAAGAGGAAAGGAAGTTTAGGATGTTTTGGTGATGGTATCTTAAAGATGTCTCTGATATGGAGAGTAAAGTCACATGCATTGCTCAGGTGTGACTCTAACAGTGTCAAAATCTTGATAGTTCTGTGGGTCTCGTCTATCAAATCTGAGCTTTATTTGGTATTCTCTATTGGATTCAGGTCAGGTGATTGGTTGGGCCATTCTACAGCTTGATTTTTTGTTTCTCTGAAAGCATCTGAGAGTTTCCTTGGCTGTGTTTTGGATCATTGTCTTGCTGAAATGTCCACCCTGGTTTCATCTTCATCCTCCTGCTAATGTAGATGTTGGACTGAAGCAGCTGATATTCATTTACACTGATGAAGGGCAGAGGGTTAGTGAAGGACTACTGAGAGATTTCAGCTGCTGTCTGGTCTTTCAAAGTCTTTCTACACCTTCCTTTCTTCATGTGTTCAACACTTTTTTTCCTGTGTCATTTCATTTTATTACACAGAACTTCATTTGTAAACTAATTAGATTTGTTTTCTTTGCATATATGGATTTCTTTGGTTGTTATCAACATCTGGTGATAATTTCAAGTCAACGACACCTTTAGGAAAATGTTTTCTGAGAAAAATGGTCACGTGTTCAGTACTTATTTTCCCCGCTTTATTTAAAATGAGCTGAATCAACACAATTATTTAGTTTGTTCGGAAGGAACAACTCAACCCAACATGTGGGCTCTTCTCAACTGTTTTATGTCCAATCCCCGTAGTTTTGTAAAAACAATTAATTTGTGTTGGGACAACATGAAGGAATTGTGTGGAACACAGCATTTTTTTAATAAGCAGCTAATTAATAGTTCACAAGTAATCGTTAATGGTTTGTTGCTAGCGTTCATTTGGTTTATTTGACCAATGGGTTTAAAATTAGTTTAGTTTTTGTTTACAAAAAAATCAAGCATGCGTCTGTAAACAAAGTGCGACCTCCGGTGGACAGTAGCAGCCTCTGAAATGAGACGCAGATTCAGAGCTCCACATGAGGTGGTTATTAAATAGCAAATAACATAAATATTACGAACATAAACATTAAGTGAGCAGGTTACATTGTAACCCCGTGTCCTAACAACACACAACATGACGAGAATTGCAGTGATAAGCAATTTGGCTGTTTGCACCAGACGAAACACAACAGAAATGTAAATACAGCCGCTCAGAAGCACAGAATAGTGCACTCACTGCACTCCAGCGAAATGGCAATGTTTATAATCCCATTAACACATATAAAACCTCTTTAACATTATTAAATGTAGATGCTAAATCACTGATATGTGTTGGTTTGCCTTGAGTCGCAGTTCTAAAGATCTGAGGTGAACTATCTGCTGCTGCTTTCAGTATATGGCAATACATGTCATATGAAACTGCAGTCAAACTCACATTATTAGCATTTAACACTGAATAAAGCACATGAGGTACACCTGAGGTGATCATTGTCAGTTTTCTGTTGTTCACCTGTGAGAAATTGAAGCTGTTTCTGAAATATAAAGTTCAGGTGTTAGTTAGGACAAAAACTCAAAAAATATTCCTTCTAAATCACATAATGACTTAAATCAGCCTTTATTCTCAATAGTCAGGCACATTCTTGTTGGTGTTGTCAATCCAGCTACCTGCGTGTGTTTTGAACCAGGAGTGCGATACCTACACTGTAAGAAAATATTGGCTAAATCAAATTAACCTAATGAGTCCATTGAACTTATATTATGTTAAACTGACTTAAGACAGCTTGCATAACTTCTAAAATTGAGTTAGAACATGATTTACTTAATTTAGTAAGTTATAATGAACTAAAAACATATGTTGTCATGACTGATCGATCATGTAGCTTAACCACTGGGTGTCAATCTTACATACTGTACCTTTAATGTAAGTGCATACCGTTTAAGACCGCTTAAGACTTTACTTAGAAAAACTTTGCAAACAGTCTGCCCAAATTCAAGCAAAGGGAATGCGCAATGGTGAATAAAAAAAAATTAAAAAATCAAACAGCTCATGTCAAGTCCATATCAGCTGTGCAATTCACACTATTAACAAATCATTAACTAAAACTTTAAGCTCAATAAACATTTAATTAGCTGCTTATTAATAGTAAGGTAGTAGGTGTTGTGTAAGATAAGGGATGTAGATTAAGATCATGCTTTATAAGTGCTAATAAACAGATAATATTTGAATAAGAGGCAGGTAATGAGCTAGTAGTAAATAGTGTGAACTGTTACTTCAACTAAAGCGTTACTAAATATACTGTCCAGGCCTACTTATATCAATTCTTTAAACTGCATGAATAATAATAGTGCTCTTCTAAATTAAATTATGTAAAACTAGTAAAACAGCCTCTCTGAAGAGGATCTGAAGATGTTGCTTCATATATATCTGTCTATGTGAATCCTGGGAAATCACGAGAAGAGCTTTAATTACAGAAGCGAGGAAAAAGCACAAAGCATCATGCAGGATCGGCTCTCGTTTCAGATCAACCTCTGCTGCGCTGTTTTGATGAAGGATGCGTTTGATGACAGGGAAGTTTCGAAACAAGACGCGTTAAATCTTTGAATTAGAGACGCTTTCATGTCTCTCGTTACTGAAATTATCCTTTTGTTTCAACACATCCGCAGAGTTTGCTCTAATCAGACTCTCCCCATAAATCATTTCAGCATGTCTCACTTTAATCAGTGATCTTATTTTGAACTTGTAATGTACGCACAAATATATATTGATTAATACATGTGTGATTCCAGAAACGTGCGGACGTTTTACACAAAACTGTGTGAATGATAACAGAAATTATATCAAGTTATTGCTAAAATAATGATGTTTGTAAGTGTATTTAGGGACACTATTATGAAAGTATTAAGTCTAATTTTCTGTTTCGTCTGTAGTAAAAGGCTAACTGTGTTTGTGTGTGTGTGTGTGTGCAGGTCTTTTCCCAGCGGTGCTGAATCTGGCCTCCATGGCAGAGATCAAGACCAACGCCACATGTGGAGAATCAGGCCCGGAGATGTACTGCAAACTAGTGGAGCATGTGCCGGGACGACCCGTCAAGAACCCTCAGTGTAGGACCTGCAACCTGAACAGTGATTATGATTACGGTAAACACACACACACACACACACACACACACATGTTGGTATTGGTGCTTTAGATGGAATCACCGTAGGTGTAATATAGTTTATACAGTTAAAAATGCTTACTATTTGTTCCTACCACACCTCTACCCTTTAACGCAACCTTCAGGAAACCTGTGGACAATTTTGAATGTATAAACCCCATCATAAGTGTTTTGAATTATAAGGACATCAGACATGTCCATCCAAACCAGTGTGATAGAGTACAACAATGTCATACTTGTGTCATTATACACATTTCTGTTCTTGTAAACTACCATAAGCAGCACACACACACACACACACACACACACTCTCCATTGGCGTAATGTAGTTTATACAGTAAAAATAAAGCTTATTATATGGCCTTACCACACCTCTACCCCTA
>CAIGQQ010003609.1:2845670-2862929 GCA_903798035.1 Danio albolineatus | reverse complement strand
GAACACCCAGGTCACGTGACTAAAGTGATTTGGAACACCCAGGTCACATGACTAAAGTGATTTGGAACATCCAGGTCACGTGACTAAAGTGATTTAAAAAAAAACAGGTCATGTGACTAAAGTGATTCGGGACACCCAGGTCATGTGACTAAAGTGATTCGTAACATCCAGGTCGCTTGACTAAAGTGATTCGTAACACCCAGATATCTTTGATTCATTCATCTTCTTTTTGGCTTAGTCACTTTATTAATCTGGAGTCGCCACAGCGGAATGAATCACCAACTTATCCATCATATGTTTTACACAGCGGATGCCCTTCCAGACCGTTAGATTGGGGTTAGGGTTATTAACATTAACCTCAGCAGTTAATGTTATTAGCCCTCTTAATAAATTATTATTTTGGTATTAGTTAACTAGTTAAGCCTTTAAATAGCAGGTTGGATACTAGTATCTTGCAAAATAACTAGTAAAATATAAAAATTAACTAAATTAACGATTGAAAATGTTTTTAAAAATCTGTTCATCAGCCCTCAGGAAATATTTAAAAATAATTCAAATTTCACATGAGATCTAATAATTTTGTCTTCGACTGTATGTTTTATCTGTGATTTAGTCTTGTCAACATTCACCTCTGCTCATTCAGCATTCCTCTGTAAGTGCTGCTTCTCTTACAGTTGCATTATTGTGTGGCGTTTTATTTGACAGAGTGTAATTGTCACAACAAATCAGAGGAATGCTATTACAACCAGACGGTCGCTGACGCTAAGCTGAGTTTGAATATTCATGGAGAATATGAGGGGGGTGGAGTCTGTCTCGGCTGCTCTGAGAACACTGGAGGAATTAACTGTCAGTCATGTATAGACGGCTACTACAGGCCAAGTGGGGTAAGTTTACTCCTGTTGAATCTTATTCCTGCTTTAAAAATAGTTTGGTCCTTATTATTTGAGTAAAAACGTGATCCTGGATCTTATGTTGACCAGTTATATTTTTAGGAATAGTCAGAATTATAGATTTATTTATTTTAATTTGTTTATTTTTTGATCCTGTCTTTTTTGACCATCATATATATTAATAAAAGCTACGTTTGGAACAAGCTGAAGCTAAAACAGAAGTAATGGAAACTGCAGTTCATCGAATGGCCACTAGAGGCTGCCACCAAAAGGAAGTCAATCCCATAGACTGCCCATGTTAAAATGCTCAACTTTACAGGAGAAAATAAGATGTTTACAGGCTGGTACAAAAAATGTTTTTGGTGTATATAGCTAATATTACCCTCCATGACAACTGTGGGGATGATTTTTTATTTTTATTTGTATTTGCCTTACAATTAATTTGTAATTTGTATCAACTGTATGCATATATGTCATATTTGTGCTTTAGTTAACATTTGCTTTTATATAGTACAGGGGTGCTCAACCCTGTTCCTGGAGAGCCACCCTCCTGCAGATTTCAGTTGCAACCCATATCAAACACACCTGCCTGTAATTATGAAGTGCTGTTCAGGTCCTAATTAATTGGTTCAGGTGTGTTTGATCAGGGTTGGATCTGAACTGTGCAGGAAGGTGGCTGTCCAGGAACAGGGTTGAGCACCTCTGGTATAGTATATTGGTTTTTGAATCATTTCTTAAATCAGATAATATGGTATGCTAAACTTAACTGTGCTCACAGGCATTTAACTTACGCCTCCATTGTTAATATAGTGTACAGCCGTTATTAATATAGTGTAAACAAGTATTGTTTAATGAAGTGTTGAACATTTCATTTAAAGAAAAACCCATCGCAAAGTGCTACCAGGCATCTCTAGCTCCGCCCATGCTCCAACTTTTTGCCCATTTTTGGTGATACTCTGACAAGATGGCAATGGTTGGCCTCGCCCACTTATAGCATTCATTTGTGCTCTTCAGACACATTTGGGTGACGCCACATGGGTCTGGTTTTATATACACTCACGGCCACTTTATTAGGTACACCTGTCCAACTGCTCAATAACGCAAATTTCTATTTAGCCAGTCACAAGGGAGCAACTCAATGCATTTAGGCATGTAGACATGGTCAAGACTATCTGCTGTAGTTCAAACCGAGCATCAGAATGGGGAAGAAAGGTGATTTAAGTGACTTTGAACTTGGCATGGTTGATGGTGCCAGACGGGCTCTTCTGAGCATTTCAGAAACAGCTGATCTACTGGGATTTTCACGCACAGCCATCTGCCACAGGGTTTACAGAGAATGGTCCGAACAAGAGGAAATATCCAGTGAGCGGCAGTTCTGTGTGCGCAAATGCCTTGTTGATGCCAGAGGTCAGAGGAGAATGGCCAGACTGGTTCGTTACAACCGAGGTCTGCAGAAGAGCATCTCTGAATGCACAACATGTCCAACCTTGAAGCAGATGGGCTACAGCAGCAGAAGACCACACCGTGTGCGACTCCTGTCAGCTAAGAACAGGAAACTGAGGCTACAATTCACACAGGCTCACCAAAATTGGACAATAGAAAACTGGAGAAACGTTGCCTGGTCTTTTCTACTGCAACATTAGGTTGGTCGGGTCAGAATTTGGCCTCAACAACATGACAGCATGGATCCATCCTGGCTTGTATCAACAGTTCAGGCTGCTGGTGGTGGTGTAATGGTGTGGGGGATATTTTCTTGAAAAATTTGGGCCCATTAGTACCAATTGAGCATTATGTCAGTGCCACAGCCTACCTGAGTATTACTGCTGACCATGTCCATCCCTTTATGACCACAGTGTCCCCATCTTCTGATGGTTACTTCAGCAGGATAACGTGCCATGTCATAAAGCATGAATCATCTCACATGTTGAGCATGACAATGAGTTCACTGTACTCAAATGGCCTCCACAGTCACCAGAGCTCAACCCAATAGAGCACCTTTGGGATGTGGTGGAACGGGAGATTCGCATCATGGATGTGCAGCCGACAAATCTGCAGCAACTGCGTGATGCTATCATGTAAATTAGTACCAAAATCTCTGAAAAATATTTCGATGCTTGAAATATAATCGATGCCACAAAGGATTAAGACAGGAGGTCCAACCAGGTGTATCTAAAAAAGTGCCCAGTGAGTGCATTTGTGACAAGAAGTTTACAAACACAGGTAAATTCAAACCATATGATGTACCAGATCCATCAGAAATCTACACTGAATATTTTACATCAGAGGAGATTAGAAGGAGAAATGTGGTCCTAAATCGGAGAATTAAATGATCCCACCCCACCCTAAGAGAAACGCTGTGTGTTTCAAGGCTAAAAAGTATGTTGAATTTATGTAGCAGATGGGCCCAACAGAAAGGACAACCCAGAGCTCGCAGCAGGTCTGCCTTTAAAGATTTATCATTTGTTGGTAAAATTCAACTTCCCCCTAATGGATGTTTTTACTTCCTTCACCAACTGTTGTCCTGTGTGAATGTGAAACTGCGAGACCAAGCTTTTGTCTCATTGTATTATCATCTTTAGTTCCACTGATGTAAAAGCATGATTTTGTTCCATCTGACTTATGAATCATTAGAGTCTTGTGCCGTAATATTCAATCACAGGTTTTTGAAAGACTCATGAAGGGCCAAGTTGCCCCGAAATGAAAATGTCCTCATCATTTACTCACCCACCCTCAAGCGATTGTAAACTTTTATCACTTTCTTTCTTCTGTTAAACACAAAACATGATATTCCGAGGAATGTTAGGAAAAAGCACTTATTGACATCAATAGAAATAATAAAAAATACAATAGAAGTGGTTGTTTGTTTCCAGCATTCTTCAGTATATATAGAGTTGTGTTCAACAGAAGAAAGAAACTTAAACAGGTTTGAACAATTGTAGGATGAGTAAATTTTGGCATTTTGCGTGAACTGCCTCTTTGACCCAGAAAGACTGAATATATTGGACTTTGAATATACCAGACAGATCTTCAGCCCCATCCATATCACCCTGCAGCCCAAGACTGAAACCAAGCAGGGCTTCATCTGGTTAGTACCTGGATTGGAGACCACATGGAAAAGCTAGTTTAAATTTGGAAGTGATTTTGGAAGTGGCCAGCAGGGGGTGCTCTTCTTGTGGTCTGTGTGGGTCGTAATTCCCCAGTATAGATAAGGGGGACACTGTACTATCAGCGAGCACCATCTTTTGGATTGCATTTTTAACTGAGGTCTCTGTGGTCATTATATATCCCACGTAAAGAGAAGGGGTGTAGCCCCGGTGTCCTCCATCTCCCGATCAAACATTGCAGGGAGTTTGATCGACAGGCAATCTGGCCAATCATAACATAATATTATGCTCCCCGGTCACTGTCCGTCAAGCAAACAGCTACAGCAAGGTTGCTTAGCCCTGTTCGTGGAGATCTAACTCAGCCCCAACACGAATCAAACAACCCTGAACCAATTAATTAGGACATGAACAGTACTTGATATTTACAGACAGGTGTGTTTTATACGGGTTGCAACTGAAATCTGCAGGAAAATACATCTCGAGGAATAGGGTTGGTGACCCCTGAGCTAGACTAACCAGGTGTAGGAAAGTAGCATCAACAATAAACATGAAAAATGGTGAAAATGTGCTTGTATGGGACTTGCAACACAGTCACAGAAAGTCTGGGGAATATACATGAATGTTTGACTTTTTTGAGGCAGGGTATTATGTGATCGATGATGACGTTGTGAATGTTTCCTCAGGTGAGTCCGTTGGAGCCGTCGCCCTGCACACCCTGCACATGTGACCTGCGAGGGGCGCTTCACTCTGTATGTGTCCCGGATGAGAGTCAGGCCACCAAAGGTACAACACAATCCACTACACAATACAACACACAACAGGGAGACTGGCCACATGGACAACCCAGGCTCATTGGAGATATGTGCCAAGGGCTTCATTTTTGAAAACCGCAAATTATGTGCTTGCAGTTTTTGTTTTCACAAATCCACTAGAGGGCAGCATGTGCATTTTTGACAATCCCAAATATGTTACTGGGCCAGTAACATGTTTCTACCAATCTCAACATCCTTCTCACAAGTGTCCACCTATCATAAAAAAGAATATATCAGGATTCTACCGTCTGACTCCCACTCTCCTTTCCCTAAACACAACCCTTAGTGTTTTCAAAACCAAAATAGAAGAGAAAAGCCATCGCAGCAGCAAGCTTAGTTAAACTGGTTTCTACGACCACTCTTTGCCAGAATTTAAGCCCAGTCCACTCCACGTCAGAAGTCCAGTGCCATACGTGGCGAACCAAGCAAACAAACAGCTTGGGGAAAAGCGTGTGGAGGTAAGCGATCAGCAGTAGCACGAAAATGAACAGAAGTTCATTTTCAGCAGCATCTTACCGCCATCTTAGCCTTCTTAGCATCTTAGCGTTCATTTTACCAACAATATTCTCAAAATTTTTTAAGCGATTCTCAAAAATTTAACCCTGTATGAAGACATATTTCCAGTGAGCCTGAGTTGCACATTAGTCTGTTTTTGCCATCTAGTTTCAGATTTACTAAACGTGGCAAATTAGAGCAAGAGAGCAATCGATTGTTTATTTTTATTTTTGCTTTATCAACAAGAACCTGCATGTACAGTTTCATTTTACAATAAACACCCTGCATATTCCTTAACAAGAAGGATTGAATAAGAGAGAATATAAAAGCGAAACCCTTTTGAGTGATCATCTGACAGTGTGCGAATCGAAGAACACCATTAAATTAAATTTGTACCACTGGACACTGCGTTGCTGAAATAAGCAGGTTTGAGCTTACAGACCTGTTGCCGTGACAACAACACTAGGATGAGTTTTGACAAACCTGGATCGTGTCAAATCAATCAAATCCAGCTAACTGAGTTACAAATAATAGTGGAAACTGTAAAAGAAATGTTCACATTTTTTGATAAGCTAACATATTTGATTAATTAATAGTATTATGGACCAATGTTTTAAAGTACTAACATCCAACATCAAAGGTACCTATACCCTGTACCCTGTTACACAGACAAAAACACAACCATATGCACGCTCAATACAAACAGTTTTTCCTTAACTAGAGAAACATGCTAGTGTAGAGAAGGTGCTCAGTGTCATTCAGACAGCTACTAAACACCATCATGGTAACACATGACTCTAAAGTAATGTAATAAACACTATTTAGCAACATTAGATGCAACATGAAACATTGTTCTGAGCCGTAATACTTTAATTAAATGCAAAGCTGACTGAACCAAAAGCAGCTGAATGGAGTATACACTAACCTGCGCATTATTCAGACACAAGATGGCGCCAAATTGTCAAAAACACAAAGCTGACAGAGACTAAAACAGCTGATGGAGTATACACTAACCTGCGCATTATTCAGACACAAGATGGCACCAAACAATCAAAAGCACAAAGCTGAGAGAAACAAAAACAGCTGATGGAGTATACACTAACCTTGCATTATTCAGACACAAGATGGAGACACACAGTCAGAAACACAAAGCTGACAGAAACTAAAACAGCTGATAGAGTATACACTAACCTTGCATTATTCAGACACAAGATGGAGACAAACAGTCAAAAACACAAAGCTGACAGAAACTAAAACAGCTGATGGAGTATACACTAACCTGCACATTATTCAGACACAAGGTGGCGCCAAACAGTCAAAATCACAAAGCTGACAGAAACTAAAACAGCTGATGGAGTATACACTAACCTGCGCATTATTCAGACACAAAATGGCGCCAAATAGTCAAAAACACAAAGCTGACAGAAACTAAAACAGCTGATGGAGTACACACTAACCTGCGCATTATTCAGACAAAAGATGGAGACAAAAAATCAAACACAAAGCTGACAGAAACGAAAACAGCTGATGGAGTATACACTAACCTGTGCATTATTCAGACACAAGATGGAGACACACAGTTAAAAACACAAAGCTGACAGAAACGAAAACAGCTGATGGAGTCTACACTAACCTGCACATTATTCAGAAACAAGATGGCGCCAAACAGTCAAAAACACAAAGCTGACAGAAACAGCTGATGGAGTATACACTAACCTGCGGATTATTCAGACACTAGTTGGAGACACACAGTCAAAAACACACAAAGCTGACAGAAACAAAAACAGCTGATGGAGTATACACTAACCTGCGCATTATTCAGACGCAAGATGGCGCCAAACAGTCAAAATCACAAAGCTGAGAGAAACTAAAACAGCTGATGGAGTATACACTAACCTGAGCATTATTCAGACACAAAATGGCGACAAACCTCTGTCGGATGAGTCCGTGTTATTCAGTAGTTGTTATCTGGGAATAACATACCTTGGAATATTGACACTGACCACTCAGAATCCAATTATCCACACACACAAACCGATTCAAACTGAGATTACTCCAGTAGTACAGCAGTGTGTTAAGCAGGAGCTGTTGTGACAATGTGTTTGTTGTGTGCAGATCTGCCTGTGGGCTCGTGCATCTGTAAGCCAGGTTACGCAGGTGAGCGCTGTGACAGGTGCGTGTTCGGATATGCTGGATTCCCTCAGTGTGAGCGATGCAGATGCAGCAGCGACGGCAGTGTTAACCAGGATCCCTGCCAGCCGCCCTGCGTGTGTAAGGTACGACACGTCTCAACACAGCAACACACACAAGTGTTGCTATAACCCTGGACTGCTAATCTTTAAAGTCAGTAAGGTTTTTAAAACTACATCGCCCTCTTGTGAATTTTCTTTTTCAAATATTTCGCAAATCATGTTTAACAGAGGAAGGAATTTTTTACAGTATTTCCTAAAATATTTTTTTGTCTTTTGGAGAATATTACATCCAGACTAGTGCATACCTGTCAACCCTTCCTTTTTTCCCGGGATTCCTCCGTATTCTACAGTTGTATCCCACTATCATCCCGTAAAGGTATTTTCCCGTATTTCTCCCGTATTTTCAGTCGTTCTCTGAAGGGTGGCGATAAACATTAAAGAGCCGATTCTCCCTATACGCAACCCATACCGCCGAACCACCAGGGGCCGCCGCTTGCTCTTAAAAGTGAGTCAGTTCTGTGCTTTCGGTTTATTTAGGCATGAAACACTTTGAAATAAATATAAAAATGGCGGGATTCCCTTTCCTTTTCATTACAGGTGCCGTCACTCCTCCTATGCAATCCTCTAAACAGTCATAAAGCGGTGCGTGACTGTCAGACGCGCTCCATAGTGATAAACAGACGCTGTTTCCTAAACGGATTCTGTACATGCGATTTGAAGCGTAGCGAAAGTGAATACTGGGCTTTGTGTGTGTTTGAACAGACATATACACATAATTAATAATAATAACATCTAAAGATGTCGATCTTGATGTTTTTTTTTTTTTCAAACTAATTTAGTCCTAAATGAGCATAAAGCGTTAGGAAAGCAATCGAATGCTTTCATTATAACGATATATATGTGTATTTTAAAGTGACACCTCTGCTATTTAATGTACTCAAACAAATAATCTAAATCAATGAGATTCATTCGCTGCTCTTTCTTCTGAATGTGTGAGTCATGCAGTGAGAAAAAGATTAATGAGATTTGATAACTTCTATTTCTTTTTAATAGCTCATTTTAATAAGCTAAACTGTTTGCTAATGTATACTATTACATTTTCTTTTGTAGATAATAATATTAAAAAAATATTACTGACCGTTTAACTGTTTATTTACAATGAAACAGCTCCAGAAGAACATATTAAAATATGGGGTTTTTTTTTTAGGGGGGGGGGGGGGTGTGGGGTGTTATCCCTTATTATGGGCCGTATCCCTTATTTTCACATCCCAATAAAGAAAATGCGGTAGAGGTTTGAATGAAAGATTTTCCCTTCTACTCACTCACAAAACAACAAGCTTATCATTAAAAAAGAATAAAATAATTTAACATAAGGAAGCAAACAAGTCTTCAGAAGGGGTCGAGGCCAACATAAACAAAACATCTTAACTCCAATACTTACATCTAATTTATTCATTAATTTTCTTGTCGGCTTAGTCCCTTTATTAATCTGGGGTAACCACAGTGGAATGAACCGCCAACTTATCCAGCATATGTTTTACACAGCGGATGCCCGTCCAGCTGCAACCCATCACTGGGAACCATCCATACACACTTATTCACACACATACACTAGGACCAATTTAGCCTACCCAATTTACCTAGAACGCATGTCTTTGGACTTGCGGAGCACCGGAGCACCTGGAGGAAACCCATGCCAACATGGGGAGAACATGTAAACTCCACACAGAAATGCCAACTAACCCAGCCGAGGCGCATTAAATATAATGGAAATTAAGTTTTTAGTCAGTGAAGGTCAGGGATTTTAATGCTTTAGACCTGCGTCTCTTTCTCCATTCACCATGCTGGAGGGGAACAGACTGCGCAAATGGAGCGCAGAGTAGGTGATATCGAGTACAGCTCTCATCTGATTGGCTGAAAGGTCACAAGTTGCCTGCTTCTGCCAGGACAGTCTCAAAAATACACACACACGTATCCAGGGAGAGTCGTATGTGAAGGAAGATTTGCACATTCTCATTCAGAACGAACACTCTTATGCATTTGCAAATGTTGTTTTGTATTTGTGAAACGTATTTTATCGATGTGTATTTTTTATTTTGTGTACGTGAATTGTTTTGTGAATGTAAATAATTATTTTACACACAAGAATTTTGGTTTTATGCGCGTAAATTTGGCTACGCATGTGTATATCGTGTCCTTTGCGCGACTTTCTTTTTAGTCTATTCTCCATAGACAACTTGCCAAACAAGTTTTATTATCAGTAATCAGCTAAGTGTGAACTCTTGAAATAGAAATTAGAGAAAATTAGCAGTTGAAGTCAAACATTGCTAGCTCAGATGTTACATTTTTATTCATTAATTTTTTTCAAATATGATGCGCAACAGAGCAAGGACATTTTCACAATATTTCCATTAATATTTTTGTCTTCTGGTGGAAGTCTCACTTCTTTTAGTTTGCTAAAATAAAGGCTTCTTATTTTATTTATTATTTAAAACAATATTAAGGTAGATATTAATAGAAACATCTTTTTTTTTTACAGTTGTCCTCTTGCAAAGCTTCCCTCAAAAAATATTTTAAACTGCGTTTAGGGTTTTTTGAGAAATGGCTTCATGGAGGGCTGTGTGTGGGCCGGGGTCGTGATGTTTGGATATTTATAGTTGCCAATCAGTGAAATCTGCTGTTCGCATGAGTTTATCCGCTAATTAGAAAAGAAGCTTTATTAAGCAGGAAGACCCAAAAGTGACCCTGGTCAGAAGATGCAGAAGGTCACGTATACACAGTACAGAGGATCTGCAGCATCAGTGATTAAAAAGCAACCGCTCCTGATGTCCAGCGCAGAGATAATGACGCTCTCGACAGAATGAGGCCAGCAAGAGGAGCGGAGGTGTTTCACTCAGATTCCTCCATTAGCTGGATTTGATTATTGATGATTTGACGCAATCCAGGATAGATCGGTTCTTCAAACGTCATCGAGAAGTTGTTGTTGGAGCAAAGAGTCTGTAAACTCAAACCTGCTTATTTTAGTAAAACTTTAGGTTAAAGGTGCCGTGAAGTGCTTTGAAAAATGATTTTTAGGGCAGTTTGACGTAATCTCAACTGACGCATGAAGAGAGGATGGGCCATATAGAAGCTCCTCCCCTTTATAAAAACAGCCAATAGGGTTTAGATTTCCTCAGAGCTCTGCCAGTGAGAGTGGTTGAGCTCAGGCGCATCAAATAAAAAGCCAATGAAAAGAAGGGGGTGGGACATGTCAGACACTAAAGAGCATTTGATTGGTCAGAAGCTTTGATGAGAAACTGAAATAAGAGGTGACTGAAAATGATAAAAAATGACTGAGATGAGAAACTGCAAGATTTTAATGTTTACATCAGGTTTATATCTTCTAAATGTGACTTTAGTCACTGTTTTGGAGCACACTAGCTTATAGATATCCTTGAGAATAACGTACTGAATACTAACATTTGTTTTTTTTACAGACCTTTAAGTACAGATTTTCTAAATTTCAAAGTAATGTGTTGTATTTTGGTACAAAATGTAGCCTTAAGTGACATATTTCAGATTTGCTCAAATCTAGACAGCGCCCTCTAGTGGATTTGCCATCTGAAATGTACAACAAAAACTTTCCCTAAGGAACATATTTCAGATTCGCAAAATGTGTGACAGCGCCATCTAGTGGATTTGTCATCTGAAACATATGACAAAAACATACTCTAAGTGATGTATTTCAGATTCACAAACATGTAGACAGCGCCCTCTAGTGTATTTGTCATCTGTAACATAAAACAAACGTACCCTAAAAAAAATATTTTAGATTAACAAGTGTAGACAGTGCCATCTAGTGGATTTGCCATTTGAAACATACAACAAAAACATTCCCTAAGTTACATATATCAGACTTGCAAAATGTGTGACTAGATGGCGCTGTCACACATTTTGCAAGTCTGATATATGTAACTCTCCGTCGCCATAGGAAAATATATTATAAACATAAAAAGCACATATATATTAAGTTTTGATTTACTATGCATACACTTTTAGGAATTGGAATAATTATTGTGAAAGGTACTATAGAGATAAACTTGAATTGAACTCTACAGTATTCCAGACTGTGAATCTTTCTCCCATTAAACTTTTCAACACAGGCTTACTGGAAATACATGACATTTGGCTGCAGTTTCAATGTAAAATGAACACTAGGGGGCAGTATGACAGCTCTTGTTCCTTTTCACATTAATGATATTTACGGGGACAAATGACGAAAATTAATAAAGAATTATTTTTCAAGACATAAGTGGTGCAGTGGTTAGCACAGCAAGAAGGTCGCTGGTTTGAGTCCTGGCCGGGCCAGTGGGTATTTCTGTGTGGAGTTTGCATGTTCTCTTCATTTCACGTGGGTTTCCTCCAGGTGCTCCGGTTTCCGCCACAGTCCAAAAACATTCGCTATTGGGTAGTGGATTGGGGGTAGTGGATTGGGTAAAACAAAATTAGCCATAGTATATTAGTCTATGTGTAAATGAATGTGTACGGGTGTTTCCCAGTACTAGGTTGTGGCTGGAAGGGCATCCGCTGTGTAAAACATATGCCGAAATAGTTCAGATACATGATTCTGCAGATACTTTTCACAGTGATAAATGATATTTTTCAGAAGGTCTTAGAAGAGATAGGCTGTGACATTCACGTTTGTACATGATATGAACACCAAGGCACGAGAAGGTTGTAACTGGTCAAAAACCAGGTGATCAAAGAACAATGATCAAAGTCTGGACTGAGATCAGCTGCCAGTCACAATCACCAACAGTTGTTGTAGACCAGGGGTATCAATTCCTGGAGTGCCGCAGCCCTGCAGGGTTTAGTTCCAGCCCTGATTCAACACACCTATCTGTAGGTATCAAACAAGCCTAAATCACTCAATTAGTTTGATCAGGTGTGTTAAATTATGATTGGAACTAAACTGTGCAGAGCCGCGGCCCTCCAGGAACTGAGTTTGACACTTGTGGGACTTTCAGATGAACAGATCCCAAGGACAAAAACATCAGTAGCTATGTTTCCATTCAGCAATTTTTATTCGCATTTTGGATCTGCGCATAAAAGAACAGTTGGCGGAAATGCCAGGATGCGCATACATTTTGAAAATGCGCATATATCATGTGTGCGCATAACTGAGTTGGATAAACTTTTTATTCGATAAGAAAAGATGCGCATAAACTGCGATGGAAACACTTTTACCGCATAAATTCCAGCATGCGCATTAAATAAACGTCGTGTGATTTTGTTCTAAGAGATCATGTGATGATGAAAATGTGTGTAAACGGACAAACCAGCAGGCTGAGCACATCGTAAAACATCTGAAATGTTGTTTTGGTCATTCTAAAGCGCCTCACCGTTTCAGTAGTTGTGTTATTATATTATTAATGACCTCCAGAATCAAGAGCGTCTGTGCTCCGCGTCTGACACCTTCAAACGCCACCGCGCGCTCACTGCGGGTCAGGATTGCCTTCTGAGGCACGAGTCATTTATTAAATGAAGAGAAGATTCACGCAGCTTCTCCTACTGCAGCAAATTACATTTTTACTGTTGATATTTGGCACCTGATTTAATCAGGAAGTGACGTTTTGGTCTTCTTTGACCCGTTGGATGGAAACGCTGCTTTATTCGCACCTCTTTTATGCCATAATCCAGTTTTGCGCATAAAGTTCATTCACATTTTTGGATAGAATCATAGCTAGTAATAGATTTCCAGTGTCCAGTCATTCAGAAACACTGCTCTGGTATAAACCTGGAGTTCATATGGACAGTAAATCAGGCTTTGGATCCACACAGAGGTCAGTTCGGCCTGTTCTTGCGGAGTTGGCAGAAGCCTCTAACGACTGATTTCAGCTCAGGGACTCATTGTGGTATTTCAAGGTGATTTCAGTTTTCCAGCAGCAAAGTACACAGTGAGTGTTTCGCAGTAAAACACACCGTACACCCATGCCGTGACTCAACCTTTCCGAGGTAGGTGGACGTTTCAGATGCACGAGGGATCTGACAAGCAGAACACTGACGCCAAGAAAGCAACAACTGCTTTTCTACAGCAGTTAAACACATCAGCTGCATTGATCTTTCTTCACTATTTCGTGGATGAGATGTGGAGCAAGAACACATGTAGAATGGGGCTTGAATTTGTTCATGGGAAATTGATTGGATGGCTGTGATTTGCGATTGGTGGATCTGATTTGACAGCAAACACCAATGAGAGAAGGGATGCTTATATTTATTGAATATTGCATAATAATAATAATAATAATAATAATAATAATAATAATAATAATAATTCCTTACATTTATATTGCACATTTCTGGACTCTTAAAGCGCTTTACACATTTTTAGGGGGGATCTCCTCATTCACCATCAGTGTGCAGACATCTACCTGGATGGCACAACGGCAGCCATATTGCGCCAGACTGCACACCACACACCAGAGGAGAGTGTTGAAGCCAATTATGATATGGGGGTGGTTAGGAGGCCATGATGGACAGAGGCCAGTGTGCAAATTTGGTCAGGATGTCTGGGTTAAACCCCTACTCTTTTATTGAAGGACATGTTTGTCTGAATTCATAGAATTGGAAAAACTGTATGAGAGAAGCACCCGGATGACCTACTACTTCCAGCGAGATTCTATAGTGTGCATCTGATGCATGCTGAGCTATCCCGTGCAAGAGAATTCATGATTGGGAGTGAAGCAACGCAACTGAGATGGGTAGGCCTTGTGATCCTGACAAAATGCCAGATGTGTTAAGTTAGAGTTTCTTTCATACTCGCATTCACGCTGTATACAATGTACTTTTCTAATCTCTTCTAATCCACTCTGTTTGAAGGGCCATAGGGAATGGATAGGGGTACAAACATAGAATTGGGTTTCCCATAAAGAGTTTCAGTGCACAAACGGAGAAATGGTGTAAATGTGAGATCAGCCTCTTCAGATGTACCGCAGGTCTTCAGATGACTGTGGAGGGTTTCGCAGGACTCCTCTGGACAGATGAGCAGACGAGCGGAGGTGAAGAGTGTAAATGAAGAGGCTGTAGATGGTCAGATCTGTTCAGCGACGTCTGCGCCAGTCTAAATGAACATTAAGAAACATCAGTAAATTACACCCACAGACGGGATGGACTCGCTCCAGGTGCCGCTGCCTGATGCCAAACCTGCCGAGAGCTGAAATATACAGAAATAAACCAAAGTGTCAGAACACAGTCTGGTGATGCAAACAAAGTGCATCTGAGAGAGTCTGTGAGAAACTGTTGGAGAAAAAGTTTACGGAGTCTCACTCCCAGTTGATTGGCATTTGAAAGTTGATAACGGTCTCTTTAAAGAGTTACTCACCCAAAAATGTATCATCCTCGTGTCATTTTAATCCTCTGAGAGCTTCGATTATCTTTAGAGCACAATATTTTAGATGAAACATATTAAGCAAGGGTTGCTGAGATGCTCAAAGTCCAGGAAAGGCCATCCAAAAGACAGTCCATGGGCCTTACCATACACCCTAAGACGCAAGACGTGCTATTTTCAGACCAGCGCAACAGTAATTGTCACATTTTGCACCAGATTGTTTGTATAGCGATTCCATTTGCGCCACTGTGTGGACTCAAGGGTGTGCTGGTCTGAAAAGGAGGTGTGTGTTATGGCGCATTGTTGTACATTGCTATTTTGAGACAACTGAAATAGGCCACGCCATTGACCAAGTAAAACAATGGTCTCAAACTCCTGGAGGGCTGCAACTCTGCATAGTTTAGCTCCAACCATCTCCAAGGCACACCCGCTGAATAGTCTCTAGTAGTCTTGAAAACCTTGATTAGTTGGATCAACTGTGTTTGATTAGGGTTGGAGCAAAACTGTGCAGAGTTATGGCTCTCCAGGAATCGAGTTTGAGATCTATGAACTAAAAGCTGGTCTAAAGTCCATGCAGGTCCAAACGCTTACACATTGTTTAATACACACAGGATGTACAGCAATACACAAATATCTGTACAGATGAAAACAATTTAAGTTGAAGTAAAATATTACAAAAAAGATTATTTTCTACATCAATATAAATAGCACTGCCTCCATGCCTTCTTCACCTCGGGGGGCTTTTTCAGTTCATTCATGACGATCTGCATTAGTATAATGTTATTATTTATTATATGCATATTTTTATTTGTTTTATTATAAACAAGTGTAGATTTGTCCTCCTGTGGGGTTTTGGAGAAGTCTGCATCACCATATGGGGCGTAAGATCAGGACGTGTGTTTGGATATAACTTGTTTGACCACACTTCGTTATTACTGTTCATTTATTCCTCTGCTGGAGATTAAAACTGAATTTAGAAATAGTTTTGAATAAATCGTTGTGCTTAAACTAAATTAAATATGTGGGCTGATGGATGTCTTCAGTAGTGTGAGTTTCCACCGTTTCCTTACTCCACCAAAGTAAAGGAGTAAAGTAAAGAATAAAGAGAAAATAAAGAGGCCGAATGGAGGAGGCTCGTTCTTTATCCTCGCGCTGCAGGATGCTCTGTTTAACTGTTTTCTCTTTAGTGAAGTGTTCAGTTTTTCCACTTACAAAGTCCGCCATGTAAATAGGAAATGCCCCATGGGGTGACGATATTGGTTTATTCTCAAAACACACCCAGAACTTATTAACAGAATAAGCACAACCCTGTTAGACCATGTACCGTGCGCAGAGCGTATTTTTCCATCCTCAAAATAACAAAAGTGGATTCAGACGCCCCTTAATGCTTTTGCGCCATGAGCTTTAGACTTTGTGCTTAGATCATTAAAATAGAGTCGTTCAGTGTCTTCAGTGGTTGAGCTGTAATCATACGAAGCTCCAAGAACAACTTTGCGCACCAAGATACTAGCAGTGCTTAATTTGTGAATTGCGAGGTCCCGTTACAGATCGGGGTAATGGATCCGGCATGTTTCCAAAGGATAGAGAGGTGTCGAGGACGAAAGTGAAAAGCGGGGCTTGGAGGTGGACGAAAGTGAAGAGGGTTGAGGAGTCGCGGAAGAAAGTGAAAGTGAACAGCGGACGGGGGAGGAGGGCGGTTGAGGAGGGGGATCGGTAAAATGAGGTGCTGGATCAGATTTCAGAGGTGCCGTATCCGTATCCGGCGTGTTCCGGCACAAATTAAACCCTTTTGCTTTGAAATAACATTCATTTTATTTATCCCGTTGGCAGATTATTTTGCTTGTTTTGTGTAAAATCTCACTTTAATTTTGACTCATTATTTCTGAAAACAAGACAGTATTTCTTGTTTGTCTAGAAAATGCTTCTTGAATTTTTAGATATTTAGAAACAAGCTAAATTTTAAGTAAGAAAAGCGTGTTTTAGCAGTGTATACAGTACATACACATAGGATACGGCAAAATAAAATCAAATAAATTCAGCTTTGGTAACATCACAAATTCTCAGAGTAACTCTAAACTGTTAGGGTTAGGGTATTACACACACACACACGCACACACACACACACACACACACACACACACACACACACACACAGACACACTCATGCTGACTATAGCTGACAATAGCTGGTATGTGGTGAAGCACTGGCGCTATTGTCCTGTGGCTGCCGTCGCATCATCCCAGTGGATGCTGCACACTGGTGGTGGTGTGGAGAGACCCCCATCATGACTGTGAAGCACTTTGGGTGTATGGCCGTACACAATAAATGCACTATATAAATACACAATTCAGTACACACACACACACACACACACACACACACACACACACACACACACA
>CAIGQQ010003609.1:2755642-2768028 GCA_903798035.1 Danio albolineatus | reverse complement strand
ATATATATATATATATATATAATTTATTTATTTTATCTATTTATTTTTTGCTGTTTTTATTTAATAGAATTTTATTTTATATTTTTCCCTTACATATAAATTTGGGCTACAAATTGTTGGACCATTATTGTGAGTTATCTTGTTAGATTAGCTTCAGATTTGGCTTCAGTACTGACTAAACTAATGTATATAATTGGGGGGCATAGTGCTGATATATATATGTTTTGGGTTTTTTGCATTGTAATTAAAATCTACAGACAAAAAAGTTCTGAAATGTAAAAAATAACTAAAAAAAACAATTTATTAAAAGCCAAAACTGCCTAAAAGGATGAATTTTTGAAAGATGCATGAAAATAACAGTGATTTTGCCTGCAGTGTTTTGCTTTAAAGCAGAAATCTCTGATAAAGCTTCCCAAATGCTTTTACTGACACCAAATGGTAAGACCGTGAGACATTACTCTGTTTTAATGGGAGACAGAGCGGTCGAACATAGCAACAGTATGAGATGTTTTATTCCCGAAAGACAACAGTGAACAGGAGCACGTTTCCTGTGTAATGCACACGGGCCTGAAATAGAGCCTTGAGGTACCCCGCAGGTAAAAGGTGCAGAGGAAGAAGAGCTATTCTCAACCTCAAGCAAACGTTTACGCCCTAAGCTAGGAAGGGCCGAGGGCAGCGCCAGGAACTGCATTATTATTTCAGTTTCCATTAAGTGAGACTTTAGTGCTTCTTGGATCCGTCTGAAAATGCCTCAGTGGTTCTGAATAGATGCTTCAATTTCTGCGAACGGTTAACAGGAAGCTGTTGAAGCAGTTTCATGTTTGTGGTATGTAATGTAATATAATATAAATGATGCATGTGTGATTTTCTGTGTCTCTGTAGCCGTGTGGCTGTAACGCACTGGGGTCTGTGGCGCAGCAGTGTAACCTAAACACCGGCTGCTGCATGTGCCGAGAGCAGTTCAGGGGGGAGAAATGCGACGAGTGTAAGCTGGGATACAGAGATTTCCCACAGTGCATTTCCTGCCAGTGCTCTGCAGCAGGCTCATCGCTGGACACCTGCGACTCGGAATCAGGCCTCTGCGCATGTGCGGACAGAAGCGGACAGTGCTCCTGCAAGGTACCGAACCACCTCCCATGTGGAAATCTGATACAGTATATGTTAATACAGTCACAGTTATTCAACCTCCTCCGTTTTCTTTTTCAAATATTTCCCAAATGATGTGAAACAGATTCCGGAATTTCTCACAGTATTTCCTATAATATTTTTTTTTACCGGAGAAAGTTTTATTTGTTTTATTTTGGCTAGAATAAAAACAGCTTTAAATTGTTTTAAAGCCATTTTAAGGTCAATATTATTAGCCCCCTTAAGCAATACTTGTGCTGGATTGTCTCCAGAACAAACCACTGTTACACAATGACTTGCCTAATTACTCTAACTTTACCCTAATTACCCTAGTGAAGCCTTTAAATGTCACTTTAAGCTGAGTACTAGTGTCTTGTAAATATCTAGTGATATATTGTGTGCTGCCATCATGGCAAAGATGAAAGAAATCAGTTATTGGAGTAAAAGGCTCGGGATCCAATCAGCAGGTACCTGAGAAGGAACAAAAGGTGATAGGGCGAGATATAGAGTGAATGACAGACAAGGAGAGAGAGAGCGACTGAGAGGGAAAAAGCACAAAAATCCAAACTCCCACGGACCGTAACACTTCCACCAAAGTAAAGGAGTAAAGGCTGATTTATACTCGACGCGTCCGCTAGTTCGCTTGAGTGCGCGCGGCAAATGTGACGTCATCGCGGAGTTTGCGGATGTTCGCTTTGGGTGCGCGCGACATGGTTTCGGCTGGCGGAGCGCATGGATTTTTTTGAGACTCTGTGAACAGTGCGCGCAGTGCAGCGTCTGAGTTGAGTTGTATATGAAACACTTTGAAGAGATTTTGTCTAAAACAGGTACGACTGTACAGACATATTCATGATCAGTGATCATAGAGATAACCAGGTGATCAATAATAATTGGATAGAAATTGCAACAGCAGTGAGAAACGAGGAAAGTTTAAGTTAAAAGGTTTAGAAACCCTGAGGGATGAGTTTGTTAATGTCAAAAGAGGCCAGTGGAGACACAGATACACAATTACAGAATATGTTTTTCCACCAGTCACAGGTTTAACACTGATGTATATATTACAATTAAATTTAAAACAAATTAATAGTTACAAAACTATAATGAACTAACACATGATGTCTTTGATAACTGGACAGGAATATTTGAACCAATCGGTTTACAACATGATGCCATTTTTCTAGACTTTATGGTGATAATGGTCAGGAATGTTGGATTATTATTGCCTTTTCAGCATGAGAAGAGGACAGAAACTAGCCAGACAGTAATGTGTGAATTGTGGAGCGGCTAAATAAATAAAAACATCTGTATTATTTAGTAAGTGTACTTTGTGCTTTTATTCTTGCCATAATAAATATATATTTGTAGAGGAACCCATGTTCTGTTGTCAATAATATTTTAATACACTTTAATAAGTAAAACTGTCCGAGATATGAACCAAAGCAAGTGATGCATTAAAGTTTGATTAAATAAATCTTGAATGGTTACAAAAATCTTTATAATCATTAAAATAATTTATAAAAATAATAAAAAATAACTAGTTTAATAAACATCAATAATATTAATGATACAACGTAGTTCCTGAAACTTTCTTCTTCTCTGTTTTTCTGTCTGACTTTACGGTCAGTTTCATTTGAGCGCCCCCTGTCGTTTTAAAGAATATCAAAAAGGCGAACGCGGCGAGTATAAAAGCCTCGTCCGTTTCGCGAGGTGCGCGCGCACTCAGCGGAGGCGCACGATGCGGCGCCAGGCGAAAGTATAAATCCAGCTTCAAGAGTAAAAGTAAAGTAAAGAGAAAGTAAATAGGCTGAATGGAGGAGGCTCGTTCTTTATCCTCGCGCTGCAGATGCTGTTTAACTGTTTTCTCTCTAGTGAAGAGTTCAGTTTTTACATATACAAAGTCACCATGTAAATAGCAAATGCACCATGGCGCGATGCAACTGACTGTTAAAGGTAATGAGAGATGAGACTCTGATTGGTTTAATGCATGTTCTGCTCAAAACACACCCACAACTCATTAGGAGAATAAGCACAGTCCTGTTAGACCAGGGGTGTCCAAAGTTTTTGGGCCGAGGGCCAGATGCAAAAAACAAAACATTGTCCTGGGCCGAATTTTACAATTTCAGAGACACGCATATATATATATAGAAATGCTTCAGAGACACGCATATATATATATATATATATATATATATATATATATATATATATATATATGTAGGTACATTTTGCAAAACAAAAACATATCAGGATAGGTAGGAGAACATTCTGCTTTATTTATCCTCTTTAAAACAAAAGCAATAAGCCAAACACGCAGGATCAGTGTAATATTACATTATTTACGGTCATAAATATATTATGAAACTTATCTCTGCGATCTGCCAAAATTCTCGCTTGAAAAACTCTTACAATTTAATTTTGCGGCGTAGTTCAGGTTTTGATGAATAGGCTACTATACATTAATACTTCACATGTACATCAGTTTTCTTTTTATTTTTTAAGAACAGTGCCATTTTTAAATCACTTTTAAAGGCACATTTTAATTTAAACAGTGAAGATTTTTTTTGGTCTGCAAGCACTGTTAATGTTCAAACTATTTATATTGTTTAAAGTGGCTGACAATAATACATATTCTTAATAATAGGAATTATTTGTCTCCTTTTCGAACTGTGCTGTGTTATCACTGCTTAATAACGTCTACTACACTGCTGTATTTCAATACTGGTCATTATGGTGGTACTTGGAGAGACAATTTCTTTCTAAGGTGGTACCTGGTGAAAAAAGTTTGAGAACCACTGGTCTAATTGAAGACACGTGATAGCGACACCCGGTGGTTATTTATTGAATTACACATATTTTTGTACAACGGGCCAGATTCTATTAATATTTATAAAAAGCCTCGCGGGCCGCCAGTAAACTGATTGCGGGTCGCCGATGGCCCGCGGGCCGTAGTTTGGACACCCCTGTGTTAGACCATGCGCCAGGACACAGAGCGGATTTTTCCGTCCTTAAAATAGCAAAAAAAAAAGTGGATTCATACGCGACCGTAATGCTTTTGCCTCATGTGCTTTAGACTTTGCGCCTAGATCAAATAGAGCCCCTAATGTTTTGCTCGTCTAAAAATGCTTCTTAATTTAAGAATATTTAGTTATTCTGACTAGAAACAAGACTTTTTTTGCAGTGTATATCCTATTTTACTAGTGGTGCGTTTGTTTGTGTGTCAGTCATGCAGCGTTTGTGATGAATAAATGTGTGTTTCAGAGAGAGAGTCTGATTGTTGATGGTTGTGTGTTCAGGCTAACGTGGAGGGCCAGAAGTGTGAGCGCTGTAAGAGCGGCTCGTTCGGCCTCAATCACAGGAATCCTCTGGGCTGCAGTCGCTGCTACTGCTTCGGCTTGAGCAGCTCCTGTACAGAAGCCACAGGACTCATCCGGATGAGGGTAAGAGCACACACACACATGTTTGTTTTTGTGAAAAGTGGGGACATTACATAGGTTTCCTTCCATTTTATACTGTCCAAACCCTATATTATATTAAACCTCACCCCACCCCTAAACCCCCGTCACAGGAGACTGTGTGCAGCTCTACTCTCTGATTAAACTCATTCTGGGGGGTTTAGAGGCTTTTTGAGAAATGAGGACGTCACCAGTGTCCTCATATTTCACCTCCTTTTTGTAACACCTGTGTCATACCTGTGTCATTATACAGATTTGTGTCCTGACATGTCACAAAAACACATACACACACACACACACACATGCATAAACATGCAAACACATGCATATAAATGTCGACACACAAACACACATGCACACACACATACATAAATGCGTACACACACACACACACACACACACACACACACACACACACACATGCATATAAATACAAAGGGAACATTTATGAACATTTCTGTCAGGATGGAGCAGCATATCCTGTAAACAGAGCTGGGAATTAGTTTGACATATTATATTTAATATGAATTACATAATGGCAACACTGTGGCTTAGTGGTTAGCACTGTTGCCTTACAGCAAGAAGGTCGCTGGTTCGAGTCCTCCCTGGGTCAGTTGGCATTTCTGTGTGGAGTTTCCATGTTTTCCTCGTGTTGGTGTGGGTTTCCTCCGGGTGCTCCGGTTTCCCCCACAGTCCAAAGACATGCGCTATACGGGAATTGAATAAACTAAATTGGCTGTGTGTGTGTGTGTGTGTGTGTGTGTGTGAATGAGAGAGTGTGTGTGTGTGTGTGAATGAGAGTGTATGGGTGTTTCCTAGTACTGGGATGCGGCTGAAAGGGCATCCGCTGCGTAAAACATAAGCTGGAATAGTTGGCGGT
The DNA here is from genome assembly GCA_903798035.1 of Danio albolineatus. Taxonomy (NCBI): domain Eukaryota; kingdom Metazoa; phylum Chordata; class Actinopteri; order Cypriniformes; family Danionidae; genus Danio; species Danio albolineatus. The sequence continues at coordinate 2,762,571 of CAIGQQ010003609.1, read as the reverse complement.
TCATCCCGCTGTGGCGATTCCTATTAAATTAAGGGTCTAAGCTGAGGGAAAATGAATGAATGAATGAACAACATACTTGACATTTACATTTTTCACCTAACTTAGAGGTCAAAATTACCAAGGGTGTGTTTGCGTGTGTGTGTGTGTGTGTGAATGTGTGTGGTGATGGGAGCATATGACTCTGCTTGTGTGTGTTTTGATGGCTTTCTCAATCATCTTAAGGTCTCGAGTTGGGCTAAGATGCTCTGGTTACCAGGGAAACAGTAAATATGAATAAATATCAAGTGCCTCTGTGCTGTGGTTCTCCATCAGCCGTATTCACCGCAGCGCAGGAGTGACGGAGACGCAGACACACACACTGCTGACGGACGGAGTGTTTGTGTTTAATAAGAGTCAGACTGCTCGGAACAGGGATGAAGATGCTATCAAACAAACACACACAAAAATACACACAAACAGCACCCAGATAAAAACAGACACAACTCACATACACACACACAATCACACATGCACAAACACACATGAACAAACACACACACACACACACACAATCACACATGCACAAACACACACACACATACACACACACACGCATGCACAAACACACACACACAAACATAAAAACACACATAAACACACACAAACATACCAAAAAAATACACACAAAAACACACACAAACACAAAAAAACACACACAAACATACACTCAAAAACAAACACACACAAAAAATACATAAAAACACACCCAAAAACACACACACATACTCAAACATACACAAAACACACACAAACACTGACAAACAAATACAAAAACACACAAACACACACATAAACACACACACAAACACACACTCAAACACACACACACACAAACATACACACAAACACAAAAGCACAGACACACAAAAACATACAAATAATCAAATACACACAAACATTTAAAAAAAAAAACACACATACGCACACAAAAACACTTACACACAAACACAAAACCACACATAAAACCACACAAACATACACACAAAACCACACACAAACACAAAAAACACACAAACATACACTCAAAAACAAACACACACAAACATACACTAAAACACACGCGCGCACACACACACAAAAACACAAACAAAATACACACAGACACACACACAACAACACACACACACACACAAACACAAAAAACACAGACACACAAAAACATACACACACACACACACACACAAACACATGCACACACAAGCATTATTAAAACACACACATACAAACACTCAAACACACAAAAATCACAGACACGCAAAGACACACACACTTAAAACACACACTAACACACAAAAAAAACACAGACACACAAAATCACACTCACACACACCCACTTTCTCTCTCTCTCTCTCTCTCTCTCTCGAACACACACAGACAGACACACACAAATTAAGCAAGGCTTTGGTCTAAAAGTGAATCTAAGTTTGTTTGCTGTCGGAGGCGAGGCGAGCTTCTCCAATCCTTCAGCTCATTTAAGAGAAAGCCAGAGATTTTTTCTAAGTCACTGAGTCGTGAGATTGTGTGTGTTGATGTTGCGAGGGTAGTTTAGCTGCCCGGTGGGGATCCTCACACACACACACACACACACACACACACACACACACAAATGAGAAACTAATCCTGAAAGATGCTGATGCTGAAACACAACATTATTGTTTTGTGTAACAGTGTGAGCTGAAATACCCAATTTACCCTGCTTACCTAATAAACATCTCCACTGCGCTACAAAGGATTTCACTACAATCCATGGATATGTAGAAACGCCCTGTGACTCTATAACATCAACAAGCATAAATAAATAAATGAATGAATGAATGAATGAAATTACTAAATGAATGAATGAGTGAATGAAATTACTAAATGAATGAATGAATGAATGAATGAAATTACTGAATGAATGAATGAATGAATGAATGAATGAACGCATTATTAAATGAATGAATGAATTCATGGAATGAATGAATGAATGAATGAAATTACTGAATGAATACATGAATGAATGAAATTAAATTAAATGAATGAATGAATGAATGAAAGAATGAACTTAATAAATGAATTATTAAATAAATAAATGAATGAATAAATAAATGAATTAATTAATTAATTTAATGAAATGAATGAATGAATTAATGAAATGGAAATGAAATGAAAGAAATTAATAAATGAATGGATGAATGAATGAATTTATGAATGATTGAATGAAATGGAAATGAATGAATGAAATGAATGAATGAAATGAAAAATGAAATAAATGGATGAATGAAATGATTGAATGAATGAATGAACTTAATGAATTATTGAATGAATGAATGAATAAATAAATAAATGAATTAATTAATTGAATGAATGAATAAATGAATGAATGAATGAATGAAATGAAAATGAAATGAAATGAATGAAAGAAATGAATGAATGAATGAATGAATGAAATTGAATGAAATTGAATGAAATGGAAATGAATTAATGAAGTGAATTAATGAAATGGAATGAATGAATGAATTAAATGGAAATAAAAAATGAATGAATGAATGAAATTGAATGAAATGGAAATGAATGAATGAATGAATGAAATGAATTAATGAAATGGAATGAATGAATGAATGAAATGGAAATGAAATGAATGAAAGAAATGAATGAATGAATTAATTCATTAATTTATGAACGAACGAATGAATGAAATTGAATGAATGAAATGAAATGAATTAACGAAATGGAATGAATGAATGAATGAATGAATGAATGAAATTAATAAATGAATGAATGGATGATTGAATGAATGAATGAAATTAATAAATGAATGAATGAATGGATTAATAAATGAATGAATGAATGAATGAATGTTTAGTGCCATCTTCAGACACAAGAAACGAAACGAAAACAGCTGAATGGAGTATACACTAACCTATGTATAAATTAGTCACAAAATGGCGCCAGTTTGAAAATGTTCACTGAAAGTTCCAGTTTGTGTTATTCAGTGGTTGTTGTCTTGGAATAGCAGACCTTGGAATGTCATGACTGTCCAATCAGAATCCGGTATTCCAGACAGCTGTGTAAAATAATATAATCTAATACTGTGTGCTGTTTTGTCCTGCAGCTGACTCTGATGCCCGAGCAGACTGTTCTTCCTCTGGTGGACCGTTCTGGACATCAGGAGACCACGGCAGGCATCACTTTCCAGCATCCAGACATCATCGCCACCGCAGACGTGGTCCAGCAGCAGCTGAGCGAGCCGTACTACTGGAGACTGCCCAAACAGTTCAAGCGCTCCATGGTCAGTCCACTGCACCCTTCAGCTGACCTTCCTTTACTTGCTTTTACTTGCAAAATTTTCATAACATGCTTTATTTGTAATGACAGATTACTCTTCATCAGCCAAAGGGAATGTATTGAAAACATAAAAATCAAAATTCAAAACATGTAAATATGAACAAAACCAACAATAGACACGACAAAACTACAAATCTTAATTAAATTAAATAGAATTAAACATAAACAAAAAAATCCATGTTGATTTCAAGAAAATATACATCCCTAAAATTCTGACAAAACATTATTATTATTATTATTATTGTTGTTATTATTATTATTATTATTATTATTATTATTATTATTATTATACAATATTATAACTTTTTATGGTTATTTATTATTACAATTATTGTTGTTATTATTATTATTTGTATTATTATTATTATTATTATTGTTATTATTAGTTTATTTCATGTATTGTTATTATTATTAATAATATTAATATAATAATAATAATAATAATAATAATAATAATAATAAATATTGTGGTCAGTCCCATGTTTTTTGGTTTTTTTTTTTTAAATAATGATGATGGTGATGACTATTATTAATATTTTATATATTATTAATATATAATTTATATATTATTATTATTATTTCATTTATTGATAATAATAATAATAATAATGTTATTAATATTACTGTTGTTTTTTTTCATTTAATAATAATAATAGTAATCATCATCATCATCATCATCATCATCATCATAATCATAATAATAAAAAATAAATAAATAAATATTATGGTCTGTCCAATGTTTTTTTAATAATGATGATGGTGATGTAGTATTATTATTATTATTATTTTATATAATATTAATATATAATTCATATATTAGTAATAATATTATTTCATTTATTAATAATAATAATAATAATAATAATTATTATTATTATTATTATTATTATTATTATTATTGGGGTCAGTCCCATGTTTTATGTTTTTGATTGTGATGATGGTGATGATAATTATTATTTTATATAATAATAATAATAATAATAATCATAATCATAATAATCATAATCATAATTTATTTTGTTACTATGATTTCATGTATTATTATTATTATTAAAAATAATAATAATAATAATGTTATTAATATTACTGTTATTATTATTATTATTATTATTATTATTATTATTATTATTGTTGTTGCTGTTATTTTCTATTGTTATTATTTTATTTAATAATAATAATAATACTAATAATAATAATAATAATAATAATAATAATAATAATAATAATATAAATTCCTGTTCTCTGTATATAATATATAATAAACAGTATTTTATTGTTTTTTTTAATACTTATTTTTATCATCATTCCAATCTTCAGTGTCACATAATCCTTCAGAAATTATGCTAATATGATGATTTGATGATTGAGTAGCATATTTTGTCACTATCAAGGTAAAAAACATGCCTATTTTTATGTAAACCGTCAGATAACGGCCTATGGTGGGAAGCTAAGGTACGCCATATACTACGAGGCCCGTGAGGAGACGGGACGCACCTCATACGAGCCGCAGGTCATCATTAAGGGCGGCCCGAATAAAGACAAGATCATGGTGCGGCACATGCCTGCACTTCAGATCGGCCAGCTGACCCGTCATGAGATCGACATTACAGAGGTGAGCCAATCAGCACACACATTATAGAGTTTTCAGTGTGAAGGTGAAAGTGTTTTGCGTCTTGTTAATTTGTTTTCTGAAATGTAAACTCGTTTCGTCCTCGGTATAACCGTTTTTCCTCTGTAATTGTGTCTTATGATCGGTAAAAATGTTTTCCAAAATGTAAATTTGTCTCGAGCTTTGTAAAAGTGTTTCACGCTTTGTAATGTTGTTTTGCACTTCCCTTCCACCGTAATTTATACTACAAAATGACGTAGAATAGTGCATAAGTATGCGATTTGGGACGCACCTAATTTTTTGGGAGCTAAAGTGGCAGTGTGGCGATTTTGTTTACTTGTTTTGTTTTTTTTTTGTTTATGATTGTAGGTCAAGCCAGCCAATCAGAACTTAGCAGCCAACTGATTGGCTGTATTTCTGTCACATTGTAACCCTGGCTGTTTCTCAATATGCGTTCTTCAGCGGTCTTGCGTACTCTTGTTCTCGTGAAACGTCCTCATCATCCGCTAAAAGTTCAGTTCCAGTACTCAAGAACGCAAGAATGGAGGACGCGTGAAAGTTCCCGGATGTGTTCTTGATATCAAGGACGCACCGATGCAGACTTGAGCACCGAACTCGCTCTAGAAGTCCCAGAATTCATTGCGACTGGAGGTGGGAAGCGCAGCATTTTATTAAAGTTCAGAGATGTACTTATTTACCTCAGGAGTCTCCCTAAATGAGACGGTGAAAGTAAACATTACCATGAACATCTTAATAAAGGCATAAACACATTAAGGGTGTTTATTTGCTGAAATTCGTATTAAAATCTGTGTTATTTGTGATGTGCAGCGTATATTTCTGAAGTCTTTATTCATAACATATATTGTGAAACAGGGGAAAACAATAAATCTCTGTATGGATGCTGTAATGTTTAAATAATCTTCAGTCAAAGACTCGTGAGGGTCATGTGACCATCAGAAAGAACGCAGCATCTCATTCCTCACAGGACGCGTTCTCTGTCCTCGCGGTCTCCCGAGTTCGTTCTTCTGAGTTGACCTGGCAAGACCGCTCTCCACAAGAACACGAGTCCGTTCTCCGCATTCTTGGAATTGAGAAACAGCCCCTATGTTTTTGTTGAGGCACCTGTGCACAAACTGACTTTGACTGCAAAATTGATCACAAAACTGAGCTGACGCATGTAGAACTTGCAGAATTGTGTCACAAATATAACCCCGTATAAGCCCCGCCTCACTCATATGAGCGTTTGATTGACATGACCTCCCACACCACAGTAACCAGTGTGAATGATGTTTCGCAGCACGAGTGGAAACACAAGGACGACAGGCCCATGTCTCGAGAGGACTTCATGGACGTGCTGTTTCATGTGGAATATATCCTCATAAAGGCCTCGCACGGCAGCGTCATGAGGCACAGCAGGTAGACCATCTCTGAAACACAAAACATCCAGTTCAGATAACAGTCAAACCACCAGCAGGAACTCAGACCTGTTGCGCAATGCCAGCTGTGAGACTCACATAAATATTTCTGATGCAATAAATGTGTATGTTCAGGTTATATGCAAGTCATATTAAGATTATGTTCTGGTTATGTTCAATAAATATTGTGGCTATTATCTGGTTATGTTCATTTTATATTAAGGCTAAGTTCTGATTATGTTCAAGATTATATTCAGGTTGTGTTCTGGTTATGTACAGGTCATATTCTAGTTATGTTTCAGTTATATTCAAGCTATGTTCTGGTATGTTCAAGTAATATTTAGGCTATGTTCTGGTTATGTTTTGGTTATGTTCAATTTATTATTTTAGGCTATGTTCTGGTTATGTTCAGGTTATGTTCAGGTTATTTTTAAGTTGTATTCAGGTTATGATCTGGTTATATTCAGGCTATGTTCTGGTTATGTTCGGGTCATATTCTGGATATGTTTAAGTTATATTCAGGTTATGTTCTGGTTATG
>CAIGQQ010003609.1:2644495-2645714 GCA_903798035.1 Danio albolineatus | reverse complement strand
TCATTAGCACCTCCCCTTCATCATTAGCACCTCCCCTTTATCATTAGCACATCCCCTTCATCATTAGCACCTCCCCTTCATAATGAGCTCCTCCTCTTCAATAATAGCTTCTCACCTTTATCATTAGCACCTCCCCTTCATCATTAGCACCTCCCCTTCATAATGAGCTCCTCCTCTTCAATAAAAGCTTCTCACCTTTATCATTAGCACCTCCCCTTCATAATGAGCTCCTCCCCTTCAATAATAGCTTCTCACCTTTATCATTAGCACCTCCCCTTCATCCTTAGCACCTCCCCTTCATAATCAGCTCCTCCCCTTCATCAGTAGCCCCTCCCCTTCATTAACAGCTTGCCCACTTACTCTTGTTGTACTCCACGTACTCCTGCTTATACTATATATACTACAAAATGGCATACAATAGTGCACAAGTGTGTGATTTGGGACGCACCTGCAGTCTCTGAGTGTGTTATTCTGAGAGAGCGAAGCAGCGCTGAACTGATCCCAGCGAGACTGAAGCAGTTTTCCAGACCATTAGCCTGCTGGATGAGCTGAAGAAGAGGAGCGCATGCTAGTCAAACACAGATCTCCTGTTCAGCCGACAGCGCTAACAGCTAACAGCATTAGCAGTCCTGCGGTCTCTCCGCTCGGCGCTGACGACTCAATGTTTCTCATTCATCACATCAGCTGCTCTGTCCTCCAGTGCGCGTATAACAGCACACGCTATACTCCAACACACATTTACAAGAGGAAGCGACTCGTTTTGTTCAGGGTGATTAATGGGTTAGTTAGCAAGACAGGTGAAGGCTAAATGATTAGCTCTTTGTTGACATTTCAATCCTCTTTCTAATATTTCTCGAGTGACGTTTTAAACATAATAGTAGTCATATTTAACTTCCATTTACTGATTTCTTTTAACTTTGCCATGATGACATCACATAATATTAGACTAGATATTATTCAAGACACTAGTATTCAGCTTAATGTCACATTTAAAGACATAACTAGGCTAATTAGGTTAACTAATCTTTTCCCATCTCCTTAATTAATGCATCATCATGCTTCTGTGCTGTAATAATGACTGCTGTGTGTGTGTGTGTGTGTGTGTGTGTGTGTGTGTGTGTGTGTGTGTGAGAGAGAGAGAGAGTGTATGATGTGTGATGTTTCACCTGAGCTCTTCTGTCTCTCTGCTGCTCTTAGGCCACACCCCTTGCTGAAGCCA
>CAIGQQ010003609.1:2629495-2639495 GCA_903798035.1 Danio albolineatus | reverse complement strand
CAAAGTCTCTGTATTGTCGGGTGACAGTATGCACATTTAAACAAAATCTGATAAATTTACATTATTTAAATTATGCATTTATTTGCAGTTAGATTTTAACAATAAAACAAACAAACAATCAAAGGATTACATTAAATTTAAATTGTCTCAGATGGGATGGCGGGCCAAATCAGAGGTTACCACAGGCTATATTGATGTATATTTGTAGTCAAGACTTTGTTTTGTGTATGTAAAGTACACCAATTGTAAATTTTTAAGTCGTAAACAAACAAACAAAGAATGTGTCGTGTCTGTCAAGCTTTTAATAGTTTGGAATTTTTTTATTAGTTTTAGTTTCTATTTCGTTTTGACTTTTGGTTTTCAAATTTAGGGAGATTTACTAGTTTTTATTAGTTTTAATATTTTCACACAGTGACACCAATAAATATCTGGAAAATTTTGCAGAACGACTTTACTGGCAGATTCAATAAGGCTTTGTTCACACAGGCGAGGACGTTTCAGAATTTTTCCAGAAAAGACCATTCACACATCCATCCAAAATACCGGTAAATCCTGACATCATTAACCAGAAATCAGCTCTAAACTCATTTGTAAACTCAAAAGCTTGTCTTTGTAAACATAGAAGGGGTCGGGCTTTTGTTGATGTTTCACTTTTATTTAAAGCTTTAGCATTCATGCAGCTGCTTTCTCCCAGAGACATCCAAAGGCAGAAGCGCGAACTGCTGCTAAATGTTTACACATTTGACTACATTACAAATTCTGTAAATGGATGAGTATTGTAAACAACTTTGAGGAAAACATATGGAGGAACACTTTTGCACATCGAGATGTACATAATATGTGTGTGTGCTGGTGCTCACCGGAGCACTTCATGTGAAATGTAAATGAAGCAGAGCTCAAAGGTAAACAAACGGCGGTTTATCATAGGCATTTTATCGATGATTTGCTACACAGCTAGCATTGCGAAGCAACATAGAAACGTTCTGACTAACATCTAGCAGCTAAATGTGTCTGGAAAATATTCAAAGGCTTTTATTTTCATAAACAGTGCAGATGTGAATGCGTCTGAGTGTTCTGATTGGCTGGAGTAGACATCTCACATCAGTGTGTTCTAATCGTGAACGCGCTCTTACCGGCAATGTTCCTTTTGCGTTCACACAGAGCAGCATTCCGGCAAATTACCGGTGATGTTACAACTTATTTTTCCAGTAAATTGCCAGAATGAATTTACAAGTATTTTCGAAAAGGGCCTGTTCACACATAATCCCTATCTGGAAAACTGTCGGTAATTTTCCGGAAAGGTCTGTAGGTGTGAAAGGCTTTTTTTAGGTCTTGAAAGCAATATCATGGAGTTTTTTCTTTTATTATTTGAGCAAAGAGGAAAACAAAAGATGTATTTGTTGTACTCTCCCATTGGCTGTGCTTTAAGCTTACCAAATTATGTCCTGGAAACCTGTAAATGTGTAGTGTATTTGACGCTTGCTGTGTTTTGTAGGTGCTGTACAGTATTGATGCTTGCATTAGAAACTTCAAGATGATGAATCTGCCTTTGGATATGGAGAATCCCACCTCCAGCTATCGCGTAGGCTCCTGCTTTGCCAACCCAGAAAAGGGAACCTATTTCGATGGCACAGGCTATGCCAAAGCTGGTGAGACTCCATGTTACATTCATTCACACTCACAAAAATTAGAGGGCGAAATTACGTAATCTCAAGAGTCAGTTCTGGAAGTCAGTTAATCAACACATGCTCATTGGAAATGTCAACATTTTTGTAAAAACATCCTCTAAAATTCCTTTTACTGCAGTTCGTAGTTGAAATGAACACTAGGGGGCAGTATGACGCCAACAGCTTTTGTTCCTTTTCACATTAATGATATTTACAGGGACATATTATTGACGAATAAAGGATTATTTTCCTGCACAACACCAAAGAAGCACTATAAAACAACTTAATGCACAGTAATCAGTGCTACAGCAGAGCACCCGAACATTTAATACCAGAAAGGTTTGTGACGTTTTACTAGTTTATAAAAATTTGCCTGAAAAATTATTGGCGGAAATTACTTTATTTCAAAGGGTCAGTTCTGGGAGTCATTTATTCAACACATGCTCATTGGAAATATTTACATTATTGTGAAACCATAAAAACATCCTCTAAAATTCCTTTGACTGCAGTTTGCAAGTAAAATGAACACTAGGGGGCAGTATGACACCAACAGCTTTTGTTCCTTTTCACATTAATGATATTTAGAGGAACATTTTATTGAGGAATAAAGGATTATTTTCCTAATGCACAGTAATCAGTGCTACAGTTGAGCACCTGAACATTTAATACTTGAAAGTTTCGTTAAGTTTTACTAGTTTATAAAACTTTGGGAAATTACGTTATTTGAAAGGGTCAGTTTTGCTAGTCGTTTAATCAACACATGCTCACTGAAAATATTTACATTACTGTAAAACCATAAAAACATCCTGCAACATTCATTTGACTGCAGTTTGTAGGTGAAATGAACACTAGGGGGCAGTATGACGCCAACAGCTTTTGTTGCTTTTTAGATTAATGATATTTACATAGACATATTATTGACAAATAAAGGATTATTTTCCTGCACAACACCAAATAAACACCACAAAACAACTTAATGCACAGTAATCAGTGCTACAGTCAAGCACTTGAACATTTAATACCTGAAAGTTTCGAGAAGTTTTACTAGTTAACAAAAATTTGGCTAAAAAATTCGAGGGGGAAATTAAGTATTATCGAGGGTCAGTTCTAGGAGTCGATTAATCAACACATGCTCATTGGAAATATGTACAGATTTGTGAAACCATAAAAACGTCCTGCAACATTCACTTGACTGCAGTTTGTAGGTGAAATGAACACTAGGGGGCAGTATGACGCCAACAGCTTTTATTCCTTTTCACATTAATGATATTTACAGGGACATATTATTGACGAATAAAGGATTAATATCTTGCACAACACCAAATAAACAACACAAAACAACTAAAATCACAGTAATCAGTGCTACAGTCGAGCACCTGAACATTTAATACTGTAAAGTTTCGAGAAGTTTTACTAGTTTTTAAAAATTTGCCTGAAAAATTAAAGGGGGTAATTATGTAATCTCGAGAGTCAGTTTTGGGAGTCGTTTAATCAACACATGCTCATTGATAATATCTACAGCTTTGTGAAAACATAAAAACAGCCTGCAACATTCATTTGACTGCAGTTTGTAGGTGAAATGAACACTAGGGGGCAGTATGACGCCAACAGCTTTTATTCCTTTTCACATTAATGATATTTACAGGGACATATTATTGACGAATAAAGGATTATTTTCCTGCACAACATAAAAGAAGCACTATAAAACAACTTAATGCACAGTAATCAGTGCTACAGTCGAGCACCCGAACATTTAATTCTGGAAAGTTTCATGAAGTTTAACTAGTTCATAAAAATTTGCCTGAAAAATTCAAGGGGGAAATTACGTAATCTCAAATGGTCAGTTTTGGTAGTCATTTTATCAACACATGCTCATTGAAAATATTTACATTATTGTAAAACCATAAAAACAGCCTGCAACATTCATTTGACTGCAGTTTGTAGGTGAAATAAACACTAGGGGGCAGTATGACGCCAACAGCTTTTGTTGCTTTTCACATTAATGATATTTACAGGGACATATTATTGACGAATAAATGATTATTATCCTGCACAACACCAAATAAACAACACAAAACAACTTAATTCACAATAATCAGTGCTACAGTTGAGCACCTGAACATTTAATACCTGAAAGTTTCGTGAAGTTTTACTAGTTTATAAAAGTTTGCCTGAAAATTTTGAGGGGGAAATCACGTTATTTCAAAGGGTTAGTTCTGGGAGTCGTTTAATCAACTTATGCTCATTGGAAATATTTACATTACTGTAAAACCATAAAAACATCCTGCAACATTCATTTGACTGCAGTTTGTAAGTGAAATGAACACTAGGGGGCAGTATAACTCCCACAGCTTATGTTCCTTTTCACATTAATGATATTTACAGGGACATTTTATTGTTGAATGAAGGATTTTTTTTCTGCACAACACCAAATAAACACCACAAAACAACTTAATGCACAGTAATCAGTGCTACAGTAAAGCACCTGAACATTTAATACCTGAAAGTTTCGTGAAGTTTTACTAGTTTATAAAAATTTGCCCTGGAAAAATTCGAGGGGGAAATTAGGTAATCTCGAGAGTCAGTTCTGGGAGTCCTTTATTCAACACATGCTCTTTGGAAATATTTACATTATTGTGAAACCATAAAAACATCCTGCAACATTCATTTAACTGCAGTCTGTAGGTGAAATAAACACTAGGGGGCAGTATGACGCCAATAGCTTTTGTTCCTTTTCACATTAATGATATTTACAGGGACATATTATTGACGAATAAAGGATTATTTTCCTGCACGACACCAAATAAACAACACAAAACAACTTAATGCACAATAATCAGTGCTACAGCCGAGCACCTAAACATTTGTTTAACACCGAATACTTGAAAGTGTCGTGAAGTTTTACTAGTTTAAATAAATTTCTTCAGGTGGAAGTTACGTAATCTCGAGAGTTCAAATAATGGACTGACTAGTAGTTTATCAAATTGGAATAAAGCGTCTACAAAACAATGGCAAAATCCTGCATTTTTTTATATTGTGTGGATTAAGCCTAACAGAAGAGCACTGCGCAGGTCAGTGGTGCCATCTTGTGGCAGTGTGTGGAGCTGTCCTCAGACTGATGTAAAAAGTACTAAGTTTACTAAGTGCTATTCCCACAAATATACTCATCAACTTGTCCCTAGAGTGCCTATGTGAAGTTTCAGCTCAAAATAACACACAGATAATGTTTAAAAACTCTCTAAAACTGACCCTTTTAGGCTTTGATCCTAATTGCGGTGTTTTGGTGACTGTCGCTTTAAATGCAAATGAGATTCTGCTCTTTTCAGAAGAAGGCGGAGCTACAATTGCCTGTGTGTCAGCATAGTAGCAGATTCAAAAACAAGACTAACGTCCTATGCTAATGAGGGAGAGATGGTCATTAGTGGGCGGGGCTTTCTCCCTCTGATGATGCGTACAAAGGGAGAACGTCAATCAAAGTGTTTCTGCAGACTGCTTTTATCAAGTGGGATTATAACAAATACAATTACTAAAGTTTTCACCGTCAGTAGCTGGTTATATTCACACACTTCTGCCACACAACTGTGTTTAAACCCCTTATAAAAGTGATTTGTGCATAATAGGTCCCCTTTAATACTGGTCTTGTGCTCCACATTTTGAGGTTTTATGCACATATTGACACTTTCATTGTGTGATAATGCTCACGAACAGATGAATGGGCAGAGATGTGTTGAAGTGTGATGTGTGTGTTGTGCAGTGGAGGCATATCGAGTGGGTAATGACGTCTCCGTGGATCTGGAGTTCAGGACGGCTCAGAGCTCTGCTGTCCTGATGGGCGTCAGCAGCCAAAAGATGGACGGGCTGGGCATCGAACTCGTCAATGGAAAGGTATGAGGAATTATATTTTGTATTTTTGTTCTGTTAATGATGATGAATCTGGGCAATTGAGAGATAATGATTCACTAGTTTTTACTACAGTCCATGTTTTAGGTGTATTACGGTAATGGAAGCTCTAGTGCACGTCCTGAAAGAGTTATGGGACATCTGCGTCTCCTGGAGACAAAACACAAAGGCAATCAGAGAAAGTGTAGATCAGACCAAATGTAAAGATTCAAGTGATGATAAATCATGAACAAATGAAGATAGAGTAAGATCAAATTATTTCAAATCAGAGGCTTGCTTCTTTATTTTGATTTATAATATGTTCATATACAGTATTAATAGCAGAAAATCATCAAAACTGCTGGCAGTATCTGGCAGCTTTTTTCCCATTAAATGGAAGTTGAGATTGTGCTTTTTTCCTCTATTGAGATGCACATCCACCTGAAATGAGGAGAATAAGTAGGTGGTGCAGGTTTTCATCTTTTGTGAACCAATAGTATTGTAGAAAGATGGACATGACTAACAAAATAAAGAGAGATTGACAAATGAACAAATTCAGAGCAGAAACTAAACACACACCAATAACTAAAGAACTGATATCGCCATGCTAAATGAATGATAGCTCCACCCTAAAGGACTGATAGCTCCACACTAAATGAATGGTAGCTCCACCCTACAGGACTGATAGCCCCACCCTAAATGACTAATAGCTCCACCATTAAGGACTGATAACCCCGCCCTAAAGGACTGACAGCCTCACCCTAAAGGACTGATAGCGCTATCCTAAAGGACCGATAGCCCCACCTTAAATGGTTGATAGCCCCGCCCTAAATGGTTGATAGCCCCGCCCTAAATGGTTGATAGCCCCGCCCTAAATGACTGATAGCTCCACCCTAAAGGACTGATAGCACAGCCCTAAAGTACTGATAGCTCCACCCTAAAGGACAGATAACCCTGCCCTACAAGAATGATAGCTCCACCCTAAAGGACAGATAACCCTGCCCTACAAGAATGATAGCCACACCCTAAAGGACAGATAGCACAGCCCTAAATAATTGATAGCTCCACCCTAAAAGACTGATAGCACAGCCCTAAAGTACTGATAGCCCCACCCTAAATGACTGATAGCCCCACCCTAAATGACTGATAGCTCCAACCTAAATGACTGCTACCTCCACCCTAAAGGACTGATAGGCCCACCCTAAAGGACAGATAGCACAGCCCTAAAATATTGATAGCCCCACCCTAAAGAACTGATAGCACCGCCCTAAATGGTTGATAGCCCCACCCTAAATGACTGATAGCTCCGCCCTAAATGGCTGATAGCCCCACCCTAAAGGACTGATTGCACCGCCCTAAAGGACTAATAGCCCCACCCTAAAAGACTGATAGCACCACCCTAAATGGCTTATAGCCCCACCCTAAAAGACTGATAGCACCGCCCTAAATGGCTGATAGCCCCACCCTAAAGGACTGATAGCTCCGCCCTAAATGGTTGATAGCCCCACCCTAAATGACTGATAGCTCCGCCCTAAATGGCTGATAGCCCCACCCTAAATGACTGATTGCACCGCCCTATAGGACTAATAGCCTGGCCCATAGAATTAATAGCTCCACTCTAAATAACTGATAGCCAGATAGTTGACCAGGAAGTTAAGGAAGACCTTTCGAGGGGGAGGGGATGGTTATGATTATGATTAAGATTATGAGGGCAAATACATTTTTACAAAATAATGAAGTACATTTTGATTTAATGGCGACTTCTTAAAAATACGCTGGTGCTTAAAGGGTTCATTCTGAATTCCTCTGATATGAATGGAAATAAACTTGTGTTTAGTTCAGTCTGTCCTGCTGAGTGTTCTGTTCTCTGTCCAGCTGTTCTTCCATGCTGATAACGGAGTGGGCCGCTTCACAGCAGTACATGAGCCGAGTCAGGAGGCGGGGCTTTGTGATGGCCAGTGGCACACAGTCTCCGCCCACAAGCTGAAGCACCGCCTGGAGCTGACGGTGGACGGACAGAAGTCTGAGGCGGCGAGTCCACACATCCGCTCGGCCTCCGCAGACACCAATGACCCGCTGTATGTGGGCGGATACCCCGGTACGACAATCAAAACTCATCATTTGCACTCTCATCTTCAAATGAACCCTTGTGTACTGTTCAAACTGACTACCCTTTGGTTATGTTGGGGGCTGTTTTTGCCCCATTGACTTCCATTATAATCACATTTTTTGATTGCAAAGCCATGACAGCGTATGCATTCTTGACAGCTGCTGGTTTTCCCTGTTGGGAAGACGTACAGTTTGTGATTTTTGCTGTTGATCATCAGTTGGTAGCATTAACCCTTTAGATAATAACTTGACTTCTAGTTGATCATTTGGGAAAGTGGCAGAAGGTGGATTTTTCCCATCATCTGTTGAGCTGCATCTCAATCATCTCCAATACTGCAGAAGACCTACTGGAACCCACAGATTCACAAGATTCTCACAGAAATCAGTGAAGTTTGGTGAAGGAGACATCATGGTTTGGGGTTACATTCAGTATGGGGGTGTGCGAGAGATCTGCAGAGTGTCTGCAACATCAACAGCCTGAGGTATCAAGACATTTGTGCTGCCCATTACATTACAAACCACAGGAGAGGGCAGATTCTCCAGCAGGATAGCGCTCCTTCTCATACTTCAGCCTCCACATCAAAGCTCCTGAAAGCAGAGAAGGTCAAGCTGCTCCAGGATTGGCCAGCCCAGTCACCAGACATGAACATTATTGAGCATGTCTGGGGTAAGATGAAGGAGGAGGCGTTGAAGATGAACCCAAAGACTCTTGATGAACTCTGGGAGTCCTGCAGGAACGCTTTCTCTGCCGTTCCAGATGACTTTATTAATGCGTTATTGGAGTCACTGCAGAGATGTGTGGATGCAGTCCTCCTCCAAGCTCATGGGAGTCACGCACAATATTCATTCTGTCTCCACTGCAGCATGACTTTATATTCTATACTGGACATTATTTCTGTTCAGTGACGAGACTTTAGTCTAAGCAGAGTCAGACTGCACTGGCCTCATTACATGATTAATAATCAAGGCATGATCATAATTTATTGTGGTAAAATCAGCGTAATCTAGAGGCCTTCGCCTTTCATATAAGCCACTTCTGATACCAAATGATCAACAAGAAGTCAAGATAATATTGGTGTTCCTAAAACTTGATAAACAACAAGACTTAAAAGGAAAAGCCAAACATTCACAGAGTTTGATGAAGATGAGGATGAGTCTTCAAGCTTAAAAGATCTTGAAGATTGAAAGTATCTGCTTTGTTTTAGAGTTTTAGTGAAGGCAGACCATTTTTGACCCGGAGTTTACAGAATTTCAAGAGCACACAAGGGATAAAGTCTTAGTGTGTGTGTGAATGTATTTAAAAAGAGAAGCTGGTACAGGACAATCCCAAAAATGAAGAAGTTCTGGAAGATTTCACATTTCGACACTCTTGAAAATTAGGAAGAGGCAATGAGAAGTCTCAGTTTCTACAATGATGCAAATACATTAAAGAGTTCACACAAAAATGAAGATATTGTCATCATTTACTCACTCTTATTTAGGAACAGTATGAGTTTCTTTCTCTTGCTGAACAAAAAAGAAGATATTTTGAAAAATGTTGGAAATTGGTAACCATTGACGTCTATAGTGTGTTTTTTTTTATACATGGTCTTGAACATTCTTCAAAGTATCTTCTTTTGTGTTCAACAGAAACAGAAAGAAACTCTTGAAGGACAGTAAATCGTGGGTTTATTTTTGGGTGAACTGCCCCTTTAAACCAGGATGGTCGTTTTCAGCTGACAGAAACGTTGAGTGTGTGTTTGTGTGTTTTTTCTGAAGCACTGAAGTCTGACTGAGATTGTGTTTGTGTGTTTGTGTGTTTCAGAGGGTCTGAAGCAGTTCGGGCTCACCATAAACACCCCGTTTAAAGGCTGCATGAGGAACGTGAAGATCAGTAAAGCTGGAAAAACTCTGCAGGTCCAGATGAACAAACTGCTGGAGCTCAGAGGAGTTCAGCCACTCAGCTGCCCTGCTGCTGCTGCTTAAACACACACAGACACACACACAGAGAGAGACCCACAGATACACAATCACATTAATAAAAAAACAATCACACACTCAGAGATACACAAACAGTCACAAAAATAAACCAACAAACACATACTCATAAATACACAATCACACTAATAAGCAAATGAACAAACACACACACTGACAGATACATAAACACACACAGATACACAAAACAATCACACAAAAAAACAAACACACACACAAATAAACAAACACACACACACTTACAGATACATAAACAAACACACTCACAGATACACAAACAAACACACAAATAAACAAACACACACACACAAATAAACAAACACACACACACTTGCAGATACATAAACAAACACACTCACAGATATACA